>CM027581.2:8966210-9007117 GCA_015852605.2 Populus deltoides
TGACCTAACCTCAGAGTTTTAAGTATATATGGAGTTATAGGACTCCGATTCAAGCAAAGTTTATGGCGTTGGAAAGCTAAGAGATGAGGCTACAAGTTCTATGTTTTGAGAAGAACCCGATTCTGCCTCTAAGATAGTCAAAATCCCTCATCAACAAACACTTGGATTGATACTGTCCAACTGTTACTGTCCATTTTTGAACTGTTACTGTCTGACCTCTCCTCAGATGTTTAAGTATATATAGAGTTATAGAACTCCGATTCAAGCGAAATTTGTGGCGTTGGAAAGGTAAGACATGAGGCTACAAGTTCTATGTTATGAGAACAACCCAGTTCTGCCTCTAAGATAGTTAAAATCGCTACAAGTTCTATGTTATGAGAACAACCCAGTTCTGCCTTTAAGATAGTTAAAATCGCTCATCAATAAACACTTGAATCCTATCGCCAACTATTCCCGTCCATTTTTGAAGCTATTCAGTGTGACCTCTCCTCAAATTTTTAACTATATCTGGAGTTATAGAACTCTGATTCAAGCGAAATTTGTGGCGTTAGAAAGGTAAGACATGTGGCTACAAGTTCAATGATTGAGAAGAACCCAGTTCTTCCTCTAAGATATTCAAAATCGCTCATCAACAAAAACTTTCATTCTTGTCCAATCATTCTTATCAATTTTTAAACGATTCTTCGTTTGACCTATCCTCAGATTTTTCACTATATATGAAGTTATAGAACTCCGATTCAAGCGAAATTTGTGGCGTTGAAAAGGTAAGACATGAGGCTACAAGTTCAATGTATGAGAAGAACCCAGTTCTGCCTCTAAGATAGTTAAAATCGCTCATCAATAAACACTTGGAATCTACGCCAACTATTACTGTCCATTTTTGAACTGTTACCGTGTGACCTCTCCTCAAATGTTTAACTATATCTGGAGTTATAGAACTCCGATTCAAGCAAAATTTGTGGCGTTGGAAAGGTAAGACATGTGGTTACAAGTTCAATGATTGAGAAGAACCCAGTTCTTCCTCTAAGATATTCAAAATCGCTCATCAACAAAAGCTTCGATTTATTCTTGTCCATCCATTCTTGTCAATTTTTAACCCATTCTTTCGACCTATCCTCAGATTTTTAACTATATATGGATTTATAGAACTCCGATTCAAGCGAAATTTGTGGCGTTGAAAAGGTAAGACATGAGGCCACAAGTTCAATGTAGGAGAATAACCTAGTTCTGCCTCTAAGATATTTAAAATCGATCATCAACAAACACTTGGACTATTACTGTCCAACTATTACTGTCCATTTCTGAACTGTTATTGTCTGACCTCTCTTTAGATTTTTAAGTATATATGGAGTTATAGGACTCCGATTCAAGCAAAATTTATGGAGTTGGAAAGATAAGACATGAGGCTACAACTTGTATGTATGAGAAGAACCCAGTTCTGCCTCTAAGATATTCAAAATCGCTCATCAACAAACACTTCAACTCTTACTGTCCAACTGTTACTGTCAATTTTTTGAACTGTTACTGTTTGACCTATCCTCAGATTTTTAACTATATATGAAGTTATAGAACTCCGATTCAAGCGAAATTTATGGTGTTGGAATGGTAAGACATGAGGCTACAAGTTCTATGTTATGAGATGAACCCAGTTCTGCCTCTAAGATAGTTAAAATCGCTCATCAATAAACACTTGAACTATTACTGCCAACTATTTTGTCCATTTTTGAACTGTTACCTTGTGACCTCTCCTCAAAGTTTTAACTATATCTGGAGTTATAGAACTCCGATTCAAGCGAAATTTGTGGCGTTGGAAAGGTAAGACATGTAGCTACAAGTTCAATGATTGAGAAGATCCCAGTTCTTCCTCTAAGATATTCAAAATCGCTCATCAACAAAAACTTCGATTCTTGTCCAGCCCAATTCTTATCAATTTTTAAAGCTATTCTTGTCGACCTATCCTCAGATTTTTAACTATATATGGAGTTATAGAACTCCGATTCAAGCGAAATTTGTGGCGTTGAAAAGGTAAGACATGAGGCTACAAGTTCAATGTACGAGAATAACTCAGTTCTACCTCTAAGATAGTCAAAATCGCTCATCAACAAACACTTGAACTGTTACTGTCCAACTATTACTGTCCATTTTTGAACTGTTACTGTCTGACCTCTCCTCATATTTTTAACTATATCTAGAGTTATAGAACTCCGATTCAAGCGAAATTTATGGCGTTGGAAAGGTAAGACATTAGGCTACAAGTTCAATGTTTTGGGAAGAACCCAGTTATGCCTCTAATATAGTCAAAATCGCTCATCAACAAACACTTGGACTGCTACAGTCCAACAATTACTGTCTATTTTTGAACTGTTACTGTATGACCTCTCCTCAGAGTTTTAAGCATATATAAAGTTATAGGACTCCAATTCAAGCCAAATTTATGGAATTGGAAAGATAAGGCATGAGGGTAAAACTTCTATGTATGAGAAGAACCCAGTTCTGCCTCTAAGATATTCAAAATCGCTCATCAACAAACACTTGGATCATTCTTGTCCAACCATATCGTATCCATTTTTTAATCATTCTTTGTCGACCTCTCCTCAGATTTTTAACTATATCTGGAGTTATAAACTTCGATTCAAGCGAAATTTATGGCGTTGGAAAGGTAAGACATGTTGCTACAAGTTCAATGATTCAGAAGAACCCAGTTCTTCCTCTAAAATATTCAAAATCGCTCATCAACAAAAACTTCGACTGTTACTGTCCAACTTTTACTGTTAATTTTTGAACTGTTACTGTCTGACCTATCCTCAGATTTTTAACTATATATGGAGTTATAGAACTCCAATTCAAACGAAATTTATGGCGTTGGAATGATAAGACATGAGGCTACAAGTTCTATGTTATGAGATGAACCCAGTTCTGCCTCTAAGATAGTCAAAATCGCTCATCAACAAACACTTGAACAGTTACTGTCCAACTATTACTGTCCGTTTTTGAACCGTTACTGTCTGACCTCTCCTCAGATTTTTAACTATATCTGGAGTTATAGAACTCCGATTCAAGCGAAATTTATGGCGTTGAAAAGGTAAGACAAGAGGCTACAAGTTCTATGTTTTGAGAAGAACCCAGTTATGCCTCTAAGATATTCAAAATCGCTCATCAACAAACACTTGGACTGTTACTGTCCATTTTTGAACAGTTACTGTCTGACCTAACCTCAGAGTTTTAAGTATATATGGAGTTATAGGACTCCGATTCAAGCAAACTTTATGGCGTTGGAAAGCTAAGAGATGAGGCTAGAAGTTCTATGTTTTGAGAAGAACCCGATTCTGCCTCTAAGATAGTCAAAATCCCTCATCAACAAACACTTGGACTGATACTGTCCAACTATTACTGTCCATTTTTGAACTGTTACTGTCTGACCTCTCCTCAGATTTTTAAGTATATATAGAGTTATAGAACTCCGATTCAAGCAAAATTTGTGGCGTTGGAAAGGTAAGACATGAGGCTACAAGTTCTATGTTATGAGAACAACCCAGTTCTGCCTCTAAGATAGTTAAAATCGCTCATCAATAAACACTTGAACTGTTACTGCCAACTATTACTGTCCATTTTTGAACTGTTACCGTGTGACCTCTCCTCAAATTTTTAACTATATCTGGAGTTATAGAACTCTGATTCAAGCGAAATTTGTGGCGTTGGAAAGGTAAGACATGTGGCTACAAGTTCAATGATTGAGAAGAACCCAGTTCTTCCTCTAAGATATTCAAAATCGCTCATCAACAAAAACTTCGACTGTTACTGTCCAACTGTTACTGTCAATTTTTAAACTGTTACTGTCTGACCTATCCTCAGATTTTTAACTATATATGAAGTTATAGAACTCAGAATCAAGCGAAATTTGTGGCGTTGAAAAGGTAAGACATGAGGCTACAAGTTCAATGTATGAGAATAACCCAGTTCTGCCTCTAAGATAGTTAAAATCGCTCATCAATAAACACTTGAACTGTTACTGCCAACTATTACTGTCCATTTTTGAACTGTTACCGTGTGACCTCTCCTCAAATGTTTAACTATATCTGGAGTTATAGAACTCCGATTCAAGCAAAATTTGTGGCGTTGGAAAGGTAAGACATGTGGTTACAAGTTCAATGATTGAGAAGAACCCAGTTCTTCCTCTAAGATATTCAAAATCGCTCATCAACAAAAACTTCGACTTATTCTTGTCCAATCATTCTTGTCAATTTTTAAATCATTCTTGTCGACCTATCCTCAGATTTTTAACTATATATGGATTTATAGAACTCCGATTCAAGCGAAATTTGTGGCGTTGAAAAGGTAAGACATGAGGCTACAAGTTCAATGTACGAGTATAACCCAGTTCTGCCTCTAAGATAGTCAAAATCGCTCATCAACAAACACTTGAACTGTTACTGTCCAACTATTACTGTCCATTTTTGAACTGTTACTGTCTGACCTCTACTCATATTTTTAACTATATCTGGAGTTATAGCACTCCGATTCAAGCGAAATTTGTGGCGTTGGAAAGGTAAGACATTAGGCTACAAGTTCAATGTTTTGGGAAGAACCCAGTTATGCCTCTAATATAGTCAAAATCGCTCATCAACAAACACTTGGACTGCTACAGTCCAACAATTACTGTCTATTTTTGAACTGTTACTGTATGACCTCTCCTCAGAGTTTTAAGCATATATAGAGTTATAGGACTCCAATTCAAGCCAAATTTATGGAATTGGAAAGATAAGGCATGAGGCTAAAACTTCTATGTATGAGAAGAACCCAGTTCTGCCTCTAAGATATTCAAAATCGCTCATCAACAAACACTTGGTATTCTTGTCCAATCATTCTTATCCATTTTTGAATCATATCTTGTCGACCTCTCCTCAGATTTTTAACTATATCTGGAGTTATAAAACTTTGATTCAAGCGAAATTTGTGGCGTTGGAAAGGTAAGACATGTGGCTACAAGTTCAATGATTCAGAAGAACCCAGTTCTTCCTCTAAGATATTCAAAATCGCTCATCAACAAAAACTTCGACTGTTACTGTCCAACTTTTACTGTTAACTTTTGAATCATTCTTATCGACCTATCCTCAGATTTTTAACTATATATGGAGTTATAGAACTCCGATTCAAGCGAAATTTATGGCGTTGAAAAGGTAAGACAAGAGGCTACAAGTTCTATGTTATGAGATGAACCCAGATCTGCCTCTAAGATAGTCAAAATCGCTCATCAACAAACACTTGGATTCTCGTCCAACTATTACTGTCCGTTTTTGAACCGTTACTGTCTGACCTCTCCTCAGATTTTTAACTATATCTGGAGTTATAGAACTCCGATTCAAGCGAAATTTATGGAGTTGAAAAGGTAAGACAAGAGGCTACAAGTTCTATGTTTTGAGAAAAACCCAGTTATGCCTCTAAGATATTCAAAATCGCTCATCAACAAAAACTTCGACTGTTACTGTCCAACTGTTATTGTCAATTTTTTGAACTGTTACTGTCTGACCTATCCTCAGATTTTTAACTATATATGAAGTTATAGAACTCCGATTCAAGCGAAATTTGTGGCGTTGGAATGGTAAGACATGAGGCTACAAGTTCTATGTTATGAGATGAACCCAGTTCTGCCTCTAAGATAGTTAAAATCGCTCATCAAGAAACACTTGAACTCTTACTGCCAACTATTACTGTCCATTTTTGAACTGTTACCGTGTGACCTCTCCTCAAATTTTTAACTATATCTGGAGTTATAGAACTCCGATTCAAGCGAAATTTGTGGCGTTGGAAAGGTAAGACATGTGGTTACAAGTTCAATGATTGAGAAGAACCCAGTTCTTCCTCTAAGATATTCAAAATCGCTCATCAACAAAAGCTTCATATATCTTGCCCAACTATTCTTGTCATTTTTTGTTTATTCTTGTCTGACCTATCCTCAGATTTTTAACTATATATGGATTTATAGAACTCCGATTCAAGCGAAATTTATGGCGTTGAAAAGGTAAAACATGAGGCTACAAGTTCAATGTACGAGAATAACCTAGTTCTGCCTCTAAGATATTTAAAATCGATCATCAACAAACACTTGGACTCTTACTGTCCAACTATTACTGTCCATTTCTGAACTGTTATTGTCTGACCTCTCCTTAGATTTTTAGGTATATATGGAGTTATAGGACTCCGATTCAAGCAAAATTTATGGAGTTGGAAAGATAAGACATGAGGCTACAATTGTATGTATGAGAAGAACCCAGTTCTGCCTCTAAGATATTCAAAATCGCTCATCAACAAACACTTCAACTCTTACTGTCCAACTGTTACTGTCAATTTTTTAAACTCTTACTGTCTGACCTATCCTCAGATTTTTAACTATATATGAAGTTATAGAACTCCGATTCAAGCGAAATTTGTGGCGTTGGAATGGTAAGACATTAGGCTACAAGTTTTATGTTATGAGATGAACCCAGTTCTGCCTCTAAGATAGTTAAAATCGCTCATCAAGAAACACTTGAACTCTTACTGCCAACTATTACTGTCCATTTTTGAACTGTTACCGTGTGACCTCTCCTCAAATTTTTAACTATATATGGAGTTATAGAACTCCAATTCAAGCGAAATTTATGGCGTTGGAATGATAAGACATGAGCCTACAAGTTCTATGTTATGAGATGAACCCAGTTCTGCCTCTAAGATAGTTAAAATCGCTCATCAACAAACACTTGAACAGTTACTGTCCACCTATTACTGTCCGTTTTTGAACCGTTACTGTCTGACCTCTCCTCAGATTTTTAACTATATCTGGAGTTATAGAACTCCGATTCAAGCGAAATTTATGGCGTTGAAAAGGTAAGACAAGAGGCTACAAGTTCTATGTTTTGAGAAGAACCCAATTATGCCTCTAAGATATTCAAAATCGCTCATCAACAAACACTTGGACTGTTACTGTCCATTTTTGAACAGTTAATGTCTGACCTAACCTCAGAGTTTTAAGTATATATGGAGTTATAGGACTCCGATTCAAGCAAAATTTATGGCGTTGGAAAGCAAAGAGATGAGGCTACAAGTTCTATGTTTTGAGAAGAACCCGATTCCGCCTCTAAGATAGTCAAAATCCCTCATCAACAAACACTTGGACTGATACTGTCCAACTATTACTGTCCATTTTTGAACTGTTACTGTCTGACCTCTCCTCAGATTTATAAGTATATATAGAGTATAGAACGTCGATTCAAGCGAAATTTGTGGCGTTGGAAAGGTAAGACATGAGGCTACAAGTTCTATTTATGAGAACAACCCAGTTCTGCATCTAAGATAGTTAAAATCACTCATCAATAAACACTTGAACTGTTACTGCCAACTATTACTGTCCATTTTTGAACTGTTACCGTGTGACCTCTCCTCAAATTTTTAACTATATCTGGAGTTATAGAACTCTGATTCAAGCGAAATTTGTGGCGTTGGAAAGGTAAGACATGTGGCTACAAGTTCAATGATTGAGAAGAACCCAGTTCTTCCTCTAAGATATTCAAAATCGCTCATCAACAAAAACTTCGATTATTCTTGTCCAATCTATTCATGTCAATTTTTAAACTGTTACTGTCTGACCTATCCTCAGATTTTTTACTATATATGGATTTATAGAACTCCGATTCAAGCGAAATTTGTGGCGTTGAAAAGGTAAGACATGAGGCTACAAGTTCAATGTATGACAATAACCCAGTTCTGCCTCTAAGATAGTTAAAATCGCTCATCAATAAACACTTGAACTGTTACTGCCAACTATTACTGTCCATTTTTGAACTGTTACCGTGTGACCTCTCCTCAAATTTTTAACTATATCTGGAGTTATAGAACTCTGATTCAAGCAAAATTTGTGGCGTTGGAAAGGTAAGACATGTAGCTACAAGTTCAATGATTGAGAAGATCCCAGTTCTTCCTCTAAGATATTCAAAATCGGTCATCAACAAAAACTTCGACTGTTCCTGTCAAGCCCATTCTCGCCAATTTTTAAATCACATTCTTATCGACCTATCCTCAAATTTTTAACTATATATGGAGTTATAGAACTCCGATTCAAGCAAAATTTATGGCGTTGGAAAGGTAAGACATGTAGCTACAAGTTCAATGATGAGAAGATCCCAGTTCTTCCTCTAAGATATTCAAAATCGCTCATCAACAAAAACTTCGACTGTTACTGTCCAACTGTTACTGTCAGTTTTTAAACTGTTACTGTCTGACATATCCTCAAATTTTTAACTCTATATGCAGTTATAGAACTCCGATTCAAGCGAAATTTGTGGCGTTGAAAAGGTAAGACATGAGGCTACAAGTTCAATGTATGAGAATAACCCAGTTCTGCCTCTAAGATAGTCAAAATCGCTCATCAACAAACACTTGAACTGTTACTGTCCAACTATTACTGTCCGTTTTTGAATCTTATCGACATCTCCTCATATTTTTAACTATATCTGGAGTTATAGAACTCCGATTCAAGCGAAATTTATGGCGTTGGAAAGGTAAGGCATTAGGCTACAAGTTCAATGTTTTGGGAAGAACCCAGTTATGCCTCTAATATAGTCAAAATCGCTCATCAACAAACACTTGGACTGCTACAGTCCAACAATTACTGTCTATTTTTGAACTGTTACTGTATGACCTCTCCTCAGAGTTTTAAGCATATATAGAGTTATAGGACTCCAATTCAAGCCAAATTTATGGAATTGGAAAGATAAGGCATGAGGCTAAAACTTCTATGTATGAGAAGAACCCAGTTCTGCCTCTAAGATATTCAAAATCGCTCATCAACAAACACTTCCACTCTTACTGTCCAACTGTTACTGTCAATTTTTTGAACTGTTACTGTCTGACCTATCCTCAGATTTTTAACTATATATGAAGTTATAGAACTCCGATTCAAGCGAAATTTGTGGCGTTGGAATGGTAAGACATGAGGCTACAAGTTATATGTTATGAGATGAACCCAGTTCTGCCTCTAAGATAGTTAAAATCGCTCATCAATAAACACTTGAACTATTACTGCCAACTATTACTGTCCATTTTTGAACTGTTACCGTGTGACCTCTCCTCAAATTTTTAACTATATCTGGAGTTATAGAACTCCGATTCAAGCGAAATTTGTGGCGTTGGAAAGGTAAGACATGTAGCTACAAGTTCAATGATTGAGAAGTTCCCAGTTCTTCCTCTAAGATATTCAAAATCGCTCATCAACAAACACTTCGTTATTCTTTGCCCAAGCATTCATATCAATTTTTAAAGCTATTCTTATCGACCTATCCTCAGATTTTTAACTATATATGGAGTTATAGAACTACGATTCAAGCGAAATTTGTGGCGTTGAAAAGGTAAGACATGAGGCTACAAGTTCAATGTATGAGAATAACCCAGTTCTACCTCTAAGATAGTCAAAATCGCTCATCAACAAACACTTGAACTGTTACTGTCCAACTATTACTGTCCATTTTTGAACGGTATTCGTGTCGACATCTCCTCATATTTTTAACTATATCTGGAGTTATAGAACTCCGATTCAAGCGAAATTTGTGGCGTTGGAAAGGTAAGACATTAGGCTACAAGTTCAATGTTTTGGGAAGAACCCAGTTATGCCTCTAATATAGTCAAAATCGCTCATCAACAAACACTTGGACTGCTACAGTCCAACAATTACTGTCTATTTTTGAACTGTTACTGTATGACCTCTCCTCAGAGTTTTAAGCATATATAGAGTTATAGGACTCCAATTCAAGCCAAATTTATGGAATTGGAAAGATAAGGCATGAGGCTAAAACTTCTATGTATGAGAAGAACCCAGTTCTGCCTCTAAGATATTCAAAATCGCTCATCAACAAACACTTCCACTCTTACTGTCCAACTGTTACTGTCAATTTTTTGAACTGTTACTGTCTGACCTATCCTCAGATTTTTAACTATATATGAAGTTATAGAACTCCGATTCAAGCGAAATTTGTGGCGTTGGAATGGTAAGACATGAGGCTACAAGTTCTATGTTATGAGATGAACCCAGTTCTGCCTCTAAGATAGTTAAAATCGCTCATCAATAAACACTTGAACTATTACTGCCAACTATTACTGTCCATTTTTGAACTGTTACCGTGTGACCTCTCCTCAAATTTTTAACTATATCTGGAGTTATAGAACTCCGATTCAAGCGAAATTTGTGGCGTTGGAAAGGTAAGACATGTAGCTACAAGTTCAATGATTGAGAAGTTCCCAGTTCTTCCTCTAAGATATTCAAAATCGCTCATCAACAAAAACTTCGGTTCTTCTCGTCCAATCTATTCTTGTCAATTTTTAAACTGTTACTGTCTGACCTATCCTCAGATTTTTAACTATATATGGAGTTATAGAACTACGATTCAAGCGAAATTTGTGGCGTTGAAAAGGTAAGACATGAGGCTACAAGTTCAATGTATGAGAATAACCCAGTTCTGCCTCTAAGATAGTCAAAATCGCTCATCAACAAACACTTGAACTGTTACTGTCCAACTATTACTGTCCATTTTTGAACTGTTACTGTCTGACATCTCCTCATATTTTTAACTATATCTGGAGTTATAGAACTCCGATTCAAGCGAAATTTGTGGCGTTGGAAAGGTAAGACATTAGGCTACAAGTTCAATGTTTTGGGAAGAACCCAGTTATGCCTCTAATATAGTCAAAATCGCTCATCAACAAACACTTGGACTGCTACAGTCCAACAATTACTGTCTATTTTTGAACTGTTACTGTATGACCTCTCCTCAGAGTTTTAAGCATATATAGAGTTATAGGACTCCAATTCAAGCCAAATTTATGGAATTGGAAAGATAAGGCATGAGGCTAAAACTTCTATGTATGAGAAGAACCCAGTTCTGCCTCTAAGATATTCAAAATCGCTCATCAACAAACACTTCCACTCTTACTGTCCAACTGTTACTGTCAATTTTTTGACATGCTATTATCGACCTATCCTCAGATTTTTAACTATATATGAAGTTATAGAACTCCGATTCAAGCGAAATTTGTGGCGTTGGAATGGTAAGACATGAGGCTACAAGTTCTATGTTATGAGATGAACCCAGTTCTGCCTCTAAGATAGTTAAAATCGCTCATCAATAAACACTTGAACTATTACTGCCAACTATTACTGTCCATTTTTGAACTATGCAGTGTGACCTCTCCTCAAATTTTTAACTATATCTGGAGTTATAGAACTCCGATTCAAGCGAAATTTGTGGCGTTGGAAAGGTAAGACATGTAGCTACAAGTTCAATGATTGAGAAGATCCCAGTTCTTCCTCTAAGATATTCAAAATCGCTCATCAACAAAAACTTATTATTCTTATGCCCAACAATTCATCAATTTTTAAAGCTATTCTTGTGTGACCTATCCTCAGATTTTTAACTATATATGGAGTTATAGAACTCCGATCCAAGCGAAATTTGTGGCGTTGAAAAGGTAAGACATGAGGCTACAAGTTCAATGTATGAGAATAACCTTGATTCGCCTCTAAGATAGTCAAAATCGCTCATCAACAAACACTTGAACTCTTCTTGTCCAACTATTCTCGTCCATTTTTTGGATTCTTATCGACATCTCCTCATATTTTTAACTATATCTGGAGTTATAGAACTCCGATTCAAGCGAAATTTATGGCGTTGGAAAGGTAAGGCATTAGGCTACAAGTTCAATGTTTTGGGAAGAACCCAGTTATGCCTCTAATATAGTCAAAATCGCTCATCAACAAACACTTGGGACTGCTACAGTCCAACAATTACTGTCTATTTTTGAACTGTTACTGTATGACCTCTCCTCAGAGTTTTAAGCATATATAGAGTTATAGGACTCCAATTCAAGCCAAATTTATGGAATTGGAAAGATAAGGCATGAGGCTAAAACTTCTATGTATGAGAAGAACCAGTTCCCTCTAAGATATTCAAAATCGCTCATCAACAAACACTTCCACTCTTCTGCCCAACATTCTTTGTCAATTTTTTGAACTGTTACTGTCTGACCTATCCTCAGATTTTTAACTATATATGAAGTTATAGAACTCCGATTCAAGCGAAATTTATGGCGTTGGAATGGTAAGACATGAGGCTACAAGTTCTATGTTATGAGATGAACCCAGTTCTGCCTCTAAGATAGTTAAAATCGCTCATCAATAAACACTTGAACTATTACTGCCAACTATTACTGTCCATTTTTGAACTGTTACCGTGTGACCTCTCCTCAAATTTTTAACTATATCTGGAGTTATAGAACTCCGATTCAAGCGAAATTTGTGGCGTTGGAAAGGTAAGACATGTATCTACAAGTTCAATGATTGAGAAGAACCCAGTTCTTCCTCTAAGATATTCAAAATCGCTCATCAACAAAAACTTGTATTCTTGTCCAACCTATTCCCGTCAATTTTTAAAGCTATTCTTTGTCGACCTATCCTCAGATTTTTAACTATATATGGATTTATAGAACTTCGATTCAAGCGAAATTTGTGGCGTTAAAAAGGTAAGACATGAGGCTACAAGTTCAATGTATGAGAATAACCGGTTCCGCCTCTAAGATAGTCAAAATCGCTCATCAACAAACACTTGAACATTCTCGCCCAACTATTCTCGTCCATTTTTGGTATTCTTGTCGACATCTCCTCATATTTTTAACTATATCTGGAGTTATAGAACTCCGATTCAAGCGAAATTTATGGCGTTGGAAAGGTAAGGCATTAGGCTACAAGTTCAATGTTTTGGGAAGAACCCGATTATGCCTCTAATATAGTCAAAATCGCTCATCAACAAACACTTGGACATCTTGTCCAACAATTCCCGTCTATTTTTGAACCATTCTTGTATGACCTCTCCTCAGAGTTTTAAGCATATATAGAGTTATAGGACTCCAATTCAAGCCAAATTTATGGAATTGGAAAGATAAGGCATGAGGCTAAAACTTCTATGTATGAGAAGAACCCAGTTCTGCCTCTAAGATATTCAAAATCGCTCATCAACAAACACTTCCACTCTTACTGTCCAACTGTTACTGTCAATTTTTTGAACTGTTACTGTCTGACCTATCCTCAGATTTTTAACTATATCTGGAGCTATAGAACTCTGATTCAAGCAAAATTTGTGGCGTTGGAAAGGTAAGACATGTGGCTACAAGTTCAATGATTGAGAAGATCCCAGTTCTTCCTCTAAGATATTCAAAATTGCTCATCAACAAAAACTTCGACTGTTGCTGTCCAACTGTTACTGTCAATTTTTAAATTGTTACTGTCTGACCTATCCTCAGATTTTTAACTATATATGGAGTTATAGAACTCCGATTCAAGCGAAATTTGTGGCGTTGGAAAGGTAAGACATGTAGCTACAAGTTCAATGATTGAGAAGATCCCAGTTCTTCCTCTAAGATAATCAAAATCGCTCATCAACAAAAACTTTATTCTTGTCCAAGCCCATTCTTATCAATTTTTAAACTGTTACTATCTGACCTATCCTCAGATTTTTAACTATATATGGAGTTATAGAACTCCGATTCAAGCGAAATTTGTGGCGTTGAAAAGGTAAGACATGAGGCTACAAGTTCAATGTATGAGAATAACCCAGTTCTGCCTCTAAGATAGTCCAAATCGCTCTTCAACAAACACTTGAACTGTTACTGTCCAACTATTACTGTCCATTTTTGAACTGTTACTGTCTGACCTCTCCTCATATTTTTAACTATATCTGGAGTTATAGAACTCCGATTCAAGCGAAATTTGTGGCCTTGGAAAGGTATGACATTAGCCTACAAGTTCAATGTTTGGGAAGAACCCAGTTATGCCTCTAATATAGTCAAAATCGCTCATCAACAAACACTTGGACTGCTACAGTCCAACAATTACTGTCTATTTTTGAACTGTTACTACCTGACCTATCCTCAGATTTTTAACTATATATGGAGTTATAGAACTCCGATTCAAGCGAAATTTGTGGCGTTGAAAAGGTAAGACATGTGGTTACAAGTTCAATGATTTAGAAGAACCCAGTTCTTCCTCTAAGATATTCAAAATCGCTCATCAACAAAAACTTCGATTCATTCTTGTCCAATCATTCACGTCAATTTTTAAACTGTTACTGTCTGACCTATCCTCAGATTTTTAACTATATATGGAGTTATAGAACTCCAATTCAAGCGAAATTTATGGCGTTGGAATGATAAGACATGAGGCTACAAGTTCTATGTTATGAGATGAACCCAGTTCTGCCTCTAAGATAGTCAAAATCGCTCATCAACAAACACTTGAACAGTTACTGTCCAACTATTACTGTCCGTTTTTGAACCGTTACTGTCTGACCTCTCCTTAGATTTTTAACTATATCTAGAGTTATAGAACTCCGATTCAAGCAAAATTTATGGCGTTGAAAAGGTAAGACAAGAGGCTACAAGTTCTATGTTTTGAGAATAACCCAGTTATGCCTCTAAGATATTGAAAATCGCTCATCAACTAACACTTGGACTCTTACTGTCCATTTTTGAACAGTTACTATCTGACCTAACCTCAGAATTTTAAGTATATATGGAGTTATAGGACTCCGATTCAAGCAAAATTTATGGCGTTGGAAAAATAAGAGATGAGGCTACAAGTTCTATGTTTTGAGAAGAACCCGATTCTGCCTCTAAGATAGTCAAAATCCCTCATCAACAAACACTTGGACTGATACTGTCCAACTATTACTGTCCATTTTTGAACTCTTACTGTCTGACCTCTGCTCAGATTTTTAAGTATATATAGAGTTATAGAACACCGATTCAAGCGAAATTTGTGGCGTTTGAAAGGTAAGACATGAGGCTACAAGTTCTATGTTATGAGAACAACCCAGTTCTGCCTCTAAGATAGTTAAAATCGCTCATCAATAAACTCTTGAACTGTTACTGCCAACTATTACTGTCCATTTTTGAACTGTTACCGTGTGACCTCTCCTCAAATTTTTTACTATATCTGGAGTTATAGAACTCTGATTCAAGCGAAATTTGTGGCGTTGGAAAGGTAAGACATGTGGCTACAAGTTCAATGGTTGAGAAGAACCCAGTTCTTCCTCTAAGATATTCAAAATCGCTCATCAACAAAAACTTCGACTTATTCTTGTCCAACCATTCTTGTCAATTTTTAAATCTATTCTTGTCTGACCTATCCTCAGATTTTTGACTATATATGAAGTTATAGAACTCCGATTCAAGCGAAATTTGTGGCGTTGAAAAGGTATGACATGAGGCTATAAGTTCAATGTATGAGAATAACCCAGTTCTGCCTCTAAGATAGTTAAAATCGCTCATCAATAAACACTTGAACTGTTACAGCCAACTATTACTGTCCATTTTTGAACTGTTACCGTGTGACCTCTCCTCAAATTTTTAACTATATCTGGAGTTATAGAACTCCGATTCAAGCAAAATTTATGGCGTTGGAAAGGTAAGACATGTGGTTACAAGTTCAATGATTGAGAAGAACCCAGTTCTTCCTCTAAGATATTCAAAATCACTCATCCACAAAAACTTCGACTGTTACTGTCAATTTTTAAACTGTTACTGTCTGACCTATCCTCAGATTTTTAACTATATATGGATTTATAGAACTCCAATTCAAGCGAAATTTGTGGCGTTGAAAAGGTAAGACATGAGGCTACAAGTTCAATGTATGAGAATAACCTAGTTCTGCCTCTAAGATATTTAAAATCGATCATCAACAAACACTTGGACTCTTACTGTCCAACTATTACTGTTCATTTCTGAACTGTAATTGTCTGACCTCTCCTTAGATTTTTAGGTATATATGGAGTTATAGGACTTCGATTCAAGCAAAATTTATGGAGTTGGAAAAATAAGACATGAGGCTACAACTTGTATGTATGAGAAGAACCCAGTTCTGCCTCTAAGATATTCAAAATCGCTCATCAACAAACACTTGGGTATTCTTGTCCAATCATATCGTTCTATTTTTGAATCTTGTCGACCTCTCCTCAGATTTTTAACTATATCTGGAGTTATAAAACATCGATTCAAGCGAAATTTGTGGCGTTCGAAAGGTAAGACATGTGGCTACAAGTTCAATGATTAAGAAGAACCCAGTTCTTCCTCTAAGATATTCAAAGTCGCTCATCAACAAAAACTTCGACTGTTACTGTCCAACTTTTACTGTTAATTTTTGAACTGTTACCGTGTGACCTCTCCTCAAATTTTTAACTATATCTGGAGTTATAGAACTTCAATTCAAGCGAAATTTGTGGCGTTGGAAAGGTAAGACATGTAGCTACAAGTTCAATGATTGAGAAGATCCCAGTTCTTCCTCTAAGATAATCAAAATCGCTCATCAACAAAAACTTCGACTGTTACTGTCCAACTGTTACTGTCAATTTTTAAACTGTTACTGTCTGACCTATCCTCAGATTTTTAACTATATATGGAGTTATAGAACTCCGATTCAAGCGAAATTTGTGGCGTTGAAAAGGTAAGACATGAGGCTACAAGTTCAATGTATGAGAATAACCCAAATCTTCCTCTAAGATAGTCCAAATCGCTCTTCAACAAACACTTGAACTGTTACTGTCCAACTATTACTGTCCATTTTTGAACTGTTACTGTCTGACCTCTCCTCATATTTTTAACTATATCTGGAGTTATAGAACTCCGATTCAAGCGAAATTTGTGGCCTTGGAAAGGTATGACATTAGGCTACAAGTTCAATGTTTTGGGAAGAACCCAGTTATGCCTCTAATATAGTCAAAATCGCTCATCAACAAACACTTGGACTGCTACAGTCCAACAATTACTGTCTATTTTTGAACTGTTACTGTATGACCTCTCCTCAGAGTTTTAAGCATATATAGAGTTATAGGACTCTAATTCAAGCCAAATTTATGGAATTGGAAAGATAAGGCATGAGGCTAAAACTTCTATGTATGAGAAGAACCCAGTTCTGCCTCTAAGATATTCAAAATCGCTCATCAACAAACACTTGGACTGTTACTGTCCAACTGTTACTGTCCATTTTTGAACTGTTACTGTCTGACCTCTCCTCAGATTTTTAACTATATCTGGAGTTATAAAACTGTGATTCAAGCGAAATTTGTGGCGTTGGAAAGGTAAGACATGTGGCTACAAGTTCAATGATTCAGAAGAACCTAGTTCTTCCTTTAAGATATTCAAAATCGCTCATCAACAAAAACTTCGACTGTTACTGTCAAACTTTTACTGTGAATTTTTGAACTGTTACTGTCTGACCTATCCTTAGATTTTTAACTATATATGGAGTTATAGAACTCCAATTCAAGCGAAATTTGTGGCGTTGGAATGATAAGACATGAGGCTACAAATTCTATGTTATGAGATGAACCCAGTTCTACCTCTAAGATAGTCAAAATCGCTCATCAACAAACACTTGAACAGTTACTGTCCAACTATTACTGTCCGTTTTTGAACCGTTACTGTCTGACCTCTCCTTAGATTTTTAACTATATCTGGAGTTATAGAACTCCGATTCAAGCGAAATTTATGGCGTTGAAAAGGTAAGACAAGAGGCTACAAGTTCTATGTTTTGAGAAGAACCCAGTTATGCCTCTAAGATATTCAAAATCGCTCATCAACAAACACTTGGACTGTTACTGTCCATTTTTGAACAGTTACTGTTTGACCTAACCTCAGAGTTTTAAGTATATATGGAGTTATAGGACTCCGATTCAAGCAAAATTTATGGCGTTAGAAAGCTAAGAGATGAGGCTACAAGTTCTATGTTTTGAGAAGAACCCGATTCTGCTTCTAAGATAGTCAAAATCCCTCATCAACAAACACTTGACCGATCTTGTCCAACTATTCCCGCCCATTTTTGAATTCTTGTCGACCTCTCCTCAGATTTTTAAGTATATATAGAGTTATAGAACTCCGATTCAAGCGAAATTTATGGCGTTGGAAAGGTAAGACATGAGGCTACAAGTTCTATGTTATGAGAACAACCCAGTTCTGCCTCTAAGATAGTTAAAATCGCTCATCAATAAACACTTGAACTGTTACTGCCAACCATTACTGTCCATTTTTGAACTGTTACCGTGTGACCTCTCCTCAAATTTTTAACTATATCTGGAGTTATAGAACTCTGATTCAAGCGAAATTTGTGGCGTTGGAAAGGTAAGACATGTAGCTACAAGTTCAATGATTGAGAAGAACCCAGTTCTTCCTCTAAGATATTCAAAATCGCTCATCAACAAAAACTTCATTCATTCTTGTCCCCATTCTTGTCAATTTTTAAACTGTTACTGTCTGACCTATCCTCAGATTTTTAACTATATATGGATTTATAGAACTCCGATTCAAGCGAAATTTGTGGCGTTAAAAAGGTAAGACATGAGGCTACAAGTTCAATGTAGGAGAATAACCCAGTTCTGCCTCTAAGATAGTTAAAATCGCTCATCAATAAACACTTGAATCACATCGCCAACTATTACTGTCCATTTTTGAACTGTTACCGTGTGACCTCTCCTCAAATTTTTAACTATATCTGGAGTTATAGAACTCCTATTCAAGCAAAATTTATGGCGTTGGAAAGGTAAGACATGTAGCTACAAGTTCAATGATTGAGAAGATCCCAGTTCTTCCTCTAAGATATTCAAAATCGCTCATCAACAAAAACTTCGATTATTCTTGCCCAATCATTCTTGTCAATTTTTAAAGCCATTCTTGTCTGACCTATCCTCAAATTTTTAACTATATATGGAGTTATAGAACTCCGATTCAAGCGAAATTTATGGCGTTGGAAAGGTAAGACATGTAGCTACAAGTTCAATGATTGAGAAGATCCCAGTTCTTCCTCTAAGATATTCAAAATCGCTCATCAACAAAAACTTCGACTGTTACTGTCCAACTGTTACTGTCAGTTTTTAAACTGTTACTGTCTGACATATCCTCAAATTTTTAACTCTATATGCAGTTATAGAACTCCGATTCAAGCGAAATTTGTGGCGTTGAAAAGGTAAGACATGAGGCTACAAGTTCAGTGTATGAGAATAACCCAGTTCTGCCTCTAAGATAGTCAAAATCGCTCATCAACAAACACTTGAACTGTTACTGTCCAACTATTACTGTCCATTTTTGAACTGTTACTGTCTGACCTCTCCTTATATTTTTAACTATATCTGGAGTTATAGAACTCCGATTCAAGCGAAATTTGTGGCGTTGGAAAGGTAAGACATTAGGCTACAAGTTCAATGTTTTGGGAAGAACCCAGTTATGCCTCTAATATAGTCAAAATCGCTCATCAACAAACACTTGGACTGCTACAGTCCAACAATTACTGTCTATTTTTGAACTGTTACTGTATGACCTCTCCTCAGAGTTTTAAGCATATATAGAGTTATAGGACTCCAATTCAAGCCAAATTTATGGAATTGGAAAGATAAGGCATGAGGCTAAAACTTCTATGTATGAGAAGAACCCAGTTCTGCCTCTAAGATATTCAAAATCGCTCATCAACAAACACTTGGGCATTCTCGTCCAAGCTATTCTTGTCCATTTTTGAACTGCTACTGTCTGACCTCTCCTCAGATTTTTAACTATATCTGGAGTTATAAAACTTCGATTCAAGCGAAATTTGTGGCGTTGGAAAGGTAAGACATGTGGCTACAAGTTCAATGATTCAGAAGAACCTAGTTCTTCCTCTAAGATATTCAAAATCGCTCATCAACAAAAACTTCGACTGTTACTGTCAAACTTTTACTGTGAATTTTTGAACTGTTACTGTCTGACCTATCCTCAGATTTTTAACTATATATGGAGTTATAGAACTCCAATTCAAGCGAAATTTGTGGCGTTGGAATGATAAGACATGAGGCTACAAGTTCTATGTTATGAGATGAACCCAGTTCTGCCTCTAAGATAGTTAAAATCGCTCATCAACAAGCAAGTTGAGCGATTCCTCGCCCACCTATTACTGTCCGTTTTTGAACCGTTACTGTCTGACCTCTCCTCAGATTTTTAACTATATCTGGAGTTATAGAACTCCGATTCAAGCAAAATTTATGGCGTTGAAAAGGTAAGACAAGAGGCTACAAGTTCTATGTTTTGAGAAGAACCCAGTTATGCCTCTAAGATATTCAAAATCGCTCATCAACAAACACTTGGACTATTCTCGTCCATTTTTGAACGATTCTTTGTCGACCTAACCTCAGAGTTTTAAGTATATATGGAGTTATAGGACTCCGATTCAAGCAAAATTTATGGCGTTGGAAAGCTAAGAGATGAGGCTACAAGTTCTATGTTTTGAGAAGAACCCGATTCTGCCTCTAAGATAGTCAAAATCCCTCATCAACAAACACTTGGACTGATACTGTCCAACTATTACTTTCCATTTTTGAATTCTTCGTCGACCTCTCCTCAGATTTTTAAGTATATATAGAGTTATAGAACTCTGATTCAAGCGAAATTTGTGGCGTTGGAAAGGTAAGACATGAGGCTACAAGTTCTATGTTATGAGAACAACCCAGTTCTGCCTCTAAGATAGTTAAAATCGCTCATCAATAAACACTTGAACATTCTATCGCCAACCATTCCCGCCCATTTTTGAAGCTATTGCCGTGTGACCTCTCCTCAAATTTTTAACTATATCTGGAGTTATAGAACTCTGATTCAAGCGAAATTTGTGGCGTTGGAAAGGTAAGACATGTAGCTACAAGTTCAATGATTGAGAAGAACCCAGTTCTTCCTCTAAGATATTCAAAATCGCTCATCAACAAAAACTTCGATTTATTCTTGTCCAATCATTCTTGCCAATTTTTAAATCTATTCTTGTCTGACCTATCCTCAGATTTTTAACTATATATGGATTTATAGAACTCCGATTCAAGCGAAATTTATGGCGTTAAAAAGGTAAGACATGAGGCTACAAGTTCAATGTATGAGAATAACCCAGTTCTGCCTCTAAGATAGTTAAAATCGCTCATCAACAAACACTTGAACTATTCGCCAACTATTCTCGCCCATTTTTGAACTGTTACCGTGTGACCTCTCCTCAAATTTTTAACTATATCTGGAGTTATAGAACTCCGATTCAAGCAAAATTTGTGGCGTTGGAAAGGTAAGACATGTAGCTACAAGTTCAATGAGTGAGAAGATCCCAGTTCTTCCTCTAAGATAATCAAAATCGCTCATCAACAAACACTTGGTACATTCTCGTCCAACCATTCTTGTCCATTTTTGAACCGCTATTCTTGTCGACCTCTCCTCAGATTTTTAACTATATCTGGAGTTATAAAACATCGATTCAAGCGAAATTTGTGGCGTTGGAAAGGTAAGACATGTGGCTACAAGTTCAATAATTAAGAAGAACCCAGTTCTTCCTCTAAGATATTCAAAATCGCTCATCAACAAACACTTGGACCGAGCATTGCCCAACTATTCCGTCCATTTTTGAATTCTTTATCGACCTCCTCTTAGATTTTTAACAATATATGGAGTTATAGAACTCCGATTCAAGCGAAATTTGTGGCATTGGAAAGGTAAGACATGAGGCTACAAGTTCTATGTTTTGAGAAGAACCCACTTCTCCCTCTAAGATAGTTAAAGTCACACAAAAACAAACGCTTGGACTGTTACTGTCCAACTATTACTGTCCATTTTTGAACTGTTACTGTCTGACCTATCCTTAGATTTTTAAGTATATATGGAGTTATAGAACTCCGATTCAAGCAAAATTTGTGGTGTTGGAAAGGTAAGAGATGAGGCTACAAGTTCTAAGTTTGAGAGGAACCCAGTTCTGCCTCTAAGGCAACAAAATTGCTCATCAACAAACACTTGGACTCTTACTATCCAACTGTTACTGTCCATTTTTGAACTGTTGCTATCTGAAATCTCCTCAGATTTTTAATTATATATGGAGTTATAGGACTTCGATTCAAGCGACATTTATGGCATTGGAAAGGTAAGACATGAGGCTACAAGTTCTATGTTTGAGAATAACCCAGTTCTACCTCTAAGATAGTCAAAAGCGCTCATAAACAAACCCTTCGATTGTTACTGTCCAACTATTACTGTCTATTTTTGAACTGTTATTGTCTGACCTCTACTTGTCTGACCTCTCCTCAGATTTTTAAGAATATATATTGTTATAGGACTCCGATTCAAGCAAATTTTATGACGTTGGAAAGGTAAGACATGAGGCTACAAGTTCTTTATTATAAGAATAACCCAGTTATGCATCTAACATAGTCAAAATCGGTCATCAACAAACACTTGGACTGTTACTGTCCAACTGTTACTGTCCATTTTTGAACTGTTACTGTCTGACTTCTCCTCAGATTTTTAAGTATTTATAGAGTTATAGGACTCCGGTTCAAGCAAAATTTATGGCGTTGGAAAGGTAAGACATGAGGCTATAAGTTTTATATAATGAGAAGAACCCAGTTCTACCTGTAAGATAGTCAAAATCGCTCATCAACAAACACTTGAACTGTTACTGTCCAACTCTTACTGTCCATTTTTGAACTGTTACTGTCTGACCTCTCCTCAGATTTTTAACTATATCTGGAGTTATAGAACTTCGATTCAAGCAAAATTTAAGGTGTTGGAAAGGTAAGACGTTAGGCTACAGGTTCTATGTTTGAGAATAACCCAGTTCTACCTCTAGGATAGTAAAAAGCGCTCATAAACAAACCCTTCGATTGTTACTGTCCAACTATTACTGTCTATTTTTGAACTGTTATTGTCTGACCTCTACTTGTATGACCTCTCCTCAGATTTTTAAGAATATATATTGTTATAGGACTCCGATTCAAGCAAATTTTATGGCGTTGGAAAGGTAAGACATGAGGCTACAAGTTCTTTATTATAAGAATAACCCAGTTATGCATCTAACATAGTCAAAATTGGTCATCAACAAACACTTGGACTGTTACTGTCCATTTTTGAACTGTAACTGTCTGACTTCTCCTCAGATTTTTAAGTATATATAGAGTTATAGGACTCCGGTTCAAGCAAAATTTATGGCGTTGGAAAGGTAAGACATGAGGCTACAAGTTCTATATAATGAGAAGAACCCAGTTCTACCTGTAAGATAGTCAAAATTGCTCATCAACAAACACTTGAACTGTTACTGTCCAACTCTTACTGTCCATTTTTGAACTGTTACTGTCTGACCTCTCCTCAGATTTTTAACTATATCTGGAGTTATAGAACTCCGATTCAAGCGAAATTTGTCGCATTGGAAAGGTAAGACATGAGGCTACAAGTATTATGTATGAGAATAACCCAGTTCTGCTTCTAAGATATTTAAAATCGCTCATCAACAAACACTTGGACTCTTACTGTCCAACTGTTACTGTCCATTTTTGAACTGTTACTCTCTGAGCTCTCCTCAGATTTTTAACTATATCTGGAGTTCTAGGACTCCGATCAAGCGAAATTTATGGCGTTGGAAAGATAAGACATGAGGCTACAAGTTCTATGTATGAGAACAACCCAGTTCTACCTCTAAGATATTCAAAATCGCTCATCAACAAGCACATGGAGTAATTCTTGTCCAATCTATTCTCGTCCATTTTTGAACTGTTATTGTCTGACCTCTCCTCAGATTTTTAACTATATATGGAGGTATAGAACTCCGATTCAGGTGAAATTTATGGCATTGCAAAGGTAAGATATGAGGCTACAAGTTCTATGTTATGAGAAGAACCAAGTTCTTCATCTAAGATAGTGAAAATCGCTCATCAACAAACACTTGGACTCTTACTGTCCAAAGCATTCGCTCCATTTTTGAACTGTTACTGTCTGTCCTCACCTTAATTTTTTAAGTATATATATAGTTATAGTACTCCGATTCAAGCAAAATTTGTGGCATTGGAAAGGAAAGACATGAGGCTACAAGTTCTATGTTTTGAGAAGAACCCAGTTCTACCTCTAAGATAGTCAAACTCGCTAATCAACAAACACTTGGGGGCATTCTCGCCCACCAATTCCGTCCATTTTTGAGCATTCTTCGTATGACCTCTCCTCAGAGTGTTAAGTATATATGGAGCTATAGAACTCTGATTAATGTGAAATTTATGGCATTGGAAAGGTAAGAGATGAGGCTACAAGTTCTATGTTTTGAGAAGAACCCAATTCTGCCTCGAAGATAGTCAAATTTGCATAAAAAGAAACACTTGAACTATTACTGTCCAACTGTTACTGTCCATTTTTTAACTCTTACTGTCTGACCTCTCCTCAGATTTTTAAGTATATATAGAGTTATAGAACTCCGATTCAAGTGAAATTTGTGGCGTTGGAAAGGTAAGACATGAGGCTACAAGTTCTATGTTATGAGAACAACCCAGTTCTGCCTCTAAGATAGTTAAAATTGCTCATCAACAAACACTTGAACAGTTACTGTCCACCTATTACTATCCGTTTTTGAACCGTTACTGTCTGACCTCTCCTCAGATTTTTAACTATATCTGGAGTTATAAAACTTTGATTCAAGCGAAATTTGTGGCGTTGGAAAGGTAAGACATGTGGCTACAAGTTCAGTGATTAAGAAGAACCCAAATCTTCCTCTAAGATATTCAAAATCGCTCATCAACAAAAACTTGGGTTGTTACTGTCCAACTGTTACTCTCTAAGCTCTCCTCAAATTTATAACTATATCTGGAGTTCTAGGACTCCGATCAAGCGAAATTTATGGCGTTGGAAAGATAAGACATGAGGCTACAAGTTCTATGTACGAGAACAACCCAGTTCTGCCTCTAAGATTTTCAAAATCGCTCATCAACAAACACTTGGACTATTACTGTCCATTTTTGAAGTGCTACTGTCTGACCTCACCTCAGATTTTTAAGTATATATGGAGTTATAGAACTCCGATTCAAGCACAATTTATGGCGTTGGAAAGGTAAGACATGAGGCTACAAGTTCTATGTATGAGAATAAACCAGTTCTGCCTCTAAAATATTTAAAATCACTCATTAACAAACACTTGGACTCTTACTGTCCAACTGTTACTGTCCATTTTTGAACTGTTACTCTCTGAGCTCTCCTCAAATTTTTAACTATATCTGGAGTTCTAGGACTCCGATCAAGCGAAATTTATGGCGTTCGAAAGATAAGACATGAGGCTACAAGTTCTATATATGAGAACAACCTAGTTCTGCCTCTAAGATATTCAAAATCGCTCATCAACAAACACTTGGACTTTTACTTTCAAACTGTTACTGTCCATTTTTGAACTGTTACTGTTTGTCCTCACCTCAGATTTTTAAGTATATATGGAGTTATAGGACTCCGATTCAAGCAAAATTTATGGCGTTGGAGAGGTAAGACATGAGGCTACAAGTTCTATGTATGAGAATAAACCAGTTCTGCCTCTAAGATATTTAAAATCGCTCATCAACAAACATTTGGACTCTTACTGTCCAACTGTTACTGTCCATTTTTGAACAGTTACTCTCTGACCTCATCTCAGATTTTTAAGTATATATAGAATTATAGGACTCCAATTCAAGCGAAATTTGTGGCGTTGGAAAGGTAAGACATGAGGCTACAAGTTCTATGTATGAGAATAAACTAGTTCTGCCTCTAAGATATTTAAAATCACTCATTAACAAACACTTCGACTCTTACTCTCCAACTGTTACTGTCCATTTTTGAACTGTTACTCTCTGAGCTCTCCTTAAATTTTTAACTATATCTGGAGTTCTAGGACTCCGATCAAGTGAAATTTATGGCGTTCGAAAGATAAGACATGAGGCTACAAGTTCTATGTATGAGAACAACCTAGTTCTGCCTCTAAGATATTCAAAATCGCTCATCAACAAACACTTGGACTTTTACTTTCAAACTGTTACTGTCCATTTTTGAACTGTTACTGTTTGTCCTCACCTCAGATTTTTAAGTATATATGGAGTTATAGGACTCCGATTCAAGCAAAATTTATGGCGTTAGAAAGGAAAGACATGAGGCTACAAGTTCTATGTTATGAGAAGAACACAGTTCTGCATCTAAGATAGTGAAATCGCTCATCAACAAACACTTGGACTCTTACTGTCCAACTGTTACTGTCCATTTTTGAACTGTTACTGTTTGTCCTCACCTTAGATTTTTAAGTATATATGGAGTTATAGGACTCTGATTCAAGCAAAATTTATGGCGTTAGAAATGAAAGACATGAGGCTATAAGTTCTATGTTTTGAGAAGAACCTAGTTCTGCCTCTTAGATAGTCAAAATCGTTAATCAACAAACACTTGGACTATTACTGTCCATCAATTACTGTCAATTTTTGAACTGTTATTGTATAACTGACACGACCAAAAGATTGATGTCTTCTCCCAAGTGCAGGAGTGTCGAAGTAATAAATAACCCGGCAAGACCGGGGTCGAACCACAGGGAGGTGAATTATATAAATTACAAATAAAGACAGATTTGAAGAGAATAATAACAGAAAAGGAGTTGAAGAGAGTTTTGGGATGTGATATTGATGTAAGGATTAAACAATGATAAAAACAAATGTCAAGATTAGAGGATTCACTAATGGTATTTCAAATAAATATAATATAAACTCTTTTTATTACTCAACTAGAAACCACACACAAAGGAGGTTTTAATCGGATGATTTATCATTAATGGCTCATTATAAAGTATTAACATGATCATATTAATTATCTTGTCTAAGTAACACCATACTTATAAATATCATCAGGCATTCATGTTGCTAGCTTATGTTAACAACAAATCAAGTTCCTATCATAACAACGATGTCGGCCGAAAACTATGAAGGATCAAACATTCGATGTACCAAGTGTTATATAACATAAATCTAGATTGACCATTTAACAAGCAAGGTATTAAGGATTAGTAAGATAAAAAGATAAGATATGCTAATAACAATTTTTCTTGGATATAAACATTAAAGTCCATGTTGAGTTTATATTATACCCATTCTAACACCATTAGGAAAACCTTTTCACCTTGACATAATTAACTTAGCTAAACATAATGAAGAAGAAAAACATAAATAAACAACATAAGAACATGATTATGATATAAGTTAACTAAGTATATGAAAGGAAATGAAAAAGCATAAACAAGAGATTAATATAACATGAAAGAAAACTTGAACATTACAAAGATATAAAGAAAGAAAGCAAGAACATGATCTTGATCTGAAAACCAAGATGACTAAATACATGGCAAATGTCTCCTTTTATAGGCTAAGATGTGGAACTATTGCTTGGTGGACTAAGGAAATAGTTGGTGGCCAACCATTGATTTGGTGGCTGGTTTTTGACATTGTTGGTCTCTGGTTCTTGAAATTGTTGGCAGATTTTTGATATTGTTGGCTGGCCAAAACGTCATTGCTAACATCAGAATTTGAGCCCTTTGTTCCATGAAAGCTGTGGGCAATTGTCTCATCTTTCCAGCAAAAAAAACCAGAGCTCATTTGGACTTCTAGAACTCAAGATATGAGCTGAAAACCGAACAGTGTTTGAGCTGCAGGACAGGTTCCGACTTCTGCGTTGTTTCTAAGATTTGAACTTGAAAACGGCAGAATTGAGTCTTGGACCCTCATGAAAGTTTTAGGTCTATGTCTTATCTTTCCATCCATATAAAGTGGACCTAAATCTGAGTTCTAAAACTCCAGTTATGATCAAATAACCGAATGGTGTTCCAGTTTGGAATTGAACCAACATCTCTTCTCTTAGCCTAATTCTCTTTTTGTCTCTTCACTTTTAATAGTTAATCACATCAATCAATCTTTTGAATTGTGAGATATACCTGCATTCAAAACAAGCATTTACCATAAATTAAAGATATATTATATTATTAAACTTGTTATTATAAAACATGCTTTAGTTAGGGAATTTAACGATACTTTAGTGCAATACGATGATATAAAGCCTTAATGAGAATACACTTTTAAGTACTAATCACACCCCCCAACCAGCTTATTACTAGTCCCTAGTAATCAAAGCGTTAAAATACAAAAACAATTTGCAAGTTCCACAAAGCAATGTATTCATCATTTAACTTCCATTAATCTATCCAAATAAACAAACTCTTATTAAATTTATATATCTGCTTCATACTTCTTAAACAAGATATTAATAAACCTTCCTTTTGTGCTCAGTAAATCAAAACATAGCTATGGAGCTTTTCATGGAAGAAAACAAAATTTTGTTCCAATGTTTAAGGTTAACTTCCTTGGGTTGGGATTATTATCTCTCTTTTTTTTTTCTTTTTTTTTTTTGAAAGCAAGAATTTATAATACAATGTATCTTGAACCCATGTAACGAGCTTTTAGCTAATGACTCCCAGACCAGTTGGTCTTAGGGCATCAGGTGTTGAGACACCCCTACGAGCTTAGTAACTCGGGTTGCAGATACTGACACATAGATAGTGCAATGTTTGATTCCCTTAAGCTTTTCTCCTTAACCCATGTAACAAGAACTGGGCCAATAGCTCCCAAGTCAGTTGACTTTAGGGTACTAGGTGTTAAAACACCCCTTCGGGCTTAATTGCTTAAGTCAAGGAGGCTACGAAACCAAACTTATCTACTTTTTTTATTTATTTATTTGTTTTTTTGTGTTTTTGTTTTTTTTTTGAGATTTTTTTTGTTGTTTTATATATATATATATATATATATATATATATATATATATACTATCCCTTTCCCTTAGTTGTTACCATTAACAAAAAAACATAAATAATGTAATAATCCAATATGCAACCCACAATCATATGTTAAAGTGTGTGTGTGAAAATGAAGGTTTAAGAATACTTGTTAAATGAGTATATGAGCAGAATTAAGTGATAACAATGCGAGAGTTTGTAAATCTGAATATTTCAAGAAGTATTATAATAGACCTTGTTAAGAATGTTTACTAAGATGCGTCTCAAGAGTCACTAAAGTTCATCCTTTACTCTGCCATCCTAGTAACAACAGGTTTGCAAATGGTTGTAATAATAGAAAACACAGTTAGTTAATTTTTTTTTAAAATATCAACTACTACCCTCTCCCCCCAACCAAAACGAGACATTGTCCTCAATGTTCTAAGGCAGAAAGATAGAGTATAGAAGACATCACCAAAACAAAGAACTCACCGACAAACCTGAAACACACTTTAAACAAATATAAGAAAGCACAAAACACAAATATTATGCTATTAATAAAACCAAAAGACACAATATGTCACAAACTAAGGCTCAAATCCAATCTAAGTTTTTTTACGGCATTCCGTGATTGACCAATTGAGTCGACTCATAGAGGAATCAACTACAGGGATGAAAGATTGAAGTTCATCAATCAATTGTTCAGCAGTAGCAGCAGAGATGAGGATTTGTCGCGCTGAAAATGTTAGAAATTGTTGTTCCACAGCATGATCAAGAAAAGACAGTAAAGTATTATAAAAACCATTAACATTTAGCAAACCTATAGGTTTCTGGTGAATGTTCAGCTGAGCCCAAGATGAAATATGAAATATCTCTTCTAAAGTTCCCAAACCACCTGGTAAAGCAATAAAGGCGTCAGCATGGTTAAACATTACAGATAGTCGTTCAGACATTGTGGAGACCTGTAGTTCCTCTCCGACTGTTTTTCCAATGATGTCCCCTTCGGCTACTGCCTCCTAAAAATGCAGCTATTGAAACACTCCCCATTAACCCAAGGCTGCCTCCCCTATACACTAAATGAATCTTTCTCTCAGCTAGTACCCGACCAAGATGATTTGCTGATTCTAAAAACTCTTTTTCTTTCCCAGGATTGGATCCACAAAAAACACAAATATTTTTTATTTTAGGAACAAAGGAACTGGCCATTTCTACACACTTCTATATCTATTAAACGAATGGGTAGAGTAGAAATGATGGGAAGGAAGAGAAGATTTTATAGATGAGAAATTGAAAATGCAATCATACCACCTATATGTAGGCTAGCTGGAGTCTCACTCTCTCTTTCTCTCTTTTTTTATTATTTTTTTGAAAAAGCATGTGTATGTACAAGCAGTTGTGATTGTGGCTCACATCTTCCCTTGGTTTTATGTCCAAGAACGGCTTAAAAGCCCTTTATGGGTCGGGGATAGGCTTCCCATCCAGTTTTCTTAAAAACTGACAAACAGGGTCCTTTTTAGTCAGATTCCCAAGACTAAGTCGATCATGTTCTTTATGAAAATGAGACCATAAATAATGAATTGTACGATGCATATCTCCACTATGATGAGACTTAAGAGTCAACAGAAGATTAACTAAAGACTCTCGATGCTTTGAAATAAATCCCACCTTTTGACATTTTTCACAGGTTTTGCAGAATGCATGTGAGTCTTTGAACATGGTGGGCCAATAAAATCCACTTTGTAAGATTTTTGCAGCTGTCTTCTTTGATGAGAAATGACCCCAACATGTTTCAGAATGACAAAATTTAATGACACTACTTACCTCATTGTCGGGAATGCATCTTCGAAATATTTTATCAGGACAATATTTGAATAAGGGTCATCCCAATAAAATTTCTGCACGTTGCTAAAAAACTTTCCTTTGTCTTCGGTACTCCAGTGACCTGGCAAATCTCCTGTTGCAAGAAAATTGATATGATTAGCAAACCAAGGCATTGGACTACGAGAAAGTAAGGATTGACCAGGATAGTATTTCTCAATTGGTGTGATGTCAGATATCGAATCTATTGTCAATTTTGACAAATGATCCGCGACAACATTTTCGGTGCCTTTTTCATCCTCGATTTCTTCTTGTTTGAAAGTTTCAAAAATTTCAGAATCGTGATTGACTTCTCTTGGCTTGGTCATGGCATAAGGAAATGGAAGTACTGGTGGGGAATCAGTCTTTTCTTTGCAATATTCAGGTTTAACCCCTTCCTTACCCTCAGAGATTGACTCATCATCTTTCTCACAAGGTTCAAGAATTGGTTTTTCAATAACCTTACCACCGTAGAGAGTAATGACTGATTTGACTTGATCCATGTGTTGGCTTCCAGAACTACTTGCATTTGAATTGTATTGCCCTTTGGGATTTTGCTGTGGTTGAGATGAGAACTTACCTTTCTTATGAAAATTGAGAGCAGATGTGAATTTTGCAAGAGTATCTTTAAAATCTGTCATGCTTTGAGCAAGTTGAGTGTTGATTGTCTCTTACTTTTCAATGAATGCATATAAAATGTCCTCAAGATTTCTTCCAGGAGGGGGAACACAAGGAGATGCATACCCATGAGAACTTTGAAAATTATGATGTGCTTGAAATGGTGGTTGTGAAGTTTGTGCATTATTGTTACCACTCTTCCAATTGAAATTTGGGTGTTCTCTCCAACCAGGGTTGTACGTTTGTGAGTATGGATCATGATTTTGCCATTGAAAACTGTTTAAAACATTGACATGTTCATGGAAACATTCCTTAAAAGAAGGCAAAGTCGGACACTCATTGGTTGAGTGTTCATTAGTTTCACAAATTTGACACACAATTTCTTGAACAGATTTTATTTGACCACTCTTTTTTAATTCTAGTGCCTCAACTTTTCTAGCTAAAGATGCAAATTTGGCTTGGAGGTCATGATCTTCCCTAAGGTTGTACATGCCTCCATTAGATGTATGAGGTTGAGTTTTACCTGGTGCCTCACACGTACCTGTGGTGTCCCAATTTTGAGCATTTTCAGCTAGCAAGTCTAGGTACTCCATTGCTTCATCAGGGTCTTTATCTTTAAAAGTTCCATTGCACATCAATTCCATCATTTGTCTCTCTTTAGGTGTTAACCCTTCATAAAATTGTGAGACCAATCTCCATGTTTCAAAACCATGATGAGGACAGGTATTAAGCAAGTCTTTATATCTATCCCAACAATTGTAAAATGTTTCTCCTGGTTTTTGAGTGAAAGTGGTGATTTGTCTTTTGAAAGAGTTTGTTTTGTGAGAAGGAAAAAACTTCTTTAAAAATTGTTGTTGCAATTCATCCCAAGCACGAATGGATCCTGACCTAATATTTTGTAGCCATGTTTTAGCTTTATCTTTTAATGAAAAAGGAAAAAGCTTTAATCTGATGGTGTTCATGCTACAATTTAAGTCATTATAGGTGTTACAAACTTCTTCAAATTTTCTTAAATGCAAATATGGATTTTCTAATTCTAAGTCATGAAAAGTGGGTAAAAGTTGAATAATACCTGGTTTAAAATTAAAATGAGATGCATTAGGAGGAAAAACAATACATGATGGTGCACTTGTTCTTGTTGGATTCATGTGATCTCTAAGTGTTCTCACATGATTATTCTCATTATTCTCATTATGAATTGACTGGTTATTTTCTTCGGCCATGTTTTCTAAAGAAATTGAGGATTTCCTAGAAAGTCTACCACTTAATGCACGTGTCCAAACTCTCATGCAAGTGCAAAAGAAAAGAAAAGAAAAAGAAAAAGAAAAAGAAAAAGAAAAGGAAAAGGAACAAAATTAGAAAAACAAATAAAAGTAAAAAAAACAAAAGAAAATAAAAGAAATATAAAATTTATACAATACTTACCTCCGAAAGGCGCCAAAAAACTTGACACGACCAAAAGATTGATGTCTTCTTCCAAGTGCAGGAGTGTCGAAGTAATAAATAACCCGGCAAGACCGGGGTCGAACCACAGGGAAGTGAATTATATAAATTACAAATAAAGACAGATTTGAAGAGAATAATAACAGAAAAGGAGTTGAAGAGAGTTTTGGGATGTGATATTGATGTAAGGATTAAACAATGATAAAAACAAATGTCAAGGTTAGAGGATTCACTAATGGTATTTCAAATAAATATAATATAAACTCTTTTTATTACTCAACTAGAAACCACACACAAAGGAGGTTTTAATCGGATGATTTATCATTAATGGCTCATTATAAAGTATTAACATGATCATATTAATTATCTTGTCTAAGTAACACCATACTTATAAATATCATCAGGCATTCATGTTGCTAGCTTATGTTAACAACAAATCAAGTTCCTATCATAACAACGATGTCGCAAAAACTATGAAGGATCAAGCATTCGATGTACCAAGTGTTATACAACATAAATCTAGATTGACCATTTAACAAGCAAGGTATTAAGGATTAGTAAGATAAAAAGATAAGATATGCTAATAACAATTTTTCTTGGATATAAACATTAAAGTCCATGTTGAGTTTATATTATACCTATTCTAACACCATTAGTAAAACCTTTTCACCTTGACATAATTAACTTAGCTAAACATAATGAAGAAGAAAAACATAAATAAACAACATAAGAACATGATTATGATATAAGTTAACTAAGTATATGAAAGGAAATGAAAAAGCATAAACAAGAGATTAATATAACATGAAAGAAAACTTGAACATTACAAAGATATAAAGAAAGAAAGCAAGAACATGATCTTGATCTGAAAACCAAGATGACTAAATACATGGCAAATGTCTCCTTTTATAGGCTAAGATGTGGAACTATTGCTTGGTGGACTAAGGAAATAGTTGGTGGCCAACCATTGATTTGGTGGCTGGTTTTTGACATTGTTGGCTGCTGGTTCTTGAAATTGTTGGCAGATTTTTGATATTGTTGGCTGGCCAAAACGTCATTGCTAACATCAGAATTTGAGCCCTTTGTTCCACGAAAGCTGTGGGCAATTGTCTCAGCTTTCCAGCAAAAAAAACCAGAGCTCATTTGGACTTCTAGAACTCAAGATATGAGCTGAAAACCGAACAGTGTTTGAGCTGCAGGACAGGTTCCGACTTCTGCGTTGTTTCTAAGATTTGAACTTGAAAACGGCAGAATTGAGTCTTGGAACCTCATGGAAGTTTTAGGTCTATGTCTTATCTTTCCATCCATATAAAGTGGACCTAAATCCGAGTTCTAAAACTCCAGTTATGATCAAATAACCGAATGGTGTTCCAGTTTGGAATTGAACCAGCATCTCTTCTCTTAGCCTAGTTCTCTTTTTGTCTCTTCACTTTTAATAGTTAATCACATTAATCAATCCTTTGAATTGTAAGATATACCTGCATTCAAAACAAGCATTTACCATAAATTAAAGATATATTATATTATTAAACTTGTTATTATAAAACATGCTTTAGTTAGGGAATTTAACGATACTTTAGTGCAATACGATGATATAAAGCCTTAATGAGAATACACTTTTAAGTACTAATCAATAACCTCTCCTCAGAGTTTCAAGTATATATAGAGTTATAGGACTCCGATTCAAGCAAAATTTATGGCGTTGGAAAGGTAAGACATGAGGCTACAAGTTCTATGTATGAGAATAAACCAGTTCTGCCTCTAAGATATTTAAAATCGCTCATCAACAAACACTTGGACTCTTCATCGTCAAACCATTTATCGCTCCATTTTGAACAGTTACTCTCTGACCTCAACTCAAATTTTTAAGTATATATAGAGTTATAGGACTCTGATTCAAGCGAAATTTGTGGCATTGGAAAGGTAAGACATGAGGCTACAAGTACTATGTATGAGAATAACCCAGTTCTGCCTCTAAGATATTTAAAATCGCTCATTAACAAACACTTGGACTCTTACTGTCCAACTGTTACAGTCCATTTTTGAACTATTACTCTCTGAGCTCTCCTTAGATTTTTCACTATATCTGGAGTTCTAGGAATGCGATCAAGCGAACTTTATGGCGTTGGAAAGATAAGACATGAGGCTACAAGTTCTATGGATGAGAACAACCCAGTTCTGCCTCTAAGATATTCAAAATCGCTCATCAACAAACACTTGGATTGTTACTGTCCATTTTTGAACTGTTACTGTCTGACCTCTCCTCAGATTTTTAAGTATATATGGAGTTATAGGACTCCGATTCTAGCAAAATTTGTGGCGTTGGAAAGGTAAGAGATGAGGCTACAAGTTCTATGCTTTGAGAAGAAACCAGTTCTGCCTCTAAGATAGTCAAAATCGCTCATCAACAAACACTTGCACTGTTACTGTCCAAATCTTACTGTCCATTTTTGAACTGTAACAGTCTGACCTCTCCTCAGATTTTTTACTATATCTGGAGTTATAGAACTCCGGTTCAAGCAAAATTGATGGCATTGAAAAGGTAAGACATGAGGCTACAAGTACTATATATGAGAATAACCCAATTCTGCTTCTAAGATATTTAAAATCGCTCATCAACAAACACTTGGACTCTTACTGTCCAACCATATCGCTCCATTTTTGAACTGTTACTCTCTGAGCTCTCCTCAGAGTTTTAACTATATCTGGAGTTCTAGGACTCCAATCAAGCGAACTTTATGGCGTTGGAAAGATAAGACATGAGGCTACAAGTTCTATGGATGAGAACAACCCAGTTCTGCCTCTAAGATATTTAAAATCGCTCATCAACAAACACTTGGACTCTTCTTGTCCAATCATATCGCCATCCATTTTTGAACTGTTACTCTCTGAGCTCTCCTCAGAGTTTTAACTATATCTGGAGTTCTAGGACTCCAATCAAGCGAAATTTATGGCGTTGGAAAGATAAGACATGAGGCTACAAGTTCTATGTATGAGAACAACCTAGTTCTGCCTCTAAGATATTCAAAATCGCTCATCAACAAACTCTTGGGTCATTCTTGTCCAATCAATTCTCGCCCATATTTGAATCTATCGTCTCGAACTCTCCTTGGATTTTTAATTATATATGGAGTTATAGGACTCCGATTCAAGCAAAATTTATAGCGTTGGAAAGGTAAGACATGAGGCTACAAGTTCTATGTTTTGAGAAGAACCCATTTCTGCCTCTAAGATAGTCAAAATCCCTCATCAACAAACTCTTGGTATTCTTGTCAAAGCCCAATTCTTATCCATTTTTGACATCTTCGTCGACCTCTCCTCAGATTTTTAACTATATTTGGAGTTATAGAACTCTGATTCAAGCTAAATTTGTGGCGTTGGAAAGGTAAGACATTGGGTTACAAGAGCAATGTTTGAGAAGAATCCAGTTCTTCCTCTAAGATATTCAAAATCGCTCATCAACAAAAACTTGGACTGTTACTGTCCACTTTTGAACTGTTACTGTCTGACCTCTCCTCAGATTTTTTACTATATCTGGAGTTATAGAACTCCGATTCAAGCAAAATTTATGGCGTTGGAAAGGTAAGACATGAGGCTACAAGTTCTATGTTTTGAGAAGAACCCATTTCTGCCTCTAAGATAGTCAAAATCGCTCATCAACAAACACTTGCACTGTTACTGTCCAACTCTTACTGTCCACTTTTGAACTGTTACTGTCTGACCTCACCTCAGATTTTTAAGTATATATGGAGTTATAGGACTCCGATTCAAGCAAAATTTATGGCGTTGGAAAGGTAAGACATGAGGCTACAAGTTCTATGTTATGAGAAGAACACAGTTCTGCATCTAAGATAGTGAAATCGCTCATCAACAAACACTTGGACTCTTACTGTCCAACTGTTACTGTCCATTTTTGAACTGTTACTCTCTGAGCTCTCCTCAAATTTTTAACTATATCTGGAGTTCTAGGACTCCGATCAAGCGAAATTTATGGCGTTGGAAAGATAAGACATGAGGCTACAAGTTCTATGTATGAGAACAACCCAGTTCTGCCTCTAAGATATTCAAAATCGCTCATCAACAAACACTTGGAATGTTACTGTCCATTTTTGAACTGTTACTATCTGACCTCACCTCAGATTTTTAAGTATATATGGAGTTATAGGACTCCGATTCAAGCAAAATTTATGGTGTTGGAAAGGTAAGACATGAGGCTACAAGTACTATGTTTTGAGAAGAACCCAGTTCTACCCGTAAGATAGTCAAAATCGCTTATCAACAAACACTTGCATCTTGTCACGCCCAAGCTATCTTGCCCATTTTTGAATTCTTATCGCCCGACCTCTCCTCAGATTTTTAACTATATCTGGAGTTATAGAACTCCGATTCAAGCTAAATTTGTGGCGTTGGAAAGGTAAGACATTGGGTTACAAGTGCAATGTTTGAGAAGAACCCAGTTCTTCCTCTAAGATATTCAAAATCGCTCATCAACAAAAATTTGGACTGTTACTGTCCAACTGTTACTGTCCACTTTTGAAATTGTTACTGTCTGAACTCTCCTCAGATTTTAATTATATATTGAATTATAGGACTCCGATTCAAGCAAAACTTATGGCGTTGGAAAGGTAAGACATGAGGCTACAAGTTCTATGTTTGGAGAAGAACCCATTTCTGCATCTAAGATAGTCAAAATCCCTCATCAACAAACACTTAGACTGTTACTGTCCAACTTTTACAGTCCATTTTTGAACTGTTACTGTCTGAACTCTCCTCATATTTTTAATTATATATGGAGTTATAAGACTCCGATTCAAGCAAAATTTATGGCATTGGAAAGGTAAGACATGAGGCTACAAGTTCTATGTTTTGAGAAGAACCCAGTTCTACATCTAAAATGATGAAAATCGCTCATCAACAAACACTTAGACTCTTATCGCCAAACTCTGCATCCATTTTTGAATTATCTTGTTTGTCCTCACCTCAGATTTTTAAGTATATATGGAGTTATAGGACTCCGATTCAAGCAAAATTTATGGCGTTGGAAAGGAAAGACATGAGGCTACAAGTTCTATGTTTTGAGAAGAACCCAATTCTGCCTCTAAAATAGTCAAATTCGCATAAAAACAAAAACTTGAAGCTATTCTTGTCCAATCATCGTCCATTTTTGAACTGTTACTGTCTGACCTCTCCTCAGATTTTTAACTATATCTGGAGTTATAGAACTCCGATTCAAGCGAAATTTGTGGCGTTGGAAAAGTAAGACATTGGGTTACCAGTTCAATGTTTGAGAAGAACCCAGTTCTTCCTCTAAGATATTCAAAATGGCTCATCAACAAAAACTTGGATCATTCGTCTACTTTTGAATGCTATTCTTGTCGACCTCTCCTCAGATTTTTCACTATATCTGGAGTTATAGAACTCCAATTCAAGCAAAATTTATGGCGTTGGAAAGATAAGACATGAAGCTACAAGTTCTATGTATGAGAACAACCCAGTTCTGCCTCTAAGATATTCAAAATCGCTCATCGACAAACACTTGGACTATTACTGTCCAACTGTTACTTTCCATTTTTGAACAGCTACTGTCTAACCTATCCTCAGATTTTTAAGTATATTTTGAGGTATAGAACTGCGATTCAAGTGAAATTTGTGGCATTGGAAAGGTAAGACATGAGGCTACAAGTTCTATGTTATGAGAAGAACCAAGTTCTGCATCTAAGATAGTGAAAATCGCTCATCCACAAACACTTGGACTCTTACTGTCCAACTGTTACTGTCCATTTTTGAACTGTTACTGTCTGTCCTCACTTCAGATTTTTAAGTATATATGGAGTTATAGGACTCCGATTCAAGCAAAATTTATGGCGTTGGAAAGGAAAGACATGAGGCTACACGTTCTATGTTTTGAGAAGAACCCAGTTCTGCCTCTAAGATAGTCAAAATCGCTAATCAACAACCACTTGGACTGTTACTGTCCAACAATTATTGTCCATTTTTGAACTGTTACTGTATGACCTCTCCTCAGAGTTTTAAGTATATATGGAGGTATAGAACTCCGATTCATGTGAAATTTGTGGCGTTTGAAAGGTAAGAGATGAAGTTACAAGCTCTATGTTTTGAGAAGAATCCAATTCTGCCTCTAAGATAGTCAAATTCGCACAAAAACAAACACTTGAACTGTTACTGTCCAACTGTTACTGTCCATTTTTGAACTATTACTGTCTGACCTCTCCTTAGATTTTTAACTATATCTGGAGTTATAGAACTCCGATTCAAGCAAAATTTGTGGCGTTGGAAAGGTAAGACATGCGGCTACATGTTTAATGTTTGAGAAAAACCCAGTTCTTCCTCTAAGACATTCAAAATCGCTCATCAACAAAAACTTGGACTGTTACTGTCAATTTTTGAATTGTTATTGTCTGACTTCTCGTAAGATTTTTAACTATATCTGGAGTTATAGAACTCCAATTCAAGCGAAATTTGTGGTGTTGAAAAGGTAAGACATGAGGCTACAAGTTCTATGTATGAAACAACCCAGTTCTGCCTCTAAGATATTCAAAATCGCTCATCAACAAACAGTGGATGGTATATCTTGTCCATTTTTGAATATTCTTGTCTGACCTCTCCTCAGATTTTTAACTATATCTGGAGTTATAGAACTCCGATTCAAGCGAAATTTATGGCCTTGGAAAAGTAAGACATGAGGCTACAAGTTCAATAAATGAGAAGAACTCAGTTCTTCCTCTAAGACATTCAAATCGCTCATCAGCAAAAACTTGGACTGTTACTGTTAAGTTTTGAACTGTTACTGTCTGACCTCTCGTAAGATTTTTAACTATATCTGGAGTTATAGAACTCCGATTCAAGCAAACTTTTTGGCGTTGGAAAGGTAAGACATGAGGCTATAAGTTCAATAAATGAGAAGAACTCAGTTCTTCCTCTAACACATTCAAAATCGCTCATCAACAAACATGTGGATTGTTACTGTCCATTTTTGAACTGTTACGGTCTCACCTCTCCTCAGATTTTTAACTATATCTGGAGTTATAGAACTCCGATTCAAGCGAAATTTGTGGCGTTGGAAAGGTAAGACATGAGGCTACAAGTTCAATAAATGAGAAGAACTCAGTTCTTCCTCTAAGACATTCAAAATCGCTCATCAACTAAAACTTCGACTGTTACTGTCAATTTTTGAACTGTTATTGTCTGACCTCTTGTAAGATTTTTAATTATATCTGAAGTTATAGAACTCGGATTTAAGCGAAATTTATGGCATTGGAAAGGTAAGACATGAGGCTACAAGTTCTATGTTTGAGAAGAACCGAGTTCTGCCTCTAAGATATTCAAAATCGCTCATCAGCAAACACGTGGATTATTCATCGTCCATTTTTGAATCATTCTTGTCTGACCTCTCCTCAGATTTTTAACTATATCTGGAGTTATAGAACTCCGATTCAAGTGAAATTTATGGTGTTGGAAAGGTAAGACATGAGGCTACAAGTTCTATGGTTGAGAAGAACCCAGTTCTTCCTCTAAGAGATTCAAAATCGCTCATCAGCAAACACGTGGACTGTTACTGTCCAAATGTTACTGTCCCTTTTTGAACTGTTACTGTCTGACTTCTCCTCAGATTTTTAACTATTTCTGGAGTTATAGAACTCCGATTCAAGCGAAATTTATGGTGTTGGAAAGGTAAGACATGAGGCAACAAGTTCTATATTTGAGAAGAACCCAATTCTTCCACTAAGAGATTCAAAATCGCTCATCAACAAACACTTGGACTGTTACTGTCTGACCTCTCGTAAGATTTTTAACTATATCTGGAGTTATAGAACTCCGATTCAAGCAAAATTTGTGGCGTTGGAAAGGTAAGACATGAGGCTACAAGTTCTATATTTGAGAAGAACCAAGTTCTGCCTCTAAGATATTCAAAATCGCTCATCAGCAAACACGTGGACTGTTACTGTCCAAATATTACTGTCCCTTTTTGAACTGTTACTGTCTGACCTCTCCTCAGATTTTTAACTATATCTGGAGTTATAGAACTCCGATTCAAGCAAAATTTATGGCGTTGGAAAGGTAAGACATGAGGCTACAAGTTCTATGTTTGAGAAGAACCAAGTTCTGCCTCTAAGATATTCAAAATCGCTCATCAGCAAACACGTGGACTGTTACTGTCCAAATTTTACTGTCCCTTTTTGAACTGTTACTGTCTGACCTCTCCTCAGATTTTTAACTATATCTGGAGTTATAGAACTCCGATTCAAGCAAAATTTATGACGTTGGAAAGGTAAGACATGAGGCTACAAGTTCTATGTTTGAGAAGAACATAGTTCTTCCTCTAAGATATTCAAAATCA
>CM027581.2:9007617-9058761 GCA_015852605.2 Populus deltoides
TATGGAGTTATTGGACTCCAATTCAAGCGAAATTTATGGTGTTGTAAAGGTAAGAGATGAGGCTACAAGTTCTATGTTTTGAGAAGAACCCAGTTCTGCTTCTAAGATATTCAAAATCGCTCATCAACAAACACGTGGATTTCGTCCCATTGTCCATTTTTCTTGTCTGACCTTTCCTCTGATTTCTAACTATATCTAGAGTTATAGAACTTCGATTCAAGAAACATTCATGGCGTTGGAAAGCTAAGACATGAGGCTACAAGTTCTATAATTGACAAGAACCCAGTTTTGCCTCTAAGATAGTCAAAATCGCTCATCAACAAACACTTGGAGTGTTACTGCCCAACTGTTACTGTCAATTTTTGAACTGTTACTATTTGACCTCTCCTCAGATTTTTAACTATATCTGGAGTTATAGAACTCCGATTCCAGCAAAATTTATGGCGTTGGAAAGGTAAGACATGAGGCTACAAGTTCTATGTGTGAAAAGAACCCAGTTCTGCCTCTAAGATAGTCAAAATCGCTCCTCAACAAACACTTGGACTTCTGTATCGCAAATCATTTCGTCTATTTTTGAACTGTTACTGTCTGACCTCTCGTCGGATTTTTTAACTATATCTGGAGTTATAGAACTCCGATTCAAGCAAAATTTATGGCGTTGGAAAGGTAAGAGATGAGGCTACAAGTTCTATGTTTTGAGAAGAACCAAGTTCTGCCTTTAAGATAGTCAAATTCGCTCATCAACAAACACTTGGACTGTATCGTCCAACTCTTTCCTTTTTTTTAAGCATCTTTTTTGTCCTCTCCTCAGAGTTTTAAGTATATCTGGAGTTATAGAACTCGGATTGAAGAAAAATTTGTGGCGTTCGAAAGCTAAGATATGGGGCTACAAGTTCTATATTTTGAAAGAACCCAGTTCTTCCTCTAAGATAGTCAAAATCATTCAACAACAAACACTTGGACTGTTACTGTCCATTTTTGAACTTTTACTGTCTGACCTCTCCTCAGATTTTTAAGTATCTATGGAGTTATAGAACTCCGATTGAAGCAAAATTTGTGGTGTTGGAAAGGTAAGAGATGAGGCTACAAGTTCTATGTTTGAAAAGAACCCAGTTCTGCCTCTAAGACAGTCAAAATTGCTCATCAACAAACACTTGGATGGCATTATCCAAGCGTTATCGTCTATTTTTGAACGTATCGTCTTGACCTCACCTCAGAGTTTTCAAAATATATAGAGTTATAGGACTCTGATTCAAGAAAAATTTGTGGCGTTGGAAAGGTAAGAGATGAGGCTACAAGTTCTATGTTTTGAGAAGAACCCAGTTCTCCCTTTAAGATAGTCAAATTCGCTCATCAACAAACACTTGAACTGTTAGTGTCCAACTGTTACTGTTCATTTTTGAACTGTTACTGTCTGACCTCACCTCAGAGTTTTCAAAATATATAGAGTTATAGGATCCAATTCAAGAAAAATTTATGGCGTTGGAAAGGTAAGTGATGAGGCTACAAGTTCTACGTTTTGAGAAGAACCCAGTTCTGCGTCTAAGACAGTCAAAATTGCTCAATAAGAAACCTTGGAATCGCCGCCGCGCCCAACCATTACTGTCCATTTTTGAACGGTTACTATCTAACATCTACTCAGATTTCTAACCATATCTCAAGATATAGAACTCTGATTCAAGCCAAATTTATGGCGTTGGAAAGGTAAGACATGGGGCTACAAGTTCTATGTTATGAGAAGAACCCAGTTCTGCCTCTAAGATAGTCAGAATCGCTCAACAACAAACACTTGGATCATTCTTGTCCAATCATATCGTTCATTTTTGAACTGTTACTCTCTGACCTCTCCTCATATTTTTAAGTATATATGGAGTTATTGGACTCCGATTCAAGCGAAATTTATGATGTTGTAAAGGGAAGACATGAGGCTACAAGTTCTATATTTTGAGAAGAACCAAGTTCTGCCTCTAAGATATTCATAATCACTCATCAACAAACACGTGGACAGTTACTATCCAACTGTTACTGTCTGACCTTTCCTCCGATTTCTAACTATATCTAGAGTTATAGAACACCGATTCAAGAAACATTTGTGGCGTTGGAAAGCTAAGACATGAGGCTACAAGTTCTATGTTTTGAGAAGAACCTAGTTATGCCTCTAAGACAGTCAAAATCACTCAACAACCAAACATTTGGACTGTCACTTTCGAACTGTTACTGTCCATTTTTGAACTTTTACTGTCTGACCTCTCCTCAGATTTTTAAGTATCTATGGAGTTATAGAACTCCGATTGAAGCAAAATTTGTGGTGTTGGAAAGGTAAGAGATGAGGCTACAAGTTCTATGTTTGAGAAGAACCTAGTTCTGCCTCTAAGATAGTCAAAATCGCTCATCAACAAACACTTGGATTGCATTATCCAATCATTCTTGCCTTTTTTTGAACCATCATCGCTCGATCTCACCTCAGAGTTTTCAAAATATATAGAGTTATAGGACTCTGATTCAAGAAAAATTTGTGGCGTTGGAAAGGTAAGAGATAAGGCTACAAGTTCTATGTTTTGAGAAGAACCCAGTTCTCCCTTTAAGATAGTCAAATTCGCTCATCAACAAACACTTGAACTGTTACTGTCCAACTGTTACTGTCCATTTTTGAACTGTTACTGTCTGACCTCACCTCAGAGTTTTCAAAATATATAGAGTTATAGGACTCCAATTCAAGAAAAATTTATGGCGTTGGAAAGGTAAGAGATGAGGCTACAAGTTCTATGTTTTGAGAAGAACCCAGTTCTGCGTCTAAGAGAGTCAAAATTGCTCAATAAGAAACTCTTGCACTGTCACTGTCCATTTTTGAACGGTTACTATCTGACACCTACTCAGATTTTTAACCATATCTCGAGATATAGAACTGTGATTCAAGCCAAATTTGTGGCGTTGGAAAGGTAAGACATGGGGCTACAAGTTCTATGTTATGAGAAGAACCCAGTTCTGCCTCTAAGATAGTCAGAATCGCTCAACAACAAACACTTGGACTGTTACTGTCCAACTCATTATCGCTTCATTTTTGTCATGATTCTTGTCTGACATCTCTTCAGATTTTTAACTGTATCTGGAGTTATAGAACTCCAATTCAAGCGAAATTTATGGCATTGGAAAGCTAAGACATGAGGCTACAAGTTCTACGCTTTGAGAAGAACCCAGTTCTGCCTCTAAGAGAGTCAAAATCTCACATCAACAAACACTTGGACTCTTATTGTCCAACCGTTACTGTTTATTTTTGAACTGTTACTGTCTGACCTCTCCTTATATTTTTAAGTATATATGGAGATATTGGACTCCGATTCAAGCGAAATTTATGGTGTTGTAAAGGTAAGACATGAGGCTACAAGTTATATGTTTGAGAAGAACCCAGTTCTGCCTCTAAGATAGTCAAAATCTCAACAAACACTTGGACTGTTACTGTCCAACTGTTACTGTTCATTTTTGAACTGTTACTCTCTGAGCTCTACTCATATTTTTAAGTATATATGGAGTTATTGGACTCCGATTTAAGCGAAATTTATGGTGTTGTAAAGGTAAGACATGAGGCTACAAGTTCTATGTTTTGAGAAGAACCCAGTTCTGCCTCTAAGATATTCAAAATCGCTCATCAACAAACACGTGGACAGTTACTATCCAACTGTTACTGTCTGACCTTTCCTCCGATTTCTAACTATATCTAGAGTTATAGAACTCCGATTCAAGAAACATTTGTGGCGTTGGAAAGCTAAGACATGAGGCTACAAGTTCTATGTGTGAAAAGAACCTAGTTATGCCTCTAAGATAGTCAAAATCGCTCCTCAACAAACACTTGGACTGTTACTGTCAAACTGTTACTGTCTATTTTTGAACTGTTACTGTCTGACCTCTTGTCAGATTTTTTAACTATATCTGGAGTTATAGAACTCCAATTCAAGCAAAATTTATGGCATTGGAAAGCTAAGACATGAGGCTACAAGTTCTATGCTTTGAGAAGAACCCAGTTCTGCCTCTAAGAGAGTCAAAATCTCACATCAACAAACACTTGGACTGTTACTGTCCAACTGTTACTGTTCATTTTTGAATTGTTACTGTCTGACCTCTCCTCATATTTTTAAGTATATATGGAGTTATTGGACTCCAATTCAAGCGAAATTTATGGCATTCGAAAGGTAAGACATGAGGCTACAAGTTCTATGTTTTGAAAAGAACCCAGTTCAGCCACTAAGAGAGTCAAAATCACTCATCAGCAAATAAATGGACTGTTACTGTTCTTTTTTGAACTGTTACTATCTGACCTCTCGTCAGATTTTTAACTATATCTGGAGTTATAGAACTCCGATTCAAGTGAAATATGTGGCGTTGAAAAGGTAAGATATGAGGCTACAAGTTCTATGTATGAGAACAACCCAGTTCTGCCTTTAAGATATTCAAAATCCCACATCAACAAACACTTGGATTGTTACTGTCCAACTGTTACTGTCCTTTTTTGAACTGTTACTGTCTGACCTCTACTTAGATTTTTAAGTATATAAGGAGTTATAGGACTCCGATTCAAGCAACATTTATCGCGTTGGAAAGGTAAGACATGAGGCTACAAGTTCTATGTTTGAGAAGAACCCAGTTCTGCCTCTAAGATAGTCAAAATCTCATATCAACAAACACTTGGACTCAATCTTCCCAATCATATCATCAATTTTTGAACTGTTACTCTCTAACATCTCTTCAGATTTTTAACTTTATCTAGAGTTATAGAACTCCGATTCAAGTGAAATTTGTGGCATTGGAAAGGTAAGTCATGGAGCTACAAGTTCCATTTTATGAGAAGAACCCAGTTTTGCCTCTAGGATAGTCAAAATCGCTCATCAACAAACACTTGGCCTCTTACTATCCAACTGTTACTGTCAATTTTTGAACTGTTACTGTCTGACCTCTCCTCATATTTTTAAGTATATATGGAGTTATTGGACTCCGATTCAAGCGAAATTTATGGTGTTGTAAAGGTAAGACATGAGGCTACAAGTTATATGTTTTGAGAAGAACCCAGTTCTGCCTCTAAGATAGTCAAAATCTCAACAAACACTTGGATTGTTACTGTCCAACTGTTACTGTTCATTTTTGTACTGTTACTGTCTGACATCTCTTCAGATTTTTAAGTATATATGGAGTTATTGGACTCCGATTCAAGCGAAATTTATGGTGTTGTAAAGGTAAGACATGAGGCTACAAGTTCTATGTTTTGAGAAGAACCCAGTTCTGCCTCTAAGATATTCAAAATCGCTCATCAACAAACACGTGGACAGTTACTATCCAACTGTTACTGTCTGACCTTTCCTCCGATTTCTAACTATATCTAGAGTTATAGAACTCTGATTCAAGAAACATCTGTGGCGTTGGAAAGCTAAGACATGAGGCTACAAGTTCTATGTGTGAAAAGAACCTAGTTATGCCTCTAAAATAGTCAAAATCGCTCCTCAACAAACAGTTGGATCATATCACAAACTGTTATCGCTTATTTTTGAATCATTATCGCTCGACCTCTTGTCAGATTTTTTAATTATATCTGGAGTTATAGAACTCCAATTCAAGCGAAATTTATGGCATTGGAAAGCTAAGATATGAGGCTACAAGTTCTATGCTTTGAGAAGAACCCAGTTCTGCCTCTAAGAGAGTCAAAATCTCACATCAACAAACACTTGGACTCATTCTTGTCCAACTCATCATCGCTTCATTTTTGAACTGTTACTCTCTGACCTCTCCTCATATTTTTAAGTATATACGAAGTTATAGGACTCCAATTCAAGCGAAATTTATGGCATTCGAAAGGTAAGACATGAGGCTACAAGTTCTATGTTTTGAGAAGAACCCAGTTCAGCCACTAAGAGAGTCAAAATCACTCATCAGCAAATACTTGGACTGTTACTATCCAACTGTTACTGCCTATTTTTGAACTGTTACTGTCTGACCTCACCTCAGAGTTTTCAAAATATATAGAGTTATAGAACTCTGATTCAAGAAATATTTGTGGCGTTGGAAAGGTTAGAGATGAGGCTACAAGTTCTATGTTTTGAGAAGAACCCAGTTCTCCCTTTAAGATAGTCAAATTCGCTCATCAACAAACACTTGAACTGTTACTGTCCATTTTTGAACTGTTACTGTCTGACCTCACCTCAGAGTTTTCAAAATATATAGAGTTATAGGACTCCAATTCAAGAAAAATTTATGGCGTTGGAAAGGTAAGAGATGAGGCTACAAGTTCTATGTTTTGAGAAGAACCCAGTTCTGCGTCTAAGACAGTCAAAATTGCTCAATAAGAAACTCTTGCACTGTCACTGTCCAACCATTACTGTCCATTTTTGAACGGTTACTATCTGACACCTACTCAGATTTTTAACCATATCTCGAGATATAGAACTCTGATTCAAGCCAAATTTGTGGCGTTGGAAAGGTAAGACATGGGGCTACAAGTTCTATGTTATGAGAAGAACCCAGTTCTGCCTCTAAGATAGTCAGAATCGCTCAACAACAAACACTTGGACTGTTACTGTCCAACTGTTACTGTTCATTTTTGTACTGTTACTGTCTGACATCTCTTCAGATTTTTAACTGTATCTGGAGTTATACAACTCCAATTCAAGCGAAATTTACGGCATTGGAAAGCTAAGACATGAGACTACAAGTTCTATGCTTTGAGAAGAACCCAGTTCTGCCTCTAAGAGAGTCAAAATCTCACATCAACAAACACTTGGACTGTTACTGTCCAACTGTTACTGTTCATTTTTGAACTGTTACTGTCTGACCTCTCCTCATATTTTTAAGTATATATGGAGTTATAGGACTTCGATTCAAGCAACATTTGTGGCGTTGCAAAGGTAAGAGATGAGGCTACAAGTTCTATGTTTTGAGAAGAACTTAGTTATGCCTCTAAGACAGTCAAAATCACTCAACAACAAACAGTTGGACTGTCACTTTCAAACTGTTACTGTCCATTTTTGAACTTTTACTATCTGACCTCTCCTCAGATTTTTAAGTATCTATGGAGTTGTAGAACTCCGATTGAAGCGAAATTTGTGGTGTTGGAAAGGTAAGAGATGAGGCTACAAGTTCTATCTTTGAGAAGAACCCAGTTCTGCCTCTAAGACAGTCAAAATCGCTCATCAACAAACACTTGGACTGTTACTATCCAACTGTTACTGTCTATTTTTGAACTGTTACTGTCTGACCTCACCTCAGAGTTTTCAAAATATATAGAGTTATAGGACTCTGATTCAAGAAAAATTTGTGGCGTTGGAAAGGTAAGAGATGAGGTTACAAGTTCTATGTTTTGAGAAGAACCCAGTTCTCCCTTTAAGATAGTCAAATTCGCTCATCAACAAACACTTGAACTGCATTATCTTGTCCAACGCATCGCTTCTTTCGCGACCTTTCCTCCGATTTCTAACTATATCTAGAGTTATAGAACACCGATTCAAGAAACATTTGTGGCGTTGGAAAGCTAAGACATGAGGCTACAAGTTCTATGTTTTGAGAAGAACCTAGTTATGCCTCTAAGACAGTCAAAATCACTCAACAACCAAACATTTGGACTGTCACTTTCGAACTGTTACTGTCCATTTTTGAACTTTTACTGTCTGACCTCTCCTCAGATTTTTAAGTATCTATGGAGTTATAGAACTCCGATTGAAGCAAAATTTGTGGTGTTGGAAAGGTAAGAGATGAGGCTACAAGTTCTATGTTTGAGAAGAACCTAGTTCTGCCTCTAAGACAGTCAAAATCGCTCATCAACAAACACTTGGACTGTTACTATCCAACTGTTACTGTCTATTTTTGAACTGTTACTGTCTGATCTCACCTCAGAGTTTTCAAAATATATAGAGTTATAGGACTCTGATTCAAGAAAAATTTGTGGCGTTGGAAAGGTAAGAGATGAGGTTACAAGTTCTATGTTTTGAGAAGAACCCAGTTCTCCCTTTAAGATAGTCAAATTCGCTCATCAACAAACACTTGAACTATCTTGTCCAAGCGTATCGTCCATTTTTGAATCATTCTTTATCCCGACCTCACCTCAGAGTTTTCAAAATATATAGAGTTATAGGACTCCAATTCAAGAAATATTTATGGCGTTGGAAAGGTAAGAGATGAGGCTACAAGTTCTATGTTTTGAGAAGAACCCAGTTCTGCGTCTAAGACAGTCAAAATTGCTCAATTAAAAACTCTTGCACTGTCACTGTCCAACCATTACTGTCCATTTTTGAACGGTTACTATCTGACACCTACTCAGATTTTTAACCATATCTCGAGATATAGAACTCTGATTTAAGCCAAATTTGTGGCGTTGGAAAGGTAAGACATGGGGCTACAAGTTCTATGTTTTGAGAAGAACCCAGTTCTCCCTTTAAGATAGTCAAATTCGCTCATCAACAAACACTTGAACTGCTCTCGTCCCAAGCATTCGTTCATTTTTGAACTGTTGCTGTCTGACCTCACCTAAGAGTTTTCAAAATATATAGAGTTATAGGACTCCAATTCAAGAAAAATTTATGGCGTTGGAAAGGTAAGAGATGAGGCTACAAGTTCTATGTTTTGAGAAGAACCCATGCGTCTAAGACACTCAAAATTGCTCAATAAGAAACTCTTGCACTGTCACTGTCCAACCATTATGGAGTTATTGGACTCCGATTCAAGCGAAATTTATGGTGTTGTAAAGGTAAGACATGAGGCTACAAGTTCTATGTTTTGAGAAGAACCCAGTTCTGCCTCTAAGATATTCAAAATCGCTCATCAACAAACACGTGGACAGTTACTATCCAACTGTTACTGTCTGACCTTTCCTCCGATTTCTAACTATATCTAGAGTTATAGAACTCTGATTCAAGAAACATCTGTGGCGTTGGAAAGCTAAGACATGAGGCTACAAGTTCTATGTGTGAAAAGAACCTAGTTATGCCTCTAAAATAGTCAAAATCGCTCCTCAACAAACAGTTGGACTCATATCGCAAACTCAAGCTATCGTCTATTTTTGAATCATTCTTCTCGACCTCTTGTCAGATTTTTTAATTATATCTGGAGTTATAGAACTCCAATTCAAGCGAAATTTATGGCATTGGAAAGCTAAGATATGAGGCTACAAGTTCTATGCTTTGAGAAGAACCCAGTTCTGCCTCTAAGAGAGTCAAAATCTCACATCAACAAACACTTGGACTGTTACTGTCCAACTGTTACTGTTCATTTTTGAACTGTTACTCTCTGACCTCTCCTCATATTTTTAAGTATATACGAAGTTATAGGACTCCAATTCAAGCGAAATTTATGGCATTCGAAAGGTAAGACATGAGGCTACAAGTTCTATGTTTTGAGAAGAACCCAGTTCAGCCACTAAGAGAGTCAAAATCACTCATCAGCAAATACTTGGACTGTTACTATCCAACATTCTTGCGCTATTTTTGAATCATATCGTCTGACCTCACCTCAGAGTTTTCAAAATATATAGAGTTATAGAACTCTGATTCAAGAAATATTTGTGGCGTTGGAAAGGTTAGAGATGAGGCTACAAGTTCTATGTTTTGAGAAGAACCCAGTTCTCCCTTTAAGATAGTCAAATTCGCTCATCAACAAACACTTGGACTATTCTTTGCCCAACCATATCTTGTCCATTTTTGAACTGTTACTGTCTGACCTCACCTCAGAGTTTTCAAAATATATAGAGTTATAGGACTCCAATTCAAGAAAAATTTATGGCGTTGGAAAGGTAAGAGATGAGGCTACAAGTTCTATGTTTTGAGAAGAACCCATGCGTCTAAGACACTCAAAATTGCTCAATAAGAAACTCTTGCACTGTCACTGTCCAACCATTACTGTCCATTTTTGAACGGTTACTATCTGACATCTCCTTAGATGTTTAACCATATTTGGAGTTATAGAACTCTGATTCAAGCCAAATTTATGGCGTTAGAAAGGTAAGACATGGGGCTACAAGTTCTATGTTATGAGAAGAACCCAGTTCTGCCTCTAAGATAGTCAGAATCACTCAACAACAAACACTTGGACTTCTTCGTCCAACCGTTCTTCGTTCATTTTTGTACTGTTACTGTCTGACATCTCTTCAGATTTTAAACTGTATCTGGAGTTATAGAACTCCAATTCAAGCGAAATTTATGGCATTGGAAAGGTAAGACATGAGGCTACAAGTTCTATGCTTTGATAAGAATCCATGTCTGCCTCTAAGAGAGTCAAAATCTCGCATCAACAAACACTTGATCATTCTTGTCCAAGCATTTATCGTTCATTTTTGAACTGTTACTGTCTGACCTCTCCTCATATTTTTAAGTATATATGGCATTATTGGACTCCGATTCAAGCGAAATTTATGGTGTTGTAAAGGTAACACATGAGGCTACAAGTTTTATGTTTTGAGAAGAACCCAGTTCTGCCTCTAAGATAGTCAAAATCTCAACAAACACTTGGACTGTTATTGTCCAACTGTTACTGTTCATTTTTGAACTGTTACTCTCTGACATCTCCTCATATTTTTAAGTATATATGGAGTTATTGGACTCCGATTCAAGCGAAATTTATGGTGTTGTAAAGGTAACACATGAGGCTACAAGTTCTAGGTTTTGAGAAGAACCCAGTTCTGCCTCTAAGATAGGCAAAATCTCAACAAACACTTGGACTGTATCTTTGTCCAAGCTATCTTTGTTCATTTTTGAACTGTTACTCTCTGACATCTCCTCATATTTTTAAGTATATATGGAGTTATTAGACTCCGATTCAAGCGAAATTTATGGTGTTGTAAAGGTAAGACATGAGGCTACAAGTTCTATGTTTTGAGAAGAACCCAGTTCTGCCTCTAAGATATTCAAAATCGCTCATCAACAAACACGTGGACTGTTACTGTCCAACTGTTACTGTCTGACCTTTCCTCTGATTTCTAACTATATCTAGAGTTATAGAACTCCGATTCAAGAAACATTTGTGGCGTTGGAAAGCTAAGACATGAGGCTACAAGTTTTATGTTTGACAAGAACCCAGTTTTGCCTCTAAGATAGTCAAAATCGCTCATCAACAAACACTTGGAGTGTTACTGCCCAACTGTTACTGTTAATTTTTGAACTGTTACTATTTGACCTCTCCTCAGATTTTTAACTATATATGGAGTTATAGAATCCAATTCCAGCAAAATTTATGGCATTGGAAAGGTAAGACATGAGGCTACAAGTTCTATGTGTGAAAAAAACCTAGTTATGCCTCTAAAATAGTCAAAATCGCTCCTCAACAAACAGTTGAGTTGATCTGCTTCGTCTATTTTTGAATCATGCGTTCGACCTCTCGTCAGATTTTTTAACTATATCTAGAGTTATAGAAATCCAATTCAAGCGAAATTTATGGCATTGGAAAGTTAAGACATGAGGCTACAAGTTCTATGGTTTGAGAAGAACCCAGTTCTGCCTCTAAGAGAGTCAAAATCTCACATCAACAAACACTTGGACTGTTACTGTCCAACTGTTACTGTTCATTTTTGAATTGTTATTGTCTGACCTCTCCTCATATTTTTAAGTATAAATGGAGTTATAGGACTCCAATTCAAGCGAAATTTATGGCATTCGAAAGGTAAGACATGAGGCTACAAGTTCTATGTTTTGAGAAGAACCCAGTTCAGCCAGTAAGAGAGTCAAAATCACTCATCAGCAAATACTTGGACTGTTACTGTTTTTTTTTGAACTGTTACTATCTAACCTCTCGTCAGATTTTTAACTATATCTGGAGTTATAGAACTCCGATTCAAGTGAAATATGTGGCGTTGAAAAGGTAAGATATGAGGCTACAAGTTCTATGTATGAGAACAACCCAGTTCTGCCTTTAAGATATTCAAAATCCCACATCAACAAACACTTGGATTGTTACTGTCCTTTTTTGAACTGTTACTGTCTGACCTCTACTTAGATTTTTAAGTATATAAGGAGTTATAGGACTCCGATTCAAGCAACATTAATCGCGTTGGAAAGGTAAGACATGAGGCTACAAGTTCTATGTTTTGAGAAGAACCCAGTTCTGCCTCTAAGATAGTCAAAATCTCATATCAACAAACACTTGGACAGTTACTGTCCATTTTTGAACTGTTACTCTCTAACATCTCTTCAGATTTTTAACTATATCTAGAGTTATAGAACTCCGATTCAAGTGAAATTTGTGGCATTGGAAAGGTAAGTCATGGAGCTACAAGTTCCATTTTATGAGAACAACCCAGTTCTGCCTCTAGGATAGTCAAAATCGCTCATCAACAAACACTTGGCCTCTTACTATCCAACTATTACTGTCCATTTTTGAACTTTTACTGTCTGACCTCTCCTCAGATTTTTAAGTATCTATGGAGTTATAGAACTCCGATTGAAGCGAAATTTATGGTGTTGGAAAGGTAAGAGATGAGGCTACAAGTTCTATGTTTGAGAAGAACCCAGTTCTGCCTCTAAGACAGTCAAAATCTCTCATCAACAAACACTTGGACTGTTACTATCCAACTGTTACTGTCTATTTTTTAACTGTTACTGTCTGACCTCACCTCAGAGTTTTCAAAATATATAGAGTTATAGGACTCCAATTCAAGAAATATTTGTGGCGTTGGAAAGGTTAGAGATGAGGCTACAAGTTCTATGTTTTGAGAAGAACCCAGTTCTGCGTCTAAGACAGTCAAAATTGCTCAATAAGAAACTCTTGCACTGTCACTGTCCAACCATTACTGTCCATTTTTGAACGGTTATTATCTGACACCTACTCAGATTTTTAACCATATCTCGAGATATAGAACTCTGATTCAAGCCAAATTTATGGCGTTGGAAAGGTAAGACATGAGGCTACAAGTTCAATGTTGAGAATGAGTTCTGCCTCTAAAAGATTCAAGATCGCTCATCAACAAACATGTGGACTGTTACAGTCCAACTGTTACTGTCCATTTTTTAACTGTTACTATCTGGCCTCTCCTCAGATTTTTAACTATATCTAGAGTTATAGACCTCCAATTCAAGCGAAATTTATGGCGTTGGAAAGATAAGACATGGGGCTACAAGTTCTATGTTATGAGAAGAACCCAGTTCTGCCTCTAAGATAGCCAAAATCGCTCATCAACAAACACTTGGACTCTTACTGTCCCACTGTTACTGTCACTTTCTGAACTGTTATTGTCTGACCTCTCCTGAGATTTTTAAGTGTATATGGAGTTATAGGACTCCGATTCAAGCAAAATTTATGGAGTTGGAAAGGTAAGACATGAGGCTACTAGTTTTACATGTGAAAAGAACCCAGTTCTGCCTCTAAGATAGTCAAAATCGCTCCTCAACAAACGCTTGGACTGCTATCACAAACCATTCGTTCTATTTTTGAATCATTCTTTTCGACCTCTCGTCAGATTTTTTAACTATATTTGGAGTTATAGAACTCCGATTCAAGCAAAATTTATCGCGTTGGAAAGGTAAGACATGAGGCTACAAGTTCTATGTTTTGAGAAGAACCCAGTTCTGCCTTTAAGATAGTCAAATTCGCTCATCAACAAACACTTGGACTGTTACTGTCCAACTGTTACTCTCCTTTTTTTAACAGTTACTGTCTGTCCTCTCCTCAGAGTTTTAAGTATATCTTGAGTTATAGAACTCGGATTCAAGCAAAATTTATGGCGTTGGAAAGCTAAGACATGGGGCTACAAGTTCTATATTTTGAAAGAACCCAGTTCTTCCTCTAAGACAGACAAATCATTCAACAACAAACACTTGGACTGTTACTGTCCAACTGTTACTGTCCATTTTTGAACTGTTACATTCTGACCTCTCCTCAGAGTTTTCAAAATATATGGACTTATAGGACTCCGATTCAAGCGACATTTATGGCGTTGCAAAGGTAAGAGATGAGGCTACAAGTTCTATGTTTTGAGAAGAACCTAGTTATGCCTCTAAGATAGTCAAAATCACTCAACAACAAACATTTGGACTGTCACTTTCCAACTGTTACTGTCCATTTTTGAACTTTTACTGTCTGACCTCTCCTTAGATTTTTAAGTATCTATGGAGTTATAGAAATCTGATTGAAGCGAAATTTGTGGTGTTGGAAAGGTAAGAGATGATGCTACAAGTTCTATGTTTGAGAAGAACCCAGTTCTGCCTCTAAGATAGTCAAAATCTCATATCAACAAACACTTGGACTGTTACTGTCCAACTGTTACTGTCCATTTTTGAACTGTTACTGTCTGACCTCTCCTCAGATTTTTAAGTATCTATGGAGTTATAGAACTCCGATTGAAGCGAAATTTGTGGTGTTGGAAAGGTAAGAGATGAGGCTACAAGTTCTATGTTTGAGAAGAACCCAGTTCTGCCTCTAAGACAGTCAAAATCGCTCATCAACAAACACTTGGACTGTTACTATCCAACCATTTCGCCATTTTTTAAGCGTTCTTGCACGACCTCACCTCAGAGTTTTCAAAATATATAGAGTTATAGGACTCTGATTCAAGAAAAATTTATGGCGTTGGAAAGGTAAGACATGGGGCTACAAGTTCTATGTTATGAGAAGAACCCAGTTCTGCCTCTAAGATAGTCAGAATCGCTCAATAATAAACACTTGGACTGTTATTGTCCAACTGTTACTGTTCATTTTTGTACTGTTACTGTTTGACATCTCTTCAGATTTTAAACTGTATCTGGAGTTATAGAACTCCAATTCAAGCGAAATTTATGGCATTGGAAAGCTAAGACATGAGGCTACAAGTTCTATGCTTTGATAAGAACCCATGTCTGCCTCTAAGAGAGTCAAAATCTCACATCAACAAACACTTGGACTGTTACTGTCCAACTGTTACTGTTCATTTTTGAACTGTTACAATCTGACGTCTCCTAAGAGTTTTCAAAATATATGGAGTTATAGGACTCCGATTCAAGCAACATTTGTGGCGTTGCAAAGGTAAGAGATGAGGCTATAAGTTCTCTGTTTTGAGAAGAACCTAGTTATGCCTCTAAGACAGTCAAAATCACTCAACAACAAACATTTGGACTGTCACTTTTGAACTGTTACTGTCCATTTTTGAACTTTTACTGTCTGACCTCTCCTCAGATTTTTAAGTATCTATGGAGTTATAGAACTCCGATTGAAGCGAAATTTGTGGTGTTGGAAAGGTAAGAGATGAGGCTACAAGTTCTATGTTTGAGAAGAACCCGGTTCTGCCTCTAAGACAGTCAAAATCGCTCATCAACAAACACTTGGACTGTTACTATCCAATCATATCGTTCTATTTTTGAACTGTTACTGTCTGACCTCACCTCAGAGTTTTCAAAATATATAGAGTTATAGGACTCTGATTCAAGAAAAATTTATGGCGTTGGAAAGGTAAGAGATGAGGCTACAAGTTCTATGTTTTGAGAAGAACCCAGTTCTCCCTTTAAGATAGTCAAATTCGCTCATCAACAAACACTTGAACTGTTCCTGTCCAACTGTTACTGTTCATTTTTGAACTGTTGCTATCTAACCTCACCTAAGAGTTTTCAAAATATATAGAGTTATAGGACTCCAATTCAAGATAAATTTATGGCGTTGGAAAGGTAAGAGATGAGGCTACAAGTTCTATGTTTTGAGAAGAACCCATGCGTCTAAGACACTCAAAATTGCTCAATAAGAAACTCTTGCACTGTCACTATCCAACCATTACTGTCCATTTTTTAACGGTTACTATCTGACATCTCCTTAGATTTTTAACCATATTTGGAGTTATAGAACTCTGATTCAAGCCAAATTTATGGCGTTGGAAAGGTAAGACATGGGGCTACAAGTTCTATGTTATGAGAAGAACCCAGTTCTGCCTCTAAGATAGTCAGAATCGCTCAACAACAAACACTTGACCGTATTCTTGTCCAATCATTCTTTCATTTTTGTCTTTATTCTTGTCTGACATCTCTTCAGATTTTAAACTGTATCTGGAGTTATAGAACTCCAATTCAAGCGAAATTTATGGCATTGGAAAGCTAAGACATGAGGCTACAAGTTCTATGCTTTGATAAGAATCCATGTCTGCCTCTAAGAGAGTCAAAATCTCGAATCAACAAACACTTGGGCATTCTTGTCCAACCCATTCGCCATTTTTCATTTTGAATTCTTTCGACCTCTCCTCATATTTTTAAGTATATATGGAGTTATTGGACTCCGATTCAAGCGAAATTTATGGTGTTGTAAAGGTAACACATGAGGCTACAAGTTCTATGTTTTGAGAAGAACCTAGTTCTGCCTCTAAGATAGTCAAAATCTCAACAAACACTTGGACTGTTATTGTCCAACTGTTACTGTTCATTTTTGAACTGTTACTCTCTGACATCTCCTCATATTTTTAAGTATATATGGAGTTATTGGACTCCGATTCAAGCGAAATTTATGGTGTTGTAAAGGTAAGACATGAGGCTACAAGTTCTATGTTTTGAGAAGAACCCAGTTCTGCCTCTAAGATATTCAAAATCGCTCATCACCAAAAACGTGAACTGTTACTGTCCAACTGTTACTGTCTGACCTTTCCTCCGATTTCTAACTATATCTAGAGTTATAAAACTCCGATTCAAGAAACATTTGTGGCGTTGGAAAGCTAAGACATGAGGCTACAAGTTCTATGTTTGACAAGAATCCAGTTTTGCCTCTAAGATAGTCAAAATTGCTCATCAACAAACACTTGGAGTGTTACTGCCCAGCCGTTACTGTCAATTTTTGAACTGTTACTATTTGACCTCTCCTCAGATTTTTAACTATATCTGGAGTTATAGAACTCCGATTCCAGCAAAATTTATGGCGTTGGAAAGGTAAGACATGAGGCTACAAGTTCTATGTATGAAAAGAACCCATTTCTGCCTCTAAGATAGTCAAAATCGCTCCTCAACAAACACTTGGACTCATTCTTGTCAAACCGCATTCTGACTATTTTTGAATCATTCTTGTCTGACCTCTCGTCAGATTTTTTAACTATATCTGGAGTTATAAAACTCCAATTCAAGTGAACTTTATGGCGCTCGAAAGCTAAGACATGAGGCTACAAGTTCTATTGTTTGAGAAGAACCCAGTTCTGCCTCTAATAGAGTCAAAATCTCACATCAACAAACACTTGGACTGTTACTGTCCAACTGTTACTGTTCATTTTTGAAGTGTTAGTGTCTGCCTCTCCTCATATTTTAAGTATATATGGAGTTATAGGACTCCGATTCAAGCGAAATTTATGGCGTTGGAAAGCTAAGACATGAGGCTACAAGTTCTATGCTTTGAGAAGAACCCAGTTCTGCCTCTAAGAGAGTCAAAATCTCACATCAACAAACACTTGGACTGTTACTGTCCAACTGTTACTGTTCATTTTTGAATTGTTACTGTCTGACCTCTCCTCAAATTTTTAAGTATATATGGAGTTATAGGACTCCGATTCAAGCGAAATTTGTAGCGTTGGAAAGGTAAGACATGAGGCTACTAGTTTAATATGTGAGAAGAACGCAGTTCTTCCTCTAAGACATTCAAAATCGCTCATCAACAAAAACTTGGGTATTCTTGTCAATTTTTGAATCATTCTTGTCGACCTCTTGTCAGATTTTTAACTATATCTGGAGTTATAGGACTCCGATCAAGGGAAATTTATGGCGTTGGAAAGGTAAGACATGAGGCTACAAGTTCTGTGTTTTGAGAAAAACCCAGTTCTGCCTCTAAGACAGTCAAAATCGCTCAACAACAAACAGTTGCACTGTTACTGTCCATTTTTGAACTGTTACTGTCTGACCTCTACTCAGATTGTTAACTATATCTGGATTTATAGAACTCTGATTTAAGCGAAATTTATGGTGTTGGAAAGGTAAGACATGAGGCTACAAGTTCTATGTTTTGAGAAAAATCCAGTTCAGCCTGTAAGATAGTCAAAATCACTCATCATCAAATACTTGGACTGTTACTGTTCTTTTTTGAACTGTTACTATCTGACCTCTCTTCAGATTTTTAACTATATCTGGAGTTATAAAACTCCGATTCAAGCAAAATTTATGTCGTTAGAAAGGTAAGACATGAGGCTACAAGTTCTATGTTTTTTGAAGAACCTAGTTTGGCCTCTAAGATAGTCAAAATCTCACATCAACAAACACTTGGACTGTTACTGTCCAACTGTTACTGTTCATTTTTGAACTGTTACTGTCTGACCTCTCCTCAAATTTTTAACTATATCTAAAGTTATAGAACTCCGATTCAAGTGAAATTTGTGGTGTTGGAAAGGTAAGACATGAAGCTACAAGTTCTATGTTTGAGAAGAACCCAGTTCTGCCTCTAATTATATGCTCTATAATTATTCTTATTTGCATTTAGGCCCCATTTTCTTTAAGTGTATTCGTTTTTGGCCCCACTTCGTTTTATTTTAGTTTATTTTCTTTAATTTAATTCAGCCTTGGTTTTTTCTCTGGATTACAAAACAAGTCGTATGTCGATAACTTGGGACCTCCCGATATAGGGGAGACTCCGTTGAAATTTCGGTGGACTTTAATACAACCACAATGAATAGATATAGAAAAAAAAATTAATCATTCTGTTTATCAGTTAACATGAGAACGTATCTTGGAAATAGGAATGTTACGTTTTGGCTCAGAAATAGTCAAAGAAAACTGAGTGTACTCAGAACTCATTTCCGAACATCTTCCAGAGCTGACGCATGGATTCATCAGCGCACACAACCCTTGTTGACTCAGAAATAGTCGAGGAAATATCAGTTGATGCCGATTTAGAAATCATCAAAGAAACAACTTCTAGAGCTGACGAATGGATTCGTCAGTGCACACAGCAGCCGTTGACTCAGAAATAGTCTGCGTCGCTGTCGCCGCAGAAATAATCATCGAACTTGCAGAGTTGACAATTAGATTCAGAAATCATTAACGAAACTTCTTGTAGAGCTGACACTTGGATTCATCATCGCACACAACCCCTGTTGACTTATAAATAGTCAAGGAAAACTGAGTATTTGCCAACTCAGAAATCATTACCGAAACTATTTCCTGTGGTGACACTTGGATTCGTGAACTCACACAGTCTATTTTGACTCAGAAATAGTCAAGGAAAACTGACTCGCTGTGTAATCTGAAATCATCACTGAAACAGCTTCTAGAGCTGACGCATGGATTCGTCAGCGCACACAGCCCTTGTTGACTAAAAAATAGTCAAGGAAAATGGAGTCCATGCCGAAGAAATCATCACCAAAACTGCTTGCAGAGCTAAGGCTGTGATTCGTCAGTGCACACAACCCATTTTCACTCAAAAATATTCAAGGAAAACTGAGTCGCCGTCGACTCAGAAATCATCACCGAAACTGCTTGTAGAGCTGACGTTTTGATTCGCTAGTGCACACAGCCCCTGTTCACTCAAAAATATTCAAGGAAAACTGAGTCACCATCGACTTAGAAATCATCACAGAAATTGCTTGCATAGCTGACGTTTGGATTTGTTAGTGCACACAGCCACTGTTCACTCAAAAATATTCAAGGAAAACTGAGTCGCTGCATACTAAGAAATCATCACCGACAGCCTCTAGAGGTACGCATGGATTCGTCAGCGCATGATGCCCCTGTTAACTCAAAAATAGTAGAGGAAATCTGAGTCGATACCAATTAAGAAATCATCAATGAAACTGCTTGCAGAGCTGGCGCTTGGTTTGTTAGCGCACTCAGCCCCCGTTGACTCATAAATAGTCAAGAAAAACTGAGTAGATGCCGACTTAGAAATCATCACCGAAACTGTTTCCTATGATGACGCTTGGATTCGTGAACGCACACAGTCCATTTTGACTCAGAAATAGTCAAGGAAATCTGAGTCGCTGTGTACTCAAAAATCATTTTCGAAACATCTTCCAGAGCTGACGCATGGATTCATCAGTGCACACAACCCTTTGACATGACCAAAAGATTGATGTCTTCTCCCAAGTGCAGGAGTGTCGAAGTAATAAATAACCCGGCAAGACCGGGGTCAAACCACAGAGAGGTTAATTGTATAAATTATAAATAACAATGCAACAACAACAACAACAACAATAACAATAATAATAATAATAGTAATAGTAATAATAATAATACTCAGTACGTGGCGTTGTTATACCTGAGAATGATCTAAAAGATCGGGTCACAGGTTTTCAGCCTATATACTGATTTTATGAAAAGATCAAAGAGATATATTATATAATATAAACAGATTTCTGATGCGAATGAACAAGGCAAGACCAACAATGTCAGGATCCTTGATCAAACACAGAGCATACTTAACATACATAACATATAACAAGAATGTAAATAATAATAGTAATAATAGTAATAATAGTAGTAATAGTAGTAATAATAATAATAAAAAGAAGAAGAGAAAAAAATTAATGAGAACTTTGAGATGGAAGATTAATGTAAGGATTAAACAATGATAAAAACAAATGTCAAGGTTAGAGGATTCACTAATGGTATTTCAAATAAATATAATATAAACTCTTTTTATTACTCAACTAGAAACCACACGCAAAGGAGGTTCTAATCATATGATTTATCATTAATGGCTCATTATAAAGTATTAACATGATCATATTAATTATCTTGTCTAAGTAACACCATACTTATAAATATCATCAGGCATTCATGTTGCTAGCTTATGTTAACAACAAATCAAGTTCCTATCATAACAACAATGTCGGAAAAAACTATGAAGGATCAAGCATTCGATGTACCAAGTGTTATACAACATAAATCTAGATTAACCATTTAACAAGCAAGGTATTAAGAATTAGTAAGATAAAAAGATAAGACATGCTAATAACAATTTATCTTGGATATAAACATTAAAGTCCATGTTGAGTTTATATTATACCTATTCTAACACCATTAGTCAAACCTTTTCACCTTGACATAATTAACTTAGCTAAACATAATGAAGAAGAAAAACATAAATAAACAAGATAAGAACATGATTATGATATAAGTTAACTAAGTATATGAAAGAAAATGAAAAAGCATAAACAAGAAATTAATATAACATGAAAGAAAACTTGAACATTACAAAGATATAAAGAAAGAAAGCAAGAACATGATCTTGATCTGAAAACCAAGATGATTAAATACATGGCAAATGTCTCGTTTTATAGGCTAAGATTCAGAACTATTGATTGGTGGACTAAGAAAATAGTTGGTGGCCAACCATTGATTTGGTGGCTGGTTTTTGACATTGTTGGCTGCTGGTTCTTGAAATTATTGGCAGATTTTTGATATTGTTGGCTGGCCAAAACATCATTGCTAACATCAGAATTTGAGCCCTTTGTTCCATGAATGCTGTGGCCAATTGTCTCAGCTTTCCAACAAAAAAAACCAGAGCTCATTTGGAGTTCTAGAACTCAAGATATGAGCTGAAAACCGAACAGTGTTTGAGCTGCAGGACAGGTTCTGACTTCTCCGTTGTTGCTAAGATTTGAACTTGCAAACGGCAGAATTGAGTCTTGGACCCTTCATGAAAGCTTTAGGACTATGTCTTATCTTTCCATCCATATAAAATGGACCTAAATCTGAGTTCTACAACTCCAGTTATGATCAAATAACCGAATGGTGTTCCAGTTTGGAATTGAACCAGCATCTCTTCTCTTAGCCTAGTCCTCTTTTTGTCTCTTCACTTTCAATTGTTAATCACATCGATCAATCCTTTGAATTGTGAGATATACCTGCATTCAAAACAAGCATTTACCATAAATTAAAGATACATTATATTATCATACTTGTTATTATAAAACATGCTTTAGTTAGGGAATTTAACGATACTTTAGTGCAATACGATGATATAAAGCCTTAATGAGAATGCACTTTTAAGTACTAATCACCCTTGTTGACTTAGAAATAGTTGAGGAAATCTGAGTTGATGCCGATTCAGAAATAATCAAAGAAATAGCTTCCAGAGTTGAAGAATGGATTAGTCAGCGCACATAGCCGTTGTTGACTCAAAAATAGTCAAGGAAAACTACCTCGCTGCTGCCTCAGAAATCATCATTAAAACTCCTTGCAGGGTAGATGCTTGGATTCAACAGCGCACAGAGCCCCCGTTTACTTAGAAATATTCAAGAAAAAATGTCGCTGCCGACAAAGAAATCATCACCGAAACTGATTCAAGAGGCGACATGGATTCATCCGCGCACTCAACCCCTGTTGACTCACAAATAGTCAAAGAAAATTGAGTCGTGGCCACCTCAAAAATCATCAACGAAATTGCTTGCAGAGCTGACACATAGATTCAGAAATCATCAATGAAACTGCTTGCAGAGTTTACACTTGGATTCAACATCGCACACAACCCATGTTGACTCATAAATAGTCAAGGAAAACTGAGTCGCTGCGTACTCATAAATCATCATCGAAACAGCTTCCAGAGCTGACACATGGCTTCACGAGCACATGTTGCCCCTCTTGACTCTAAAATAGTCAAGGAAAACTGAATCGTTGTCGACTTAGAAATGATCACCCAAAATGCTTCCAGAGCTGACGCATGGATTTGTCAGCGCACACAGCCACGATTGACTCAAATATAGTAAACGAAATCTGAGTCGCTGCCGACTCATAAATTGTCACCGAAACTATTTCATGAGCTGACGCGTAGATTCCTCGGCGCACACAGCCTCTATTGACTAAGAAATATTCATGAAAAACTGAGTCGCTGCCTTCTTAGAAATCATCAATGAAACTGCTTCAAGAGCTGACACATGGATTCATCAGCGCACAAATCCTCTGTTAACTGAGAAATAGTCAAGGAAATCTAAGTCGATGTCGCCTCAGAAATCATCACCGAAATTGCTTCCATAACTGATGTATGGATTCGTCACCGCACACAACCACTGTGGACTTTCAAATAGTCAAGGAAAACTTAGTCGATGTCAATTCAGAAATCATCAACAAAACTGCTTGCAAAGATGACCCTTGGATTCGTCAGCGCAGACAGCGCCTATCTACTCAGAAATATTGAAGGAAAACTGAGTCGTTTGCGGACACAGCCCCTATTAACTTAAAAATATTCAACGAAAACTGAGTCGCCGCCATCTCAGAAATCATCACCGAAATTGCTTGCAGAGCTGACGCTTAGATTCGTCAGTGCACACAGCCCCTATTCACTCAAAAATATTCAAGGCAAATTGAATGGCCGCCACCTCAGAAATCATCACCGAAACTGCTTGTAGAGCTGACGCTTGTATTCGTCAGCGCACACAGCCCCTGTTGACACATAAATAGTAAAGGAAAACTGAGTTGCTGTGTATTCAGGAATCATTACCGAAACAGCTTCCAGAGTTGACGCATGGATTCATCAGTGTACGCAACCCCTGTTGACTCATAAATAATCGAGGAAATCTAAGTCGATGTCGATTCAAAAATCGTCAAAGAAACAGCTTCCAGAGTCGACGAATGGATTCGTCAGCACACACAACCGCTGCTACCACAAAAATCATCATCGAAACTGCTTGCAGGGCTGATGCTTGGATTCGACAGCGCACAGAGCCCCTGTTTACTAAGAAATATTCAAGGAAAACTATGTCGCTACTGATTAAAAAATCATCATCGAAACTGCTTCAAGAGGCGACGCTTGGATTCATTAGCGCACTTAACCCCTATTGACTCACAAATAGTCAAAGAAAACTGAGTCCCTGCTGACTCAGAAATCTTCAACGAAACTACTTGTAGAGATGACACTTAGATTCAAAAATCATCAATGAAACTGTTTGTAGAGCTGACACTTGGATTCATCATCGCACACAACCCCTGTTGACTCATAAATAGTCAAGGAAAACGGAGTCGCTGTGTACTCATAAATCATCACCGAAACAGCTTCCAGAGCTAACGCATAGATTCGTAAACGCACACAGCCCAGGTTGATTCAAATATAGTCAAGGAAATCTGAGTCACTGCCGACTTATAAATCATCACCGAAACTGTTTCCAGAGTTGACACATGGATTCCTTAGCGCACACAATCCCTATTGAATAAGAAATATTCATGAAAAACTGAGTCGCTGCCGACTCAAAAATCATCACTGAAACTGCTTGCAGAGCTGACGCTTGGATTCGTCAGCACACCCAGCCCCTATTGACTAATAAATAGTCAAGGAAAACTGAGTTACTGGGTACTCAGAAATCATCACCGAAACAGCTTCCACAGCTGACACATGGATACATCAGCGCACGATGCCCCGGTTGACTCAGAAATAGTATAGGAAATCTGAGTCGATACCGATTCAGAAATCATCAACAAAACTGCTTGCAATGCTGCGCTTGGATTCATCACTGCACGCAACCCATGTTGACTCATAAATAGTCGAGGAAAACTAAGTCGCTGCCGACTCAAAAATCATCACCGAAACTATTTCCTATGATGACACATGAATTCGTGACCGCACACAACCCATTTTGACTCATAAATAGTCAAGGAAAACTGAGTTGCTGTGTACTCAGAAATCATAAACGATACTGCTTACAGAGCTGGTGCTTGGATTCATCAGCGCACGCAGCCTTTGTTGACTCATAAATAGTCAAGGAAAACTGAGTCACTACTGACTCAGAAATCATCACCAAAACTGTTTCCTGTGATGACGCATGGATTCATGATCGAACGCAGCCCATTTTGACTCAGAAATAGTCAAGGAAAACTGAGTCGTTGTGTACTCAGAAATCATTACCGAAACAGCTTCCAGAGCATATGAATGGATTCATTAGTGCACGTAGCCCCTGTTGACTCAAAAATAGTCGAGAAAATCTGAGTTGATGCCGACTCAGAAATGATCACCAAAACTGCTTCCAGAGCTTACGCATGGATTCGTCAACGCACACAGCCCATGTTGACTAAAAAATAGTCAAGGAAATCTGAGTCGATGCCAATGCCGATTTAGAAATCGTCAAAGAAACAGCTTCTAGAGTTGATGAATGGATTCATCAGCGCACACAGCCGCTATTGACTCAGAAATAGTCAAGGAAAACTGTGTCACTGTTGCCACAGAATTCATCATCGAAACTGTTTGGAGGGCTGATGATTGGAATTGATAGCGCACAGAGCCCCTGTTTACTCAGAAATATTCAAGGAAAAGTGTGTCGCTTCCAACAATGAAATCATCACCGAAACTGCTTCAAGAGCTGATGCATGGATTCATCAGCGCACACAGCCCCGGTTGACTCAAATATAGTCACAGAAATCTGAGTCATACCGACTCATAAATCATCACTGAAACTGTTTCAAGAGTTGAAGCATGGATTCCTCGGCGCATACAGCCCCTATTGACTAAGAAATATTCATGGAAAACTGAGTCGCTGCCTTCTCAGAAATCATCACTGAAACTGCTTCAAGAGCTGACACATGGATTCGTCAGCACACGAAGCCTCTGTTGACTGAGAAATAGTCGAGGAAATCTGAGTCGATGCCGCCTCAAAAATTATCACCGAAACTGCTTCCATAGCTGATGTATGGATTCGTCAGCGCACACAACCACTGTAGACTTTCAAATAGTCAAGGAAAACTCAGTCGATGCCAATTCAGAAATCATCAACAAAACTGCTTGCAGAGATGACCATTGGATTCGTCAGCGCACACATCCCCTGTTTACTCAGAAATATTTAAGGACAACTGAGTCCCTGCCGCCTCAGAATTCATCACAGAAACAACTTTAAGAGGAGATATGGATTCGTCAGCGCATACAGCCTCTGTTGACTCACAAATAGTCAAGGAAAATGGAGTCAATGCCGAAGAAATCATCACCGAAACTACTTGCTGAGCTGATGCTTCGATTCGTCAGTGCACACAACCCTTGTTCACTAAAAAATATTCAAGGAAAACTGAGTCGCCGTAGACTCAAAAATCATCACCGAAACTGCTTGTAGAGTTGACGCTTGGATTCGTCAGCCCATACAGCCCTTGTTGACTCATAAATAGTCAAGGAAAACCGAGTCGCTACGTACTCAGAAATCATCACCGAAACAGCCCTTGTTGACTCATAAATAGTCAAGGAAAACTAAGTCGTTGTCGACTCAGAAATCATCACCAAAACTGTTTCTTGTGATGACACATGGATTTGTGACCGCACACAGCCCATTTTGACTAAGAAATAGTCAAGGAAAACTGAGTCGCTGCCGACTCATAAATCATCACCGAAACTTTTTCCAGAGCTGATGTATGGATTCCTCAGTGGACACAACCCCTGTTCACTCACAAATATTCAAGGAAAACTGAATCGCTATCGACTCAGAAATCATCACCGAAACTATTTCCTGTGATGACACATGGATTCGAGAACGCACATAGGAAAACTGAGTCACTATGTACTTAGAAATCATTACCGAAATAGATTCTAGAGCTGATGCATGTATTCATCAGTGCACGCAACCCTTGTTGACTCAGAAATAGTCGAGGAAATCTGAGTCGATGCCGATTCAGAAATCATCAAAGAAATAGCTTCTAGAGCTGACGAATGGATTCGTTAGCACACATAGCCGCTGTTGACTCAGAAATAGTCAAGGAAAACTACGTCGCTGCTGCCTCAGAAATCATCATCGAAACTGCTTGCAGGGTTGATACTTGGATTCGACAGCGCACAAAGCCCGTGTTTACTTAGAAATATTCAAGGAAAACTATGTCGCTGCCGACTAAAAAATCATCACCGAAACTGCTTCAAGAGCTGACGCATGGATTCATCAGCACATACAGCCCCGGTTGACTCAAATATAGTCAAGGAAATCTGAGTCGCTACTGACTCATAAATCATCACCGAAACTATTTCAAGAGCTGACGCATGGATTCCTTGGCGCACACAACCCCTATTGACTAAGAAATATTCATGGAAAACTAAGTCATTGCCGACTCAGAAATCATCACTAAAACTGCTTCAAGAGCTGACACATGGATTCATCAGCGCACGAAGCCTTTGTTGACTGAGAAATAGTCGAGTAAATCTGAGTCGATGCCGCCTCAGAAATCATCATCAAAACTGCTTCCATAGCTGATGTATGGATTCGTCAGTGCACACAACCACTGTAGACTTTCAAATAGTCAAGGAAAACTCAATCGATGCCAATTTAGAAATCATCAACAAAACTGCTTGCAGAGATGACCCTTGGATTTATCAGCGTACACAACCCCTATTTACTCGGAAATATTCATGGAAAACTGAGTCCTTGCCGCCTCAGAATTCATCATAGAAACAGCTTTAAGAGCCGACGAATGGATTCGTCAGTGCACACAGCCCCTGTTGACTCAAAAATAGCCAAGGAAATATTAGTCGACCGATTTAGAAATCATCAACGAAACAGCTTCCATAGCTGATGTATGGATTCGTTAGCGCACACATTCGTTGTTGACTAAGAAATAGTCGAGGAAACTGAGTCGTCGCCGCCTCAGTCATCACCGAAACTGCTTCTATAGCTGACATATGGATTTGTCAACGCACACAGCCACTGTTGACTCTCACAGAGTCACGAAAAACTGAGTCCCTGTCGACTAAGAAATCATCACTGAAACTACTTCAAGAGATGACACATGGATTCATAACCGTACAAAGCCCTTGTTAACTCACAAATAGTCAAGGAAAACTGAGTCGATGCCGATTTAGAAATCATCAATAAAACTACTTATAGAGCTTATGCTTGGATTCGTCAGCGCACACTGCCCTTACTAACTTAGAAATAGTCAAGGAAACTGAGTCCGTGCCAACTCAGAAATCATCCCCAAAACTATTTCCAGAGCTGACACCGGGATTCATGAGTGCACACAACCTCTTTTGACTCAAAAATAGTAAAGGAAAATCGAGTTGCTGCGTACTAAAAAATCATCACCGAAACTACTTGTAGAGCTGACGCATGGATTCTTCAGCGCACGCAGCCCCTGTTGACTAATAAAGAGTCAATTAAATCTGAGTCGATGCCGATTTAGAAACAACTTCCATAGCTGACGTATGGATTCATAAGCGCACACAACCGGTGTTGACTCAGAAATAGTCAAGGAAAACTAAGCCCCTGCCGCCTCAGAAATCATCACCTAAACTGCTACCATAACAAGTTAATTAAAACAAATTTTAAAATCCAATTCTCAGCCAATACAATGTAAAATGTTGAATTTAAAAAAAATGATGAAAATAGAAAATGCTTTTTGATGAGTCAATTATATTTATTTATTTATTGTGAACGTATGAGTTTGGCACATATATCAAACCCAAAGTGTTTAGACTTGGCAGTATGTCAAGTTCAAGGTGGTGTGGGTCCGCCTTGCATGTCGGACCTCGTATGCTTGCACTTGGTAGTACACCAAGTCCTAAGTAGTGTGGGTATAGCATGCATGTCAAACCCAATACACTTGGACTTCGTAGTTAGCCAAATCCAAGACGTTTGGTCTTGGCAATGCACCAAGTCCAAGGTGGCGCGGATCTGGCATGTATGCCAGACCCAATACACTTGGATTTGGCAATCAGCCAAGTCCAAGGCACATGGACTCAACAGTACAACAAGCCCAAGGTAGCATGGGTCTCACATACATGCCAAACCCAATACACTTGTACTTGGTAGGGCGCTAAGTCCAAGGTAGTATGGGTCTGGCACACATGCCTGACCTAATATGTTTGGACTTGGTAGTGCGCCAACTCTAAGGTAGCGTGGGTCTGCATGTATGCCAGACCCAATACACTTGGATTTGGCAGTCAGCCAAGTCCAAGGCACTTGGACTCAACAATATGCCAAGCCTAAGGTAGCGTGGGTCTAACCGACCTCGTTTGGTTTTGATGTCTTAAACTCTAGTCTCTTTACTAGTTAATTGATGTTTTAAACTCCAATCTTTCTACACCTTTTTAGGTGTATCAAAGTCCTTTAAAGACCTACCATATTCTTATCAAGTAAGGGATATTTATTCTCCTTTTAGTGCTATCAAGGTAATTACACTACAAGCCTTCTTTTTTTACACGGAAATAAGATTTATAGGCTATAAATACATCCTAAAAGCTTCATAAGAAAGGTTCACTATTTTCCAATTCTCTACGACTTTGATATTTTCTAAGACACTGAATTTACCATTGGAGGATTTTAAAGTTCCCCCAATTGGGATTGTTTTTCTTGCAGTTTAATTAGTACTTAAAAGTATATTTTATCAATGTTTTATATCATCGTATTGCACTTAAAGTATCATTAAATACCCTAACTTAAGCATGTTTTTTAATAACAAGTCTGATAACATAAGATATCTTTAATTTATGGTAAATACTAATTTTGAATGCAGGCATATCTCATAATTTAAATGATTGATTGATATGTTTAACTATTGAAAGTGAAAAGACAGAGATGGCTAAGCTTAAAGAAAAGATGCTGGTTCAATTCAAACTGGAACATCATTCGGTTATTGGATCATAACTGGAGCTGTAGAAAATGGATTTAGGTCTGGTTTATATGGATGGAAAGATAAGACATAGGCCTAAAACTTTCATGAAGAGTCCAAGATTCACAACGGCTGTTTTCAAATTCAAATTTTAGCAACAAAAGAGAAGTCAGAATCTGTTCTGCAGCCCAGACACTATTCAGTGTTCAACCCATATCTCGAGCTCTAAAAGTCCAAATGAGCTCATTCGTGTTTTGTTGGAAAGCCGAGACAAATGCCAAGAACTTTCATGCAGACTATTTATTCAAAGTTTGACGTTAGCAATGACGTTGTGTTCAGACAAGAAGATAATGGTTGTCATCAAGTCAAGAGGTAGCCACCCACTTAATAATTAGTCATCAAATCAATAATTCTGAATTTTAGCCTATAAAAGGAGGCATTTGCCATAAATTTAGACATCTTGGCTTTCATATCAAGATCATATTCTTGCTTTCTTTCTTTATATTTTTGTAATTTTTAAGTTTTTCTTTTATTAATCTCTTGTTTATGCTTTTCATGATAACTATGTTCTTATCTAGTTTACTTATGTTTCTCTTCTTCATAATGTTTAGCTAAGTTTATTATGTCAAGGTGAAAAGGTTTCACCAATGGTGTTAGAATAGGTATAATATAAACTCAATATGGACTTCAGTGTTTATAACCAAGAAAGTTTGTTATTAACATGTCTTATCTTTTTATCTTACTAATTCTTAATACCTTGCTTGTTAAATGATTAATCTAGATTTGTGTTGTACAACCCTTGGTACAATAAATACTTGGGACTTTCATAGCCTACTATATGGTATAACCGACACCTGTGCTATGAAAGGAACTTGATTTGTTATTAACATAAGTTAACATCATGAATTCCTGACAATATTTAAAAGTATGGTGTTACTAAAATAAGATAATTAATATGATCATGTTAAAATTTATAATGAACTATTAAGGATAAATCATCCGATTGGAACCTCCTTTGTGTATGGTTTCCAGTTGATTAATAAAAAGAGTTTATACTATATTTATTTCTAATACTATTAGTGGATCCTCTAACCTTGACAATTGCTTTTATCTTTGATTAATACTCACATCAATATCACATCTCAAAAGTTCTCTTCAACTCCTTTTCATTTGTTATTTATAATTTTATATAGTTCACCTTCCTATGGTTCGACCCCGTTCTTGCCGGGTTATTTATTACTTCGACACTCCTACACTTGGGATAAGACATTAATCTTTTGATCGTGTCACAGTTATTCAAGACCATCTTAGTGAATTTGGAGTTCTTTAGATTGAGAAGAAATCCAAATACTTAACGTATTAATCAACTACTATCCGAAACATCAAATGTAAGAATATTATAGATCAAAAATACGCTGGAGACCAGCAATACAAGAAAAGGGAACAAAGTCCCTTGAACAAAACATAGGCAAGACAAGCTTGCTAAACAAAAATCAGAGGGAACAGGCTCCCTTGAACAAACCAACAATCAAAGGGAACAGGCTCCCTTGAACAAGCATCAAAAACCATTTGGTAATAAGCATACATAAAACATTCATACAGCAGCTCCAGCAGACTAGACAGTCTGGACATTGGGGAGAGAACCTCACCCAAATAGACAACGCCCTAACAAAGCAGCAGGCAGAAGCTTCTGCAAGCCTAGAAGGTACAAGTCCGAGAGCAACGCAAAACTAGCACAAGGATGCTAGAATACTCCAGTCCAGCATACCAACAAGCAAACCCACACTGAGCCCATTCCATTCCCAGGAAAGAGCCATCAAACCAGAGACCCGACAAGGGGGCCAGGTGTCACGACCAAAAGATTGATGTCTTCTCCCAAGTGCAGGAGTGTCGAAGTAATAAATAACCCGGCAAGACTGGGGTCGAACCACAGGGAGGTGGATTATATAAATTACAAATAAAGACAGATTTGAAGAGAATAATAACAGAAAAGGAGTTGAAGAGAGTTTTGGGATGTGATATTGATGTAAGGATTAAACAATGATAAAAACAAATGTCAAGGTTAGAGGATTCACTAATGGTATTTCAAATAAATATAATATAAACTCTTTTTATTACTCAACTAGAAACCACACACAAAGGAGGTTCTAATCGGATGATTTATCATTAATGACTCATTATAAAGTATTAACATGATCATATTAATTATCTTGTCTAAGTAACACCATACTTATAAATATCATCAGGCATTCATGTTGCTAGCTTATGTTAACAACAAATCAAGTTCCTATCATAACAACGATGTCGGTAAAAACTATGAAGGATCAAGCATTCGATGTACCAAGTGTTATACAACATAAATCTAGATTAACCATTTAACAAGCAAGGTATTAAGAATTAGTAAGATAAAAAGATAAGATATGCTAATAACAATTTTTCTTGGATATAAACATTAAAGTCCATGTTGAGTTTATATTATACCTATTATAACACCATTAGTAAAACCTTTTCACCTTGACATAATTAACTTAGCTAAACATAATGAAGAAGAAAAACATAAATAAACAACATAAGAACATAAACTTGATATAAGTTAACTAATTATAGGAAAGGAAATGAAAAAACATAAACAAGAGATTAATATAACATGAAAGAAAACTTGAACATTACAAAGATATAAAGAAAGAAAGCAAGAACATGATCTTGATGTGAAAACCAAGATGACTAAATACATGGCAAATGTCTCCTTTTATAGGCTAAGATGTGGAACTATTTCTTGGTGGACTAAGGAAATAGTTGGTGGCCAACCATTGATTTGGTGGCTGGTTTTTGACATTGTTGGCTGTTGGTTCTTGAAATTGTTGGCAGATTTTTGATATTGTTGGCTGGCCAAAACGTCATTGCTAACATCAGAATTTAAGCCCTTTGTTCCATGAAAGCTGTGGGCAATTGTCTCAACTTTCCAGCAAAAAAAATCAGAGCTCATTTGGACTTCTAGAACTCAAGATATGAGCTGAAAACCGAACAGTGTTTGAGCTGCAGGACAGGATCCGACTTCTCCGTTGTTTCTAAGATTTGAACTTGAAAACGGTAGAATTGAGTCTTGGACCCTCATGAAAGTTTTAGGTCTATGTCTTATCTTTCCATCCATAGAAAGTGGACCTAAATCCGAGTTCTACAACTCCAGTTATGATCAAATAACCGAATGGTGTTCCAGTTTGGAATTGAACCAGCATCTCTTCTCTTAGCCTAGTTCTCTTTTTGTCTCTTCACTTTCAATAGTTAATCACATCAATCAATCCTTTGAATTGTGAGATATACCTGCATTCAAAACAAGCATTTACCATAAATTAAAGATATATTATATTATCATACTTGTTATTATAAAACATGCTTTAGTTAGGGAATTTAACGATACTTTAGTGCAATACGATGATATAAAGCCTTAATGAGAATGCACTTTTAAGTACTAATCACACCCCCCAACCAGCTTATTACTAGTCCCTAGTAATCAAAGTGTTAAAATAAAAAAACAATTTGCAAGTTCCACAAAGCAAGGTATTCATCATTTAACTTCTATTAATCTATCCAAATAAACAAACTCTCATTAAATTTATATATCTGCTTCATACTTCTTAAACAAGATATTAATAAACCTTTCTTTTATGCTCAGTAAATCAAAACATAGCTATGGAGCTTTTCATGGAAGAAAACAAAATTTTGTTCCAATGTTTAAGGTTAACTTCCTTGGGTTGGGATTATTATCTCTCTTTTTTTTTCTTTTTTTTTTTGAAAGCAAGAATTTATAATACAATGTATCTTGAACCCATGTAACGAGCTTTTAGCTAATGACTCCCAGACCAGTTGGTCTTAGGGCATCAGGTGTTGAGACACCCCTACGAGCTTAGTAACTCGGGTTGCAGATACTGACACATAAATAGTGCAATGTTTGATTCCCTTAAGCTTTTCTCCTTAACCCATGTAACAAGTACTGGGCCAATAGCTCCCAAGTCAGTTGACTTTAGGGTACTAGGTGTTAAAACACCCCTTCGGGCTTAATTGCTTAAGTCAAGGAGGCTACGCAACCAAACTTATCTACTTATTTATTTATTTATTTATTTTGTTTTTTTTATTTCATATTATATATTATCCCTTTCCCTTAGTTGTTACCTTTAACAAAAGAGCATAAATAATCTAATAATCTAATATGCAACCCACAATCATATGTTAAAGTGTGTGTGTGAAAATGAAGGTTTAAGAATACTTATTAAATGAGTATTTGAGCAGAATTAAGTGATAACAATGCGAGAGTTTGTAAATCTGAATATTTCAAGAAATATTATAATAGACCTTGTTAAGAATGTTTACTAAGATGCGTCTCAAGAGTCACTAAAGTTCCTCCTTTACTCTGCCATCCTAGTAACAACAGGTTTGCAAATGGTTGTAATAATAGAAAACACAGTTAGTTAATTTTTTTTTTTTAAATATCAACTACTACCCTCTCCCCCCAACCAAAACGAGACATTGTCCTCAATGTTCTAAGGCAGAAAGATAGAGTATAGAAGGCATCACCTGAAACAGCAACTACTGACAAACCTGAAACACACTTGAAACAAATATAAGAAAGCACAAAACACAAATATTATGCTATTAATAAAACCAAAAGACACAATATGTTACAAACTAAGGCTCAAATCCAATCTAAGCTTTTTACGGCGTTCCGTGATTGACCAATTGAGTCGACTCATAGAGGAATCAACTACAGGGATGAAAGATTGAAGTTCATCAATTAATTGTTCAGCGGTAGCAGCAGAGATGAGGATTTGTCGCGCTGAAAATGTTAGAAATTGTTGTTCCACAACATGATCAAGAAAAGACAGTAAAGTATTATAAAAACCATGAACATTTAGCAAACCTATAGGTTTTTGGTGAATGTTCAGCTGAGCCCAAGATGAAATATGAAATATCTCTTCTAAAGTTCCCAAACCACCTGGTAAAGCAATAAAGGCGTCAGCATGGTTAAACATTACAGATAGTCGTTCAGACATTGTGGAGACTTGTAGTTCCTCTCCGACTGTTTTTCCAATGATGTCCCCTTCGGCTAAAGCTTTGGGGACGACCCCCAAAACTTGACTGCCTCCTAAAAATGCAGCTATTGAAACACTCCCCATTAACCCAAGGTTGCCTCCTCCATACACTAAATGAATCTTTCTCTCAGCTAGTACCCAACCAAGATGATTTGCTGATTCTAAAAACTCTTTTTCTTTCCCAGGATTGGATCCACAAAAAACACAAATATTTTTTATTTTAGGAACAGAGGAACTGGCCATTTCTACACACTTCTATATCTATTAAATGAATGGGTAGAGTAGAAATGATGGGAAGGAAGAGAAGATTTTATAGATGAGAAATTGAAAATGCAATCATACCACCTATATGTAGGCTAGCTGGAGTCTCACTCTCTCTCTCTCTCTCTTTGTTTTTATTTTTATTTTTTTTATTTTATTAATTTTTTTTAAAGCATGTGTATGTACAAGCAGCTGTGATTGTGGCTCACATCTTCCCTTGGTTTTACGTCCAAGAACGGCTTAAACGCCCTCTATGGGTCGGGGATAGGCTTTCCATCCAGTTTTCTTAAAAACTGACAAACAGGGTCTTTTTTTTAGTCAGATTCCCAAGACTAAGTCGATCATGTTCTTTATGAAAATGAGGCCATAAATCATGAATTGTACGATGCATATCTCCACTATGATGAGACTTAAGAGTCAATAGAAGATTAACTAAAGACTCTCGATGCTTTGAAATAAATCCCATCTTTTGACATTTTTCACAGGTTTTGCAGAATGCATGTGAGTTTTTGAACATGGTGGGCCAATAAAATCCACTTTGTAAGATTTTTGCAGCTGTCTTCTTTGATGAGAAATGACCCCTACATGTTTCAGAATGACAAAATTTAATGACACTACTTACCTCATTGTCGGGAATGCATCTTCGAAATATTTTATCGAGACAATATTTGTATAAGTAAGGGTCATCCCAATAAAATTTCTGCATGTCACTCAAAAAATTTCTTTTGTTTTGGGTATTCCAATGAGCTGGCAAATCTCCTGTTGCAAGAAAATTGATATGATTAACAAACCAAGGCATTGGACTACGAGAAAGTAAGGATTGACCAGGAAAGTATTTCTCAATTGGTGTGATGTCAGATGTCGAATCTATTGTCAATTTTGACAAATGATCCGCGACAACATTTTCGGTGCCTTTTTCATCCTCGATTTCTTCTTGTTTGAAAGTTTCAAAAATTTCAGAATCGTGATTGACTTCTCTTTGCTTGGTCATGGCATGAGGAAATGGAAGTATTGGTGGGGAATCAGTCTTTTCTTTGCAATATTCAGGTTTAACCCCTTCCTTACCTTCAGAGATTGACTCATCATCTTTCTCACAAGGTTCAAGAATTGGTTTTTCAATAACCTTACCACCGTGGAGAGTAATGACTGATTTGACTTCATCCATGTGTTGGCTTCCAGAACTACTTGCATTTGAATTGTATTGCCCTTTGGGATTTTGCTGTGGTTGAGATGAGAACTTACCTTTCTCATGAAAATTGAGAGCAGATGTGAATTTTGCAAGAGTATCTTTAAAATCTGTCATGCTTTGAGCAAGTTGAGTGTTGATTGTCTCTTGCTTTTCAATGAATACATATAAAGTGTCCTCAAGATTTCTTCCAGGAGGGGGAACACAAGGAGGTGCATATCCATGAGAACTTTGAAAATTATGATGTGCTTGAAATGGTGGTTGTGAAGTTTGTGCATTATTGTTACCACTCTTCCAACTGAAATTTGGGTGATTTCTCCAACCAGGGTTGTACGTTTGCGAGTATGGGTTATGACTTGGCCTTTGGAAACTATTTAAAGCATTGGCTTGTTCATGGAGACATTCCTTAAAAGAAGGCAAAGTTGGACAATCATTGGTTGAGTGTTCATTAGTTTCACAAATTTGACACACAATTTCTTGAACAGATTTTATTTGACCACTCTTTTTTAATTCTAGTGCCTCAACTTTTCTAGCTAAAGATGCAAATTTGGCTTGGAGGTCATGATCTTCCCTAAGGTTGTACATGCCTCCATTAGATGTATGAGGTTGAGTTTTACCTGGTGCCTCACACGTACCTGTGGTGTCCCAATTTTGAGCATTTTCAGCTAGCAAGTCTAGGTACTCCATTGCTTCATCAGGGTCTTTATCTTCAAAAGTTCCATTGCACATCAATTCCACCATTTGCCTGTCTTTAAGTGTTAACCCTTCATAAAATTGTGAGACCAATCTCCATGTTTCAAAACCATGATGAGGACAGGTATTAAGCAAGTCTTTATATCTATCCCAACACTTGTAAAATGTTTCTCCTGGTTTTTGAGTGAAAGTGGTGATTTGTCTTTTGAAAGAGTTTGTTCTGTGAGACCGAAAAAACTTCTTTAAAAATTGTTGTTGCATTTCATCCCTAGCACGAATGGATCCTGACCTAATATTTTGTAGCCATGTTTTAGCTTTATCTTTTAATGAAAAAGGAAAAAGCTTTAATCTGATGGTGTTCATGCTACAATTTAAGTCATTATAAGTGTTACAAACTTCTTCAAATTCTCTTAAATGTAAATATGGATTTTCTAATTCTAAGCCATGAAAAGTGGGTAAAAGTTGAATAATACCTGGCTTAAAATTAAAATGAGAAGCATCAGGAGGAAAAACTATACATGATGGTGCACTTGTTCTTGTTGGATTCATGTGATCTCTAAGTGTTCTCATATGATTATTCTCATTATTCTCATTATGAATTGACTGGTTATCTTCTTCGGCCATGATTTCTAAAGAAATTGAGGATTTCCGAGAAAGTCTACCACTTAATGTACGTGTCCAAACTCTCATACAAGTACAAAAGAAAAGAAAAAGAAAAAGAAAAAGAAAAAGAAAAGGAACAAAATTAGAAAAACAAATAAAAGTAAAAAAACAAAAGAAAATAAAAGAAATATAAAATTTATACAATACTTACCTCCCCGGCAACGGCGCCAAAAACTTGTCACGACCAAAAGATTGATGTCTTCTCCCAAGTGCAGGAGTGTCGAAGTAATAAATAACCCGGCAAGACCGGGGTCGAACCACAGGGAGGTGGATTATATAAATTACAAATAAAGACAGATTTGAAGACAATAATAACAGAAAAGGAGTTGAAGAGAGTTTTTGGATGTGATATTGATGTAAGGATTAAACAATGATAAAAACAAATGTCAAGGTTAGAGGATTCACTAATGGTATTTCAAATAAATATAATATAAACTCTTTTTATTACTCAACTAGAAACCACACACAAAGGAGGTTCTAATCAGATGATTTATCATTAATGACTCATTATAAAGTATTAACATGATCATATTAATTATCTTGTCTAAGTAACACCATACTTATAAATATCATCAGGCATTCATGTTGCTAGCTTATGTTAACAACAAATCAAGTTCCTATCATAACAACGATGTCGGTAAAAACTATGAAGGATCAAGCATTCGATGTACCAAGTGTTATACAACATAAATCTAGATTAACCATTTAACAAGCAAGGTATTAAGAATTAGTAAGATAAAAAGATAAGATATGCTAATAACAATTTTTCTTGGATATAAACATTAAAGTCCATGTTGAGTTTATATTATACCTATTATAACACCATTAGTAAAACCTTTTCACCTTGACATAATTAACTTAGCTAAACATAATGAAGAAGAAAAACATAAATAAACAACATAAGAACATAAACTTGATATAAGTTAACTAATTATAGGAAAGGAAATGAAAAAACATAAACAAGAGATTAATATAACATGAAAGAAAACTTGAACATTACAAAGATATAAAGAAAGAAAGCAAGAACATGATCTTGATGTGAAAACCAAGATGACTAAATACATGGCAAATGTCTCCTTTTATAGGCTAAGATGTGGAACTATTGCTTGGTGGACTAAGGAAATAATTGGTGGCCAACCATTGATTTAGTGGCTGGTTTTTGACATTGTTGGCTGCTGGTTCTTGAAATTGTTGGCAGATTTTTGATATTGTTGGCTGGCCAAAACGTCATTGCTAACATCAGAATTTGAGCCCTTTGTTCCATGAAAGCTGTGGGCAATTGTCTCAGCTTTCCAGCAAAAAAAACCAGAGCTCATTTGGACTTCTAGAACTCAAGATATGAGCTGAAAACCGAACAGTGTTTGAGCTGCAGGACAGGTTCCGACTTCTCCGTTGTTTCTAAGATTTGAACTTGAAAACGGTAGAATTGAGTCTTGGACCCTTATGAAAGTTTTAGGTCTATGTCTTATCTTTCCATCCATATAAAGTGGACCTAAATCTGAGTTCTACAACTCTAGTTATGATCAAATAACCGAATGGTGTTCCAGTTTGGAATTGAACCAGCATCTCTTCTCTTAGCCTAGTTCTCTTTTTGTCTCTTCACTTTCAATAGTTAATCACATCAATCAATCCTTTGAATTGTGAGATATACCTGCATTCAAAACAAGCATTTACCATAAATTAAAGATATATTATATTATCATACTTGTTATTATAAAACATGCTTTAGTTAGGGAATTTAACGATACTTTAGTGCAATACGATGATATAAAGCCTTAATGAGAATGCACTTTTAAGTACTAATCACCAGGGACCACACATCAGCCAGCATCACACGCAGAAAAGCATGCTAACGGCAGCAGCAACCTGCACTCCCAACAAAGAGGAACATGCATGGGAAGATGGATTCATGGCAGTAATCCAGAAGAAACAAGCCAGAGAAGGAAGTCCAACTCTAGCAAACCATAATTCCAGCCAGCTTCAAGAAGCATAGCATACCAAGCTGCTTATAGCAACATACCAACCTGCAAATAGCAGCAACCAAGAGGCCAAGCACCAGCAGCCCATCTCTACACCACAGCATGGATGTAACCCAGATATGAGGGGAGACAACCTCACCCAAGCACACCCCAAACAATGCCCCGTAGCAGGCAAAAAGAGCCTTTGCAACAAACCAGTAGCATCCAGCAACCCTGAGGAAGGAACACTACTGAAGGCCAACCATACAATAACTGGGGAGCCAGCACACAACACAGCTCCAACAAACCAACTCTACACCAGGAAGAAGCAGAGCTAGTAAAACCCCCAAATATAAACTTGCATATAGCAGCAACAACTCCCACAAGAGGATTCAAGGTCATGTCCAGCAGCCAACCATAAGAGCCAAGAGAACCCCAGCAACAAAACAACTGACCACACAATGCACATGACCAAACAGAACCTGCAGCTTCAAGAAGCACAACGTGTAAACTGTAGAGCAATGTTGTATTCAGCAGCAACACCCAAGAGAGACTATAGCAGCAGACCACAACCTGCAGTGTACCTTATAGAAAACGACAGCTCAGAGGCCAGTATCAATAGAAGTCCATGACCAGTCTAGCAAACCACATGTACTCAGCAGAGGTGACGAAGTTGCCACCAGAAATGCTCCACCAAGCTCCTCTATTGCTAATATAGCAACATAGCAGGAGCGAACCAACAGAACACCCTGGATGAGAATTGGCTGCCATTGGTACACTCCAGCAGACGCTGGCATAGAACAAGAGCAGCCAAAGATGGCATCCAGCCATCTTCAAGAAGGATAACACACTGCAAGCCAAGCTACACAGTTGCCATAGCAACGCAAGCAATCACTAGCTACAAGGAGCGAAGCAAGCAAGACTGCATTAAGCAGCAACAGTAGAGGACAATATCCACCAAGCAAAATGCCTCAGAATCTTGACCTGAGGGAACAAGACCAAACACCAACTAGCAAAATGTTATATTTTTTAACATCATTAGTGGCGCTGTTTGTGAGAAACTCTATAAAATGTCATAGAAATGGTTTTCCTTAATTATAATTATTGATTGCAGAAAATTAGGACACTTTAGGAATGGGACGAGTTCCTAATCTTCCTGTTACAGCAGTTATTCCAACTCTCATACAACCAATCCTTCAACAACTGGTGGAACAAATACAACTCCTTACCCAGACAGTCTTGGCAAACCAACAAGTGAGAGAGAATCCACCACCACAACTTGCAGCTCTTCTTCAACAAATTGCCAAATCTCAACGCTTACCTCCACGATAAGAAGCCCCACCCAGTGTCCGTAGACGACTACTTTATCCAGATGAGTGTGGGAAAAATGATCCTCAAGAAGACACTTAACCTTAGAAGTCATCAAACCATGCCAAGAAGCATTCACATCCTCAAATCGCTAGGGCACAAAGTGGTTATTCTAGGCATCCATCTGGACAATGTGAGAATAAGTTGGTTCACCTGTCACATCATTCTACACAGCACACATCAAGTTCTCATAAACCCGATAGAGGTAGACATGGTAAAAAAAAACTAGAAGAAGAACTTATACGTGAAGGTGTCTACACTCCTCATCGGATCAAAGATTCCCCTCTGTCCATGCGGGTGCTAAACACACGCATACCTAGAGACTACCTCGCCACCAAAAAGACCTTGGACAATTATGATGGACTTACAGACCCTAGGGAACATGTACAAAACATATACAACAGTCTAAAACTAGTTGTTCAGGACAGTCACGCCATGTGTAAGATCCTCCCTGCAACTTTCAGAGGCTCAATAAGAGCATGGTAGAACAACCTAGAACCAACTTCAGTCATTAGCTTTAATGATCTTTGCACCAAACTGGTGTCACGCTTCAATATAAGCATCCCAACCAAAAAGAGTTCCATTGAACTCTTTGAAATCACTTAAGCAGAGAATGAATCTACCAAAACATACCTTAAAAGATTTAATGAGGGATTGCTAAAAGTTGAAGACTTGATGGAACCAGTAGCTTCCAAAGCCCCACAGCGGAGTGAGGGAGAAAACATTATGGAGAGAATTATATGCTCTACCAAATAAAGGATTGTTAACAGTAAAAAGAACAATGGAAAACCATATACGGGTTGAAGAGGCGAGTACATGACGTCATAGTCCTTCCCATTTTACCAGAGACAAACAAGTAGAAAGCTTCCTTAGACAAGGTCGATCGCCCAAGCAATACTACTCTCCTAAAAAAGATAATAACTCCAAGAAGGATAAGGGGAAACCGACCAGGGAACTTTTACATTATTATGAAGTACATACTTATCCTCTAAATACCTCCTTCACCAAAGTCTTGGCGGTCATACAAGGCAAAGAATTTGTTAGGTATCCTTCACCCATGATGTCTCCTCTAAATACACATACATCTAAAACATATTGTTTGTTTCATAAAGACAAAGGGAACGATACAAAAGATTGCTATGCTTGAAGAAAGAATTTGAACGGTTTATAGATAAAGGTTATCTTCGCTAGTTTTTGAAAAAGGACTTTCGTCCTAAACAAGTCAGAGAAGATCCTAGTCAATCTATTACAACCCTACCTGAGATCAATGTAATTTTAGGAGGAACCTCTGCTAGGGGAGATTCAAATAACGAGAAGAGAAAATATAGGAAACAAGTCCTTGCCATCACCAGATCCTTGGTTCAATGGCACGAACCAATAATTTTCACTCCTAAAGAAGAAGAAGGAGTGGTTTTTCCACATGAAGATGCTCTCATCATTTCCACAGTTATCTATAATCATAAAATACATCGGGCACTAATAAATGACGACAATGCAGTTAACATCCTCTCTGTAGAAGTTATGGTTCAAATGGGAATCCCCTCTTCAAGACCAACACCAGTAAAAACACCTCTAATTGGTATTGAAGGTTCAGATATGCTAGAGAAAGGTGCTTTAGAATTACTTGTTGTGATGGGTACTCCTCCAATGTGTGTATCGCTCCAAAAAAGTTTCATGATAATTGATATGGCAGTAGCTTACATTGTCATCTTGGGAAGACCCCTTTCTACATCAAATCAATGCCATCATTGGTACTCGGCACCTAACATTGAAGTTCCTGACTCAGTAGGGAGTAGCCATAGCCCAGGAAGATCAGACGGTCTCAAGACAGTGTGCTGCTACTTGCTTGAAAGGCAAAAATGTAACAACTCGGCTTTTCAAGCCCAAAACAATGATATATATATATATATATATATATACACACACCTTTGACACACATCGTGCCGGTGATCGGCGAACCTGTCCCCTCTCATTGTGAAGATACAATCCATACATCAACATCAACCAACATTTCATTTAAAAATGAATCTCACATATACGCATAATATTAGGTTTGCATCATTATAAGTTCATAATAAAAATATACATACATAGACATGAGTTTCCATTTCCTATACTACTAATAGTCATCACGAATTTAAACAAAAGATCTAATAATAATTATACATTCAGTACATTGATTCATAAAAAAAACATCTTGATTTAGAATGCAACTATATAATTCCTCGCAAAAGTAGGTTCTCGTGTATCGGGTCTCCTAGGCATCTCGTTGGTGAGATGTCCCTGCTACAGTACAAAACATTTATAAGAATGCAATTACTTAATAACAACAAGCAATCGGGTAATTTAATGAAGTATTAACATTATCTCATGATTAAAGCGTAACACATCATTTCTTGAAATCAGCCATAGTCTTAAATTCAACTATCCTCATAAGGCATCATCAAACGAAGTTAACCATTCACTCGTCTTGGCCATCCACTTCAGATGCCATTAACCAAAGCTAATCAACCATTCGTCATGGCCATCCACTTGGATGCCATTAGCCGAAGCTAATCATGTATTTTTCTCGGCCGTCCATTTAGATGCCAGTAGCTGAAGCTAATCAATTATTTGTCATCATTTACTCAATTGGCAGTTTGATCTGTTACAGCCATTACAACGTCGGTAGCGAATCACAAATTCGCTGTAGACCACACAATGCGGCAGCGAAAGCTAATTCGCTGCTCACAATTCAATTTCGGCAGTGAAATCTACAAATTTGTTGCAGACTTTACAACTTCAGCAGCGAATCCCAAATTTGTTGCAGAACACGCAATTCGGTAGTGAACACTAATTCACTGTTCACAATTGAATTTCGGCAGCGAATCGCAAATTCGCTGCAAAACACACAATTCGGCAACGAATATCAATTCGCTGCTCACAATTCAATTTTGGCAGCGAATCACAAATTCGCTGCAGAACACACACATGCATTTTCAATTCCAGTACATACTATATCATCAAATCCCAACAAATTTACATGGTTTTAGCAGAGTTACATGGTTTTAATATGAACACACACATGCATTCTCAATTCCATCACATAATATATCATCAAATCCCAACAGAGTTGCATGGTTTTAACATGAACACACACATGCATTCTCAATTCCAGTACATATCTGTCATTAAATCCCAGCAAAGTCCCATGATTTTAACATGAACACACACACATGCATCTTCCTACACAATGCATTCCAGCCAACCCCATTATTGTGGTCGGCCCTCTACCAAGTTTTATTCTTTCCATTTTATTCATTATCCTTATTTAGATGCTCTAGGAATTGGCCTCATTTCGTCTTTGTTGCTTGTCCTCTTAGTTGTTTTCAGTGTCCTTTACAATTAGCCTAGGGGGTTTAGGTCAATTTTTCTTAGGGGTCCTTCATCATTTTTAGTTCTGGGTTTGAAGAACAAGGGGGCAAAAGGAGACTACATGACCTATACCTTTCAAATCTAAGTAGGTCTGGATAGTTTGGTAGTATTTTCCCTCTCTCTTTGTCCCGTTTTTCCCTTTCTTCTTCCTCTCTCGGTTCTTTTTTTTTTCCTGTCAGTTTCCTCCCACACGTTCCAGCCCTTTCCTTCCCCCTAAGCAGCTGCTCAACCTTCATTCACGATCTCAACTCTCTCTCACCTGTTCAAAAGGTATTCTTTGTTGGTTTTGGTTTGAATTTTTATTGGGAAGAAGAAGGAAGAGAGAGACATGCAACCGAATATGCAGTTGCTGTAGGCAGACTTTAGGAAGTGGAAAGGTCACCTTATCTCTCTCCTTGCATTTATACTTCACATAAACTGAGGTGGGGCGTTTGGGGTTGGGTTAGAGGTGTTCTTGTCTGTCTTTTGGTCTGTCTAAAATTGGTTTTACCCCTCCCTCTTAGTTCCTTAGGACAGTCTGACTTGTTTCCCCAAGTTTTTAATTAGGCTGTGTTGTTACCGATTCAGAAATCGGCAGCGAAAACTATGTCGTTGCCGATTCAGAAATCAGCCGTAATAACTGCATCACTGCCGATTCAAAAATCAGCAGTAACCACTAATTTTGAATTTAGTAGCAAAACCTACGTCTGTGTCGATTCAGAAATCGGCAGCGACGGTGGGGTTGTTTTTTTTTTTTGGTGTTTACATTCTCCCTCCTTTAATATGAATTTCAACCTCGAAATTTAAGAGGCTTCATAATCCATACCTGGTAGTTCAAATAAATTGGGGTACTTTTTCCTCATTTCAACCTCCCTCTCCCAAGTTTCCTCTTCTATTTGAGCATTTCGCCATAAGATCCCGACAATAGGGATCTTTTTGCTTCGTAGCTCTTTTACTTCTCGATCTAATATCCTTATGGGCCTCAATTCGAGAGTTAAGTCTTCCTTGACTTCTACTGGAACCTGAGGTAGGATCCGAGCTGGATCCACATCAGCCTTTCTTAATAAGGAGACATGGAACATATCATGGACCTTGGCTAATTGTGGAGGCAGGTCCACTTTGTAAGCTACTAGGCCGACTCGCCGTAGTATTTTGAAGGGTCCAATGAAATGGGGAGTTAACTTCCCTTTCAATCCGAACTGTAACATGTTCTTCCATAGGGCTACCTTCAGGAACACCTGGTCCCCCGTACTGAACTCGATGGGTCTTCTCCTCACATCAGCATATTTCTTCTGTCTATCATGTGTGACTTTGATGCGATCCTTGATGATTCTCACTTTCTCCGTGGTGACTTGAATCAACTTCGTGCCATATAGCTTTCGGTCTCCAACTTCTTCCTAACATAAAGGAGTCCTGCACCTCCCACCATATAAGCCTTCATACGAGGCCATCCCTATTGTGGCTTGGTGACTATTGTTATATATGAACTCCACCAATGCCATGTGTTCCTCCCAACTTCCACCAAATTCAAGTACACATGCCTGTAATAGATCTTCCAAGACTTAGATGACTCTTTCTGATTGGCCATCAGTTTGAGGGTGAAACGCAGTGCTTAAATCCAATCTTGTTCCCAAGGCATGTTGTATGCTCGGCCAAAGTCGAGAAGTGAACCTTGGATCTCGGTCCAATACAATGGACAATGGAATCCCATGGAGCCATACCACCTTGTTTATGTAGATCTTGGCAAGCTTGTCTACCGAGTTGGTCATCTTGATGGGCAAGAATAGTGCGGATTTCATCAACTGATCTACACCCACATCGCATCATTTCCTTTCCTTCCTTTGGGAAATCCCAACACAAAATCCATGACCACCCCCCCCCCCCCCCCCCCCCCCTTGAAATCCACAAAATCCATGGTGATCATCTCTCACTTCCATTCTGGAATGTGTAATGGTTGTAATGGTCCTGTAAACACCCAAAGGAAAATATATATATATATATATTTAGAGAGAGGGATGATGATGAATGCAGTTTTATTTGCCGATGCTGAAAATCGGCATGACGCTAGCGACGATTCGAATGGGCAGCGATGCGTTGTCGTTGCCGATCAGAAATCGGCCATGACGCGATTTCTTGTGCCGTTGATGCGGAAATCGGCAAACGATGCGCTTATTGCCCGATTTCTCAATGAACAAGGACGCAGAGCTGGGAGGGAGGGGTAAAACTGGTTTTAGATAAATCAAACAAGGATAAGGACACACCTAAACCAACCCCCAAACAACCCATTCCATTGGATGGGTAGTATAAATACAAAGAGGGGAGAGAGAATGACCTATCTTCTTCCAAATCCAGCAGCTGCGTGCCGTTCTTCCCTTCCCCTTTCACAACAGAAACATGAATCAGACCAGTAGAGATTACCTTGTGAACTTGTGAGGGAGAGATGAGACCTTGAGAGAGGAGTGGGCAGCTGCATAGAGGAGAGGAAAAAGAGAGCTGAAAAAACGTGAGAGGAAGAAGAAGGAGGAGAACCAGCAGCTGAATAGTGTCAAACCTTCCTCAAACTTAGTTAAATTCAGAAGGTGGTGCGGTCGGGATTGGACCATCATCAAGACATGAACGACCCATAGGTGGAGCAGGTAGGTGACTTGCACCTTTCTTTTTCATACGTTGAATCTTGGAATATTTTAACTTGAGTACTACCATATTGTTAGAACCGATATTAAATTGTCGAACGCTTAATTGTTGATAAAATAGTGATTAGCTTCGGCTAATGGCATCCAAACGGATGGCCGGGACAAAGAATGATTAGCTTTGGCTAATGGCGTCCGAATGGATGGCCGGGATGAAGGACTGATTAGCTTCGGCTAATGGCATCCAAACGGATGGCCGGGACAAAGAGTGATTAGCTTCGGCTAATGGCATCCGAATGGATGGCCGGGACAAAAGAGTGATTAGCTTCGGCTAATGGCATCCAAACGGATGGCCGGGACAAAGAATGATTAGCTTTGGCTAATGGCGTCCGAATGGATGGCCGGGTTAAAAGGGATGATTTCGCCGCCGATTGTGGATCGGCAGGAACGCTGGCATTGCCGCCGATTCCGGATCGGCAGCGACAAGATTCGGCCGCCGATACGAAATCGGCGACCGACCAGCTCACCGCCGATCTGTAAATCGGCAATGACGCTAGCTTCACGCCGATTCTAGATCGGTAGCGATGCGATCTTCATTGCCCGAAATCGGAAATCGGCGGCCCGGTTCATTGCCCGATTCCTTGATCGGCAATGATGTAGTTTCATTGCCGGTTTTAGGATTGGCAACGTCGCAGCTATCGCTATGGAATCCAGATGGATAGCCAGGACAAATAAACGACTAGTTTCGGTGAATGGCATTTGAAAACTTGTGTATCTATATGTACTACTAATTGTTACATCAAATACATGAAGAAATTATAAATGTTAATGCTTATTTAATTGCTAGGCCGTTAGTTACCATTATTATTATTATTAAGTATTTGTTTTCTCTTAAATGTTTTGTATCTTTGCTGCGGGGGCTCACACCAACGAGATGTCTAGGATACCCGATACACGGGAACCTACTTTTGCAAGGAATTAAGTAGATGCATTCTAACTCACAATGTATTTTGTAGGGATCAATGTACTGAATGTATAACTTTTATTAGATCCTTTTTGTTTATAATTTGTGATGGCTATTAGTAGTATAAGAATGCAAACTCATGTCCATGTATATATATTTTTAATATGAACTTCAAATCATGCAACCTTAATATTATGTGTTTGTGTAAGATTCGCTTTTGAAAGAATTGTTGATTGTATGGATTGTATTTTGATGATGTGAGGATTCAAGTTCTTTGATTACCGGCACCATGTGTATTAAATATACATATAAAAAAAAAATTTACTATTGTTTTGGGCTTAGAAAGCCGGTGATTCGATTGGTATCAGAGCACTTGGTATGGATCCTGGGGATCATTAATAAATGTGTTGTTGCGATGAATTTCAGGATGGTACGCACCCGACAAGGGACACGAACTGAGCCGCCCTCCTTAGAAAGGAGGGGCATGAACCGAGGTGCCCAAGGTTGGCAAGACGAAGATCCATTAGATGACACGACATCTCATGCTCCGATAATACCGCCCGAAACCTTGCATGGGGAAGATACGGTGGCAGGAGAAGGCCCGAGGCCTCATCGAGCAGAGGGAACACCCCAAACCCAACGAGCAAAGAGAAAGATCGAAGCACACGACCATCTCTCTGTTCCAACTGGTGTGCCCCCACAATATGTAGATGCAGGACTCCTTGTACAAATAGTTAAAGCAGTGATGGAAGGCATGGCTAGTTCAGAACAAACAACCCCTACCACGCAGATTCCACCGAAGAAATTCCTACGACCCGGGCATGACCATGGATAATGTGGTACCACTGGTGCGACTAGTCAAGAGTATGAGGGAAATGGGCTGTGAACCATATATGGGGGAACAAGATGCCGAGATAGCTGGAAGATGGATCAGGAAGGTAGAAAAGACAATGATTCAAATAAGCATACCCGAGGGTTTGAGGGTAAATTGTGCATCCCGGTTACTATCTGATAGGGCCATGACATGGTGGGAAACAGTTCAGCTGAGGCGTGCGACTGAGACCCTAACTTGGAGTGATTTCAAGACAGAGTTTGAGAATCAGTTTTATTCCAAGTATCATCGCAAGGTGAAAGAACAAGAGTTCTTGGCATTAAGACAGGGTGATATGTCAATATTGGAGTACGAAAGGAGATTCCATGACCTCTCATTGTTCGCCCCACATTATGTGCCGACAGAGGAACATATGATTGAAAAGTTGAGAGATGGTTTACTGACGGATTTGAGACAAGGATTGATCGCCTTGCGATTTAAATCGGTGAGGGAGTTGATTGAGGTCGCATAAGCTCCCGAGGCATGTATTGGAGAAAGCCAAGGGGGGTATCAGAGTATAAGCAAAAAGAGAGATGGGGACTATTTCAGCGACAGACCACCGCACCCGAAGAAAGGAAAAAGTGGAGTGTTTGAGCAGCACGGAAAGAAGGGGAGTTTGATATTACCGCCTCACCAACAGTCAAGTGGGAGAATGATGGCGGGACAGTCGCACTCGAGGGCAAACTCTTCAAGTGGGACCGGTGACCGCAGGGGAGTTGACTATCCTTTTTGTGTAAAATGTGGACAAAAACACCCTGGGGACTGCTCAGTTTCCCCTGGGCGATGCTTTGTGTGCAGAGGAGAGGGTCATAGGTGGAGGAATTGCCAGTATCTTAGCCAAGGGTGTCATTACTGTGGTGGGAAAGGTCATTACAAGAGGGACTGCCCCAAAAGAAACACCGGACATGTACAGAGCTATAGACAGCCCAGTCAGAGCCACCAGCAGTCAGTCACCGTTAATAGGCCAGTGAGATCTTCTCAATCAGGGGCAAACTCCAGTCGAGGGAAGCCGAGGGCACAAAATGATCGGACCCCAGGGAGGGTCTTCCACCGACACGGAGGAGGCAGGCCGTGCATCGGATGTGGTGGCAGGTACACTACTACTGTTGAATGATTTTAATATGCATGTATTGTTTGATCCGGGTGCCACCCACTCATTCATTGCTAAGAGAAGTGTCACTAAATTGAGAAAGGAAGTAGAAATAGTAGAGAAGGGGTTTGTAATTGGAACTCCAATGGGAAACATGGTTGAAACAAATATTGTATATGTGGATGTGGGGGTTAGTTTATCCGGGTATGAAACAGAAGTAGACTTGATTCCCTTAGAGCTGCATGATTTTGACATAATACTAGGCATGGATTGGTTGAGTAAATACAAGGCACTAATAGATTGTTATGCTAAAACTGTTACTTTCCAAACACCTAAGGGTGAAAATGACTTTTGAAGGAGAGAGATTTCCCAAACCGAATGCTTTAATATCGGTGGTAATGACCCAAAACTGTTAAGAAAGGGATGTATGGGATACCTTGCATACATCTTAAACTCTGATGATGAAGGTCCACGATTGAAGGATATTCCTGTGGTGAAGGATTTCCCAGATGTGTTTCCAGAAGAACTACCAGGACTACCTCCGGAGCGAGAGGTAGAGGTGTCTATAGACACTTTTCCCGAGTCCCACCCATAGCCCAACAACCGTATCCGGATGGCTCCAGCAGAATCGAACGAGTTAAAGACTCAATTACAGGAATTATTAGACAAGGGGTTCATACGGCCCAGTAATTCTCCTTGGGGAGCACCGGTCCTATTTGTAAGAAAGAAAGATGGAACCCATAGGCTTTGTATTGACTACCGACAGTTGAACAAAATAACAATGAAAAACAAGTATCCGATTACCTCGGATAGATGATTTGTTCGACCAATTAAAGGGAGCGAGGGCATTCTCAAGATAGATCCGAGATCGGGTACTATCGGATGAAGATTAAAGAAGCGGATGTAGCAAAGACCGCATTTAGAACTCGTTCACGGACACTATGAATTTTTGGTGTTACCGCTTCGGGTTGTGAACGCCCCAACCCTCTTCATGGATTTGATGAATCGGGTTTTCCAACCATACCGGATAAGTTTGTGGTGGTATTCATTGATGATATTCGTGTACTCGAATTCTTTCAATGAGCACGAAGAACACTTGAGACAAACCTTACAAACCTTGAGAGATCACCATTTATATGCAAAATTGAGTAAATGTGAATTTTGGCTGAAAAGAGTGACGTTTTTGGGACATGTCATTTCAGCCGAAGGTGTTTTTGTCGACCCTCAAAAAGTCGGCGCTCTTGAAATGGGAAAGACCGACTTCGGTCACTGAAATACGTAGTTTCCTGGGACTTGCAGGATACTATCGGAGATTTATCGAAGGTTTTTCCCTGATTGCAACCCCTTTGACCCAGCTAACTAGGAAGGATAAGAAGTGGGTGTGGTCGGAAGAATGTGAGGCAAGCTTCCAAGAATTGAAGAGGAGGCTTGTAACAACCCGACTTTCTAAGCCCAAAACAATAGTAAATTTTTTTTTATATATATATATATTTAATACACATGGTGACGGTAATCAAAGAACTTGAATCACATTCATCATCACACTTATTTCAATAGTTCATATGTTCACATTCAAGTGTTCCCTATTTTACACCATCATAT
>CM027581.2:9059261-9436026 GCA_015852605.2 Populus deltoides
GAATGGCATTTGAAAACTTGTGTATCTATATGTACTACTAATTGTTACATCAAATACATGAAGAAATTATAAATGTTAATGCTTATTTAATTGCTAGGCCGTTAGTTACCATTATTATTATTATTAAGTATTTGTTTTCTCTTAAATGTTTTGTACTGCTGTAGGGACGTCACATCAATGAGATGTCTAGGATACCCGATACACGGGAACCTACTTTTGCAAGGAATTAAGTAGATGCATTCTAACTCATAATGTATTTTGTAGGGATCAATGTCTTGAATGTATAACTTTTATTAGATCCTTTTTGTTTATAATTTGTGATGGCTATTAGTAGTATAAGAATGCAAACTCATGTCCATGTATATATATTTTTAATATGAACTTCAAATCATGCAACCTTAATATTATGTGTTTGTGTAAGATTCGCTTTTGAAAGAACTGTTGATTGTATGGATTGTATTTTGATGATGTGAGGATTCAAGTTCTTTGATTACCGGCACCATGTGTATTAAATATACATATATAAAAAAAAAATTTACTATTGTTTTGGGCTTAGAAAGCCGGGTCGTTACAGGTCCCGCGGGCCTTTGGTGTTCAACCTTGACTTGTTGACATATCGCGCACTTAGAGACATACTCAATTATTTCCCTCTTCATGTTAGGCCACCAATAGAGGGATTTCAGGTTTCGATACATCTTAGTGCTGCCAGGATGTATGGAGAACTTGGACTCATATGCTTCTCGTAGAACCATCCGTTTAACTGTCTCATTATCTGGTACATATAATCATTGTCCCATCATCAATGACCCATCATCCGCTACCTGGAATTTTGTTTCTACCCCGGCCTCCATATTCTTCCTAATCTTAGTCCCCTCATTGTCACAGAATTAGGCTTGTAATATTTGTTCCCGATATGTTGGTCGCACCAACAGTTGGGCTACTAACCTACCTCTTACACTAATTCCCAACCTTGCACCCATTTCTTTCAATTCTGCCAACTGCCGATCCTTTCCCACCTTTGGTTTACCTAGGGTGGCTTTATTTTTGCAACTGAGGGCATCTGCCACCACGTTTTCTTTCCTCGGTTGGTATTCTATGGTGCAGTCATAATCCTTAATGAGCTCTATCCACCTTCTTTGCAACATATTCAACTTCTTTTGCGACATCAAATACTTCAGGCTCTTATGATCAATAAAAATTTAGGTTCGAGACCCATACAAATAGTGTCTCCATATCCTCAGGGCAAATACTACAGCAGCAAACTCCAAGTCGTGCACCGGGTAGTTCACATCATGAGTCTTTAACTGCCTTGATGCATAGGTGATCACCCTTCCATGTTGCATCAAAAAATAACCAGTCCCTTCCCCGAGGCATCACTATAGACTACAAAACCTTCAGTCTCTTAGGGAAGGGTTAACATTGGAGTGGTGGTGAGCCTTCTTTTCAATTCTTGGAAACGTTTCTCACATTCTTCTGACCACACCCATTTCTTATCCTTCCTGGTTAGCTGGGTCAAAGGGGTTGCAATCAGAGAAAACCCTTCAATAAATATCCGGTAGTATCCTGCGAGTCCTAGGAAACTACGTATTTCAGTGACCCAAGTCGGTCTTTCCCATTTCAGGACTGCTTCAACTTTCTGGGGGTCCACGAAAACACCTTCGGTCGAAATGACTCCTAGAAATGTCACTCTCTCCAGCCAAAATTTACATTTACTCAATTTTGTATATAACTGGTGATCTCTCAAGGTTTGTAAGGTTTACCTCAAGTGTTCTTCATGCTCCTCGAAGGAATTCGAGTACACCAGTATATCATCAATGAATACCACCACAAACTTATCAAGGTATGGTTGGAAAACCCGATTCATTAAGTCCATGAAGAGGGTTGGGGCGTTCGTTAGCCTGAATGGTAGCACTAAAAACTCATAGTGTCCATAACGGATTTTGAATGCGGTCTTTGCTACATCCGCTTCTTTAATCTTCATCTAATAGTATCCTGATCTTAGATCTATCTTTGAAAATGCCCTCACTCCCTTTAATTGATCAAATAAGTCATTTATTCAAGGTAATGGGTACTTGTTTTTCATCGTTATTTTGTTCAACTGACGGTAGTCAATACAAAGTCTATGGGTCCTGTCCTTCTTCCTTACGAATAAGATCGACGCTCCCTAAGGAGAATTGTTGGGTCGTTTAACCCTTTATCTAGCAATTCCTTCAATTGAGTCTTTAACTCGTTCAACTCTACCAGAGCCATCCGGTACGGTTGTTGGGCTATGGATGAGACCCCAGGAAAAGTGTATATAGAAACTTCTACCTCTTGCTCCAGGGGTAGTCCCGGTAGTTCTTCAAGGAATACATCTGGAAATTTTTTCACCACAGGAATGTCCTTCAACCGTGGACCCTCCTCATCAGAGTTCAAGATGTATGTGAGGTATCCCATACATCCCTTTCTTAGAAATTTCTGAGTTGTTACAACCGATATTAATGCGACCGATTTAAGAATTCTCTCTCCTTCAAAAATCATCCTCTCACCCTCAGGTGTTTGGAATGTGACAGTTTTAGCATAACAATCTATTAGGGCTTGGTATTTACTCAACCAATTCATATCTAGAATTATGTCAAAATCATGCAATTCCAAGGGAATTAAGTCTACCATTGTTTCATACTCAGCTAGGCTAACCCCCACACCCACATATATAATATTTGTTTCAACCATGTTACCCATTGGAGTCCCAATTACAAATACCTTTTTTACTACTTTTACTCCCCTTTTCAAATTAATAACAGTTCTCTTGGCAATGAATGAGTGGGTGGCACCCAGATCAAACAACACATGTACACTAAAATTATTCATTAGTAGTGTACCTGCCACCACATCCGATGCAGCCCTGACCTCCTTATGTGTTAGGTGGAAGACTCTCATTGGGGTCCAATCATTTTGTACCCTCGCCCTCCCTCGATTGGAGTTTGCTCCTGATTGAGAAGATCTCACAGGCTTATTCACAGTGACTAACTGCTGGTGGCTTTGACTCGGTTGCCTAAAGCCTTGTACCTGTCCAGTGTTCCTGTTAGGATAGTCCTTCTTATAATGACCTCTTCCACCATAGTAATGATACCCTTGCCCAAGGTACTAGTAGTTTCTCCACCTATGATCTTCTCCTCTGCACACAAAGCATCGCCTTGGTGAGACTGAGCAGTCCCTAGGGTATTTTTGTCCATATTTTGCACAAGGGGGATAATCAATACTCTTACGGTCATTGGTCCTAGTTGACGAGTTTGCCCTCGAGTGCGACTGTCCAACCATCACTCTCCCACTTGACTGTTTGTGGGGCGGTACCATCAAACTCCCCTTTTTCCTGTACTGCTCAAATACCCCACTTTTTCCTTTCTTTGGAAGTGGTGGTCTTCCACCAAAGAAATCCCTATCTCTCTTTTTACCTAAACCCTGATGTACCTATTGACTTTCTCCAATACAAGCCTTCAGAGCTTGTGCAACCTCAATCAACTCCCTCACGGATTTAAACCGTAAAGCGATCAGTCCTTGTCTCAACTCCTATCGCAACCCATCTCTCAGCTTCTCAATCATATGTTCCTCTATTGGCACATAGTGTGGGGCGAACAATGAGAGGTCATGGAACCTCCTTTCATACTCCAATACCGACATATCACCATATCTTAGTGCCAAGAACTCTTGCTCCTTCACCTTGCAATGGTACCTGAAATAAAACTGATTCTCAAACTTGGTCTTAAAGTCACTCCAAGTCAGTGTCTCGGTTACACGCTTTAAGTGAATTGTTTCCCACCACGTCATGGCCCTATCGGACAATAATTGGGTTATACAATTTACCCTCAAACCTTTGGGTATGTTTATCTGGATCATGGTCTTCCCCACCTTCCCAATCCATCTCCCGACTATCTTTGCATCATGTTACCTCATATACGGTTCATAGCTTATTTCCCTCATACTCTTGACTAGTCGCCCAGTAGCACCATGTTGTCCGTGGTCACGCCATTCACAGGGGCTGTTTGTGGAATCTGCATGGCAGGTGACACGATCAAAAGATTAATGTCTTATCCCAAGTGCAGGAGTGTCGAAGTAATAGATAACCCGGCAAAACCGGGGTCGAACCACAGGGAGGTGAACTATATAAAATTATAAACAACAAATGAAAATGAGTTGAAGAGAACTTTTGAGATGTGACATTGATGTGAGTATTAATCAAAGATAAATGCAATTGTCAAGGTTAGAGGATCCACTAATAGTATTAGAAATAAGTATAATATAAACTCTTTTTATTAATCAACTAAAAACCACACACAAAGGAAGTTCCAATCGGATGATTTATTGACACGACCAAAAGATTGATGTCTTCTCCCAAGTGCAGGAGTGTCGAAGTAATAAATAACCCGGCAAGACCGGGGTCGAACCACAAAGAGGTTAATTGTATAAATTATAAATAACAATGCAACAACAACAACAACAACAACAACAACAACAATAATAATACTCAGTACGTGGCGTTGTTATACCTGAGAATGATCTAAAAGATCGGGTCACAGGTTTCCAGCCTATATACTGATTTTATGAAAAGATCAAAGAGATATATTATATAACATAAACAGATTTCTGATGCGAATGAACAAGGCAAGACCAACAATGTCAGGATCCTTGATCAAACATAGAGCATACTTAACGTACATAACATATAACAAGAATGTAAATAATAATAATAATAATAGTAATAGTAATAGTAATAGTAATAGTAATAATAGTAATAATAATATTAATAGTAGTAGTAGTAGTAGTAGTAGTAGTAATAGTAGTAATAATAATAAAAAGAAGAAGAGGAAGAAATTAATGAGAACTTTGAGATGGAAGATTAATGTAAGGATTAAACAATGATAAAAACAAATGTCAAGGTTAGAGGATTCACTAATGGTATTTCAAATAAATATAATATAAACTCTTTTTATTACTCAACTAGAAACCACACACAAAGGAGGTTCTAATCGGATGATTTATCATTAATGGCTCATTATAAAGTATTAACATGATCATATTAATTATCTTGTCTAAGTAACACCATACTTATAAATATCATTAGGCATTCATGTTGCTAGCTTATGTTAACAACAAATCAAGTTCCTATCATAACAACGATGTCGGCCGAAAACTATGAAGGATCAAGCATTCGATATACCAAGTGTTATACAACATAAATCTAGATTAACCATTTAACAAGCAAGGTATTAAGAATTAGTAAGATAAAAAGATAAGACATGCTAATAACAATTTATCTTCGATATAAACATTAAAGTCCATGTTGAGTTTATATTATACCTATTCTAACACCATTAGTAAAACCTTTTCACCTTGACATGATTAACTTAGCTAAACATAATGAAGAAGAAAAACATAAATAAACAAGATAAGAACATGATTATGATATAAGTTAACTAAGTATATGAAAGGAAATGAAAAGGCATAAACAAGAGATTAATATAACATGAAAGAAAACTTGAACATTACAAAGATATAAAGAAAGAAAGCAAGAACATGATCTTGATCTGAAAATCAAGATGACTAAATACATGGCAAATGTCTCCTTTTATAGACTAAGATGTAGAACTATTGCTTGGTGGACTAAGGAAATAGTTCACTAACGAAATAGTTGGTGGCCAACCATTGATTTGGTGGCTGGTTTTTGACATTGTTGGCTGCTGGTTCTTGAAATTGTTTGCAGATTTTTGATATTGTTGGCTGGCCCAAACGTCATTGCTAACATCAAAATTTGAGCCATTTGTTCCATGAATGCTGTAGGAAATTGTCTCAGCTTTCCAACAAAAAAAACCAGAGCTCATTTGGACTTCTAGAACTCAAGATATGAGCTGAAAACCGAACAGTGTTTGAGCTGCAGAACAGGTTCCGACTTCTCCGTTGTTGCTAAGATTTGAACTTGAAAACGGCAGAATTGAGTCTTAGACCCTTCATGAAAGTTTTAGGTCTATGTCGTATCTTTCCATCCATATAAAGTGGACCTAAATCCGAGTTCTACAACTCCAGTTATGATCAAATAACCGAATGGTGTTCCAGTTTGGAATTGAACCAACATCTCTTCTCTTAGCCTAGTTCTCTTTTTGTCTCTTCACTTTCAATAGTTAATCACATTAATCAATCCTTTGAATTGGGAGATATACCTACATTCAAAACAAGCATTTACCATAAATTAAAGATATATTATATTATCATACTTGTTATTATAAAACATGCTTTAGTTAGGGAATTTAACGATACTTTAGTGCAATACGATGATATAAAGCCTTAATGAGAATGCACTTTTAAGTACTAATCATTTATCCTTAATAGTTCATTACAAATTTTTAACATGATCATATTAATTATCTTATGTTAGTAACACCATACTTTTAAATATTGTCAGGAATTCATGATGTTAACTTATGTTAACAACAAATCAAGTTCCTTTCCTAGCACAGGTGTCGGTTATACCAATACAGTAGGCTATGAAAGTGCCAAGTATTTGTTGTACCAAGGGTTGTACAACATAAATCTAGATTAATCATTTAACAAGCAAGGTATTAAGAATTAGTAAGATAAAAAGATAAGACATGTTAATAACAAACGTTCTTGGATATAAACATTGAAGTCCATGTTAAGTTTATATTATACCTATTCTAAAACCATTAGTGAAACCTTTTCACCTTGACATAATAAACTTAGCTAAACATTGTGAAGAAGAGAAATATAAATAAACTAGATAAGAACATAGTTATGATGAAAAGCATAAACAAGAGATTAATGAAAGCAAAACTTAAACATTACAGAAATACAAAGAAAGATAGCAAGAATATGATCTTGATATGAAAACCAAGATGTTTAAATGTATGGCAAATGCTTCCTTTTATAGGCTAAAATTCGGAACTATTGATTTGATAACTAATTATTGAGTGGGTGGCCACTTTTTGACTTGGTGACAACCATTATTTTCTTGTCTGAACACAGCGTCATTGCTAATGTCAGAATTTGAACAAATAGTCTTCATGAAAGTTCTGGGCATTTGTCTCAGCTTTCCAGCAAAATAAGAACAAGCTCATTTGGACATCTATAACTCGAGATATGGGTTGAACACAGAATAGTGTCTGGGCTGTAGGATAGATTCTGACTTTTCTTTTGTTGCTACAATTTGAACTTGAAAACGATTGTTTTGAATCTTGGACTCTTCATGCATGTTTTAGGCCGATGTCTTAGCTTTTCATCCATATAAACCAGACCTAAATCCATGCTCTACAACTCTAATTATGATCCAATAACTGAATAATGTTCCACTTTAAATTGAACCAACGTCTCTTCTATAAGCTTAGCTTTGTCTTTTCACTTTCAATAGTTTAACACATCAATCAATCCTTTAAATTATGAGATATGTCTGTATTCAAAATGAGCATTTACCATAAATTAAAGATAACTTATGTTATCATACTTGTTATTATAAAACATGCTTAAGTTAGGGATTTTAATGATACTTCAAGTGCAATATGATGATATGAAACCTTGATAAAAATGCACTTTAAGTACTAATCAGCGGGGGTTGTTTATGTCACCGAGCCAGCCATGCCCTCCATCACTGCTTTCACTATTTGTACAAGGAGTCCCACGTCTACATACTGCGGGGGTGCACTGGTTGGAATAGTCAACGGTTGCGCTTCTGATATTTCTTGCTGCTTAGCTGCAACTAGAGGTACTTCCCAAGATTGATTAGGCCCCCGGCCTTCCCCCGTTACCGCGCCTCCTCCCTGTAAGGTTTTGGGGGATATTATCGGAGCATGAGATGCTGTATCATCCAAAGGGTCTTCATCTTGCCAACCTTGGGCACCTCGGCCCCCGCCCCTCCTCTCTATGGAGGGCAGCTCAATGCGTGTGCCTTGTCAGGTGCGCACCATCCTTAAATTTACAACAACAACACAATCATTAATGATCCTTAGGATCCAAACCAAGTGCTCTAATAGCAACTATAACAACCCAGCTTTTCAAGCCCAAAACAACGGTAATTTTTTTTATATATAAATATATATGTAAACCCTTGACACACATCGTGTCGGTCATCGGCGAACCTATCCCCTCTCATTGTCAAGATACAATCCATACATCAGCATCAACCAACATTTCATTTAAAAGTGAATCTCACATATACGCATAATATTAGGTTTGCATGATCATAAGTTCACATTAAAAATATACATACATAGACATGAGTTTGCATTTCTTATACTACTAATAGTCATCACGAATTTAAACAAAAGATCTAATAATAGTTATACATTCAGTACATTGATTCATACAAAATACATCGTGATTTAGAATGCAACTACATAATTCCTTGCAAAAGTAGGTTCTCATGTATTAGGTTTCCTAAGCACCTCATTAGTGAGATGTCCCTGCTGTAGTACAAAACATTTATAAGAATGCAATTACTTAATAACAACAAGCAGTCGGGTAATTTCATGAAGTATTAACATTATCTCATGATTGAAGCGTAACACATCATTTCTTGAAATCACCCAAAGTCTTAGATTCAATTATCCTCATAAGGCATCATCAACCGAACTTTACCATTCACTCAACCCGACCATCCACTTCAGATGTCGTTAACCGAAGCTAATCAACCATTCATCATGGCCATCCATTCGGATGCCATTAGCCGAAGATAATCAAGTATTTGTCCCGGCCATCCATTCAGATGCCACTAGTCGAAGCTAATCAATTATTTGTCAACATTTACTCTGTCATAACCTAATTTTTGAATAAATAATAAAAATGAATGGATAAAAATATATTTGAGAATGAGGTTAAAACAACACAAATTTAAAGTTCATGGATGAAATTATCATATTTGAGAGTAAATTGGTCAGAAATTGAAGAATTAATAAGTTTGGAAATTTAATTAAAATTTGGATTAGTTTAATTAATGAAATCAGAAGAATTAATAAGTTTGCAAACTTAATTAAACTTTGATTTAATTAATTAAATAAATTCAGGGATTTAATTAAAATTAACCTAAGAGCACAATTAGAAATCAATTATTATTGATTAGGATCCCAATTGTTAAGTTTAAACTGTTTAGGGACCAAAGCGAAAACCAAATGCCCAAAGCATTGTTCATTGTCTCCTTCGTTTCGCGTGGAGGAAGCCGGTTTAACAGGGAAATTCAGCAGATCATGGCCAAGGGAAGATTCAGCAGATCACAGCCACTATGCCCACGATGCCATTCCTGAAGCCACGATTCTCACCTCCACGATGCCCGCCATTTCTAGAGGCCGGGACACAAGACCTTCTCTGGTTTTATAAAAGCCAGAGAAAGGCCTCAGCAAGAGGGGGAGGAAAAAAAAGCCACGAAGAACAAAAAAACAGAGAATGAACTGGAGGACATAACACAGTGGGAGAATGCAAAAAAAAAAAACAGGGGACAAGCGGGAGAAGCAGGGGGTAGAGCACGAACAGAAATAGAAAAAAAACAAGAGACAAAGAGAAAAATATAGACGAACAGATAGGAGACTCATAAATCCAGAGCAAAAAAAAAATACATAGAGAGAAGGAGAGAAAGGGAGAGAGAAGGTCGAGGAGAGCAAGAACTAGGGTGCTCTACTTTATCTCCATCCTTAGAGTGCAAGCAAATAAAAAAACAGAGGAGATGTCGGCATTGATCAGTTCAGCCGCTCGTTTCCAGCTTCACCACACCAAGTCAATAGCAGCCAAAGAAGCAAAGCCCGAAGAATATAAGGGAAGTTGAAACGGGTCCTTTGCTAAATGTCGCCTAATCACTCAGGAGGAGCATTACTGTAGTCTTCATCGTCTCCGGCAAACCAGGTAAGCCAGTTTTTCCTTTTGTTTTTCTTTGCTTTATTTTGAGAGGAGCATCGCACTGTGCGAAGGTAAATTAATTACCTACAGACTGTGCATGCTCGCGTGAAGATACTCCACGCGTGCCTCTTGTTGGTTTGGACCCAGCCGGGTCACTTGCTTGGGCTAGTGACCTGGTCGGGCTGGCTAGATCTAGCCCAGTCCCTATGGGCTGAGCTGGGCCTAGCCCCCAAAAAAAATAAAAAAAATAAAAAATAAAAATTTATGCATGTATAAATAAATAAAATATAAATATGAATTTATTTTTGTTATTCATTGACGCTAGAGTCGGGAATAAAAATATTGATTCAAATTTATTTCATTGAATTTTATTTAGCTACATAAAAATAAAAAAATTATGCATGCGTACAAATAAAATTATTTTATTTGTTTATTCACTAACGCCAGAGTCAGGAATAAAAAATACTGATTTAAATTTATTTTATTTTTATAGCTACGTAATATTTACTAACGCCAGAGTTGGAAGTATCCGTAATTGAATATTCACTGGCGCCAGAGTCAAGAATATTACACGCAAACCATCATAGCATAAACCGACAAAATGTTAGCAATTTATGACAAAACTAGCAATGCAGCCTGCCTCAGGCAGGATGTTTAAGGGGTGATAATATCTTCTCTTTGCGTAACCAGTCTCGTACCATAGAATCTCTGCTAACCAGTCAGGGTTCCAAGTGACCATAATACTAAGTGGCGACTCCTTAAACAAGACCATTCCCCATCAAAGAATAAGATGCCAGAAATCTGTTCTTTCCAAAGATATATTTTTAAGGCTGCCGCGATGTCGGGTGTGACAGAATAGCGACTCCATTGGGGAAATGTGGACTAAGCTTTGCCTTTTGTTTGTCAATTGCTATAATTTTTGTTATGTTGTGTTTATTTGTTTATTTTTCTTGCATTTACTGCTTTAGCATGCATCCTTGTTTATATTGTCATGCATCACGTTAAAAGCACACACCTTAAAATCTAAGATAGGTGGGGAAGTAACGGTACCCCAATGGCTTTAGCCTGGGTAAGACTCATGAAACCATCCAACTCTCGTTTGATTGTTTACTTGGAAGTGGTTGATATGCCAAACTGATATTACTTAGGGCCTCTATCTTCACACTACTTGTACGCCTCATATCGACTTTTCAAGGACGATCACTGAGCATGCAAGAGACCCTTTGAAACTAGATAATGACCAACCCCTTGATGCACTCAAAAATTAGGATCTTCCTATTAGGTTGTCATTCCGTGAAGGGTGAGTCCGCATTCCATATGCATTTTTTTCAACATTTTTGCATAATTACATGATTTACATTTAGCAGGTTGAAATATAGGTTCCCCATTGAAACCCACCTATATCAATCATTCGAGAAAAAGATAAATGGAAAACGAAGAAAGAGCCCAGTTGGAAGCCCAACACCAAAAAGAGATGGACAATCTTAGAGAAGAAGTCGCAAGGCTTATTAGTCAACTCGAATAGGCCTTGATTGACAACTCCGGAAAAGCAACACACATAGCTCAACCTGAACCTATGCTTATAAATCCTTTCAATACACAGAATCTGGGAGTAAAAGGGTTGTCATCTGATTTTCAACAAGTCATGCATTTTCAACCAGCATTATAAATCTCGAGAAAAAACCAAGGCTGGATTAAATTAAAGAAAATAAACTAAACTAAAAAGAAGTGGGGCCAAAAAACGAATACACTTAAGGAAAATGGGGCCTAAATGCAAATAAGAATAATTATAGAGTATAAATACTCCTATTCTCACCAAAAACATATCTGCAGCTACGTAAAGAAAGAAAAGAGGGTTTTTTATATATCTATTTTTACAAATCAAGAGAGAAACACCAAAATTTCAAGAACCCATCCCAGATTGAGGGTTATAGGTAAAATAAACCCTGGTGGGAAATGGATTAACAAGAAAAATTGAACAAGAAGAGAAGAGGGGAGGGTCGGCTGTCATTAGAAAGAAAAGGAGGGATCGAAGCCTTGATTTGCACCAGGTAAGATATTCTAAACCTGGTCTTATGAGTCATTTCAAGTCGATTATGAATTGATGCCTGGATGTTAATTTATATATTGAGTTCTTAGACTTGAATTGAGGAAAAAGTATGAGTTGTTAAAGTAAAGAACTTCATGTGTTGTGTGTAAATGGAAAGGTTGATGAATCTGGATAGTTTCGTCTGTTGACCTTCAAGGAGATTTTGGGTAGGAGAATGAAGGAATTAGGATCAAGTTCCCCATAGAAATTGTAGTTTTGGATGTTTACTAACTAATGAAATTGGTCTTGCTCAATTTGGAGTCATAGAACTCCAGTTATGAGTCACCAACCGAGATTGGGTCACCAACCGAGATTGGGTCATGACAGACCCTATAGGGTAGCAGGTCTGGTTCATTGATGAGCGATTTTGACTATCTTAGAGGCAGAACTGGGTTCTTCTCAAAACATAGAACTTGTAGCCTCATGTCTTACCTTTCCAACGCCATACATTTCGCTTGAATCGGAGTTCTAAAAAAACTAGAAGGGAGAAGTAAATGAAATATGAATGCATGTTACCCTGTTGAAATTATTAGATTTTCATATTGTTATATTTATGTGATATTCACCTTGCAATAATATGTATTTTGTTTCAGGATCATCGCATGCACGACAGGAGTAGATCCTAGCTTATTTTCCCTTCTTGAAATCTAGGTTTTAGGGAGTATACCCTTGTATTTTGTAAACATGAAAATGTTTGTATAACTTAATTTGTATAATAAATGTTTAAACTTGATTGGATGAATTTAACGTTGTAGTTCATATAATCATATTTCATGTCTATGTATTTATATTTATTTAATTATCCATCCATAATGATATTTTGTTATATAATGCATATCATAAATATGATGGTTGATAGGTGTGAGTATAATTGTGGAATTGAAACCCAGGATGATTGGGTCGGGAATTAAGTTATGAGATACGAACCGTTAGAAGTGTAAATAGGTTACATGTCGGTAACTTGGGACCTTCCGGTATAGTGGGACTCCGTCGAAATTCCAGTAGATGTTAATACGAAGACCATGAATATATATATATTAAAAAAAATTAACTACTATGTTTTTCTATTGACATGAGATTGTTGTTTTATCCCAGAAACGGGGGATGTTACAAGCATACCCCACGAGAATGCCATTTACCATTGATTCTACAGAGAAGGAATCTCAAAAGGGCAAGATGGTAAAAGAAGATGGTCTGAACAAATTAGTTGCCCTAGATCAAAGGTTGAGGGCGCATATGAGGGAATTCACCTATATGATCCTATAAAGGCTGTTAAGATGTGTTTGGTACCCAATGTTGTCATTCCCAAAAAGTTTAGAGTGCTAGAATTTGTCAAATATACAGGAACTCAATGCCCTATAACTCATCTCAAAGCATACTGTAACAAGATAACTGAGGTGGTTGATGATGAGAAACTGCTGATTCATTTCTTTCAAGACAGTTTGAGTGACGCTGCCCTCACTTGGTATATGCGGTTGGACAATACCAAGGTTAAAAAATGGAAAGGTTTAGTAGATGCCTTCATGAGGCAATATAAGTTCAATATAGACATGGGCTCTGATGGTTAAGCTTGCAAGCTATGGAGAAGGACAACAAGGAGTCCATAAGGGAATACGCCTGAAGATGGAGTAAGGTAGCTGCACAAGTTAATCCTCCCATGTTGGAAAAAGAGATGATCAATTTATTTTCCAACACTTTTAAAGCTCCGTACTTTGAATACTTGGTTAGAAGCTCTGCACAACATTTCACTGACCTGGTTGTTATAGCTGAGAAGATTGAACAAGCCATTGGGTTAGGTAAGATTGCTGACCCGACTGAGAAGAACGGTTTCACTGAAAAAGGAAAGGACATTGAAAGTGGTTGCCAAGGCACTTATCGTTCCTGTAGCTGATTTCTTCACACTAACTCCTAGAAATCAACTATCTTGAAGATAAAGCTATGGTGATAGTAGGTAGAGAATGGTCTACATATAACTTCAACTAACTGTTGAAAAGATGCCTTTGTCAAGGAGAATGAATGATTCCAGAAATTCCAATCAGTGATCGCTAAATGTTTAGCCCCTTTATGTGTTATCATACCAGTATTCATAGCCCAAGATATTGTCATAAGTTCTTTGTTGTTGAACTTTTTTTCTAAAGTTTCAATGAAATAATGAGTTTGTCATTCAATCGTGTTTACGACCAAGCATTATTCATTTTTCTAAGAGAGTTTTCTTATGAAGACTCACAAATACATCTTTGAAGCCTTACGCAATCTCATAGACGCAATTCATCTCTTTACCAAAATCAGTTTCCCTATTGGAGTTTTGAAAAATTGATCTTGCATTTTGATTTTGTAAATAATTTGATGTTTATTCAAAAACTATACTACTTGTAGAATGACAAGTGAATCAAGCAACTCCATCATCGAGGTGGCTAAATTATAAACCAAAGAATATGGATATATATAAAAAAAAGAAGAAATGAATAAACACCCTTACCTGTGACTCTTGAAACATATGTTCTTAAATGTATGAATAATGATATGTAGTGAACTCGTTGCTCATGATTCGTGAAATGCGTCTCTTTGCAAAGACCAAACCATCACACTTGACGAGGTCAAAGTTTATTGATCATAGCTACTTGCGCTTGAAATGAGGAAAAGCCATCTTTGTTATTCCTTTCACGTTCTGAAATAAATACATCCCTTGCGATCCCTTTTTGAGCCTGAATAAATTTTCTTTTATAAAAAATCCCGACTAGGATCACACTCCACACTGGGGGCAAGTGAAATTTCAATGATCAAGAAAGATGATAAAGCCGTGAGAAAGCCAAAAGGCACAAGAGCCCAAGAAACTCAAATGCTAGGGGGCATGCCCAAATTACAAGAAAAAGTGACAACCAAGATAAAGTGAGTATGCTCTAGCAAAGCAATGAAAAAGAAAAAGAAAAAAAAAGGCAAAACCAAAGAAGAGTGGCAAAAGAAAAGATGAACGACATGAAGAGTCGAACTACTAATAGTGATCCTCAGTCTTTGAAACCTTGAAACATTCTTTGAGCCTTATGAATCCTTTTCTTTCATAGCCAAAAAACACAGCCTACATTATGTGCCTGTAGAAGTCCTTTCTAATCAAGGAACCAAGCAACCTGAAATAATAAACAATGCTTTCAAAATGCAAAGAATACTTTTTCACAAGATTCATGACATCAAGAACAAACTACTCATTATTATTCATGCTGATAAAAATAAGTGTTAAAAAAAATAGACAAGTTTTTTTCAAACAAAACCTCGAGCTTTTTCTGGAGCCCTTCACTTTGAAAACCTATAAAAACAAAAGGTCACCTCATGATGTTTTTTCACCGAAGACCTCATTGCCAAACACAAGAGCAAATAATCTCTTTTCCAAGAAAAAAAATAACCAAGGAGTTGCAAGATTTCAAAAGCAAATTGTTTTAGGCTCACATCGAAACAATTTTTGTTTTCAAAATGCAAGATCAAGATTTCAAGCTTTATTCTCGACTCATATTCCTTCACCAAAATGAAAAGAAAAGAAATGAGAGATTGGTCTCTTAAAACCATTAGTTTACTAAGTCGCTGACAGTACACTTAGGGGCAATGACCAATACAAGGGGGCAACATTGTGTTTAGAAAGAAAAAATCTAGAAAAGAGGTGGTAATTTCCTTCAACAAGACAAGGGAACATTTTGGTTTACAAAAGACAGCTTGATCCTTTCAACAAGTAACATTGAATGTTTTTAGCAGTGAAACGAGGAGTAACAAGTGATCCTCTTAACTTACTTGACGAGATAGAAAATCTTTTGCAAGCAAGTGGGTCACGATGGACACCACAAAGGCTAAGTTATGTAAACAAATCTAGGAATAAACTTACATGGGCCAACTCGAGTGGGCTAGAAGCCAAACGACAAAGATGACCCAAATTAAAGGTAGCAAGTCCTCATCAATCAAGCAACAATAAGACTAAGAAGAAATGGGGGCCTATATTTCAAATCAGGTAAAGATGCATGAATATCATCTAAACTTTGAGACTTTGGACAATGTGTGAAGCCCGAGAATAAAATGTACAAAGAATGGGGGGTTTATAATAATTCAAAATGTTGTTATAATATAAAATAAAGCAAAAAAAAAGGGTGAAAGATGGGGCCAAAATAGAATTAACAAGAGATGGGACTATAAATACCCATCCCTTCTCTCATCCATGGCCGGCTGATAATAAGAATAAGGAGGGGAGGAGAATTTCAGATTTTTCCTTCATCAAAACTAGGAGTAAACACTTAAAATTAGTAAACCCAAGTAAGCCTTGGAATTATTAAGTGGAGGAACACAATCGGGTGGAAGAATTAACAAGAAGAAAAGTGAAGAGTTGGTGAAGAAAAGAGGGGGAAGAGTGGCTGACTATATACAAGGAGAAGAAGGCTAAGATTCTTCTAAAAATTTGTGAAGTAAAGTTTAGATTTCCATCCAAGTAAGGAGTTCTAATTCCAATCTCTATGAAATCAACTTCAATTTGATTAGAAGTTTATGCTTTTCTTGAATTGGGAATTAGGGTTCTTTAACATAAAATGTGGGGAAAATGCAGAAATGAGTGAGGTTTAATGGATTAGAATAATCTAAGTGCCTTCAAGAAGAAGAAGAAATGAGTGCATAAAAGAGAGGAAGGGAACTCTTGGTTCCCTTGGGCACGTTCTCTGCTGGATACTGCAGAGGGGGAATGAGAACGTATGATGTGCTTAATTAATTAATTTGGTTCAAGTGACCTTAAGAGGACATAAAATGAAACGGGAATGCCATGTATAAAGGGAAGGCATGGCTGTGACTGATGAAGAAGCAGGGATTTAAGATGAAATGGAGATACTTTCTCTATTAGCAAAACAGGGCAGGTTCGCTGCCCTGTTTCCTAGGGGGATTTTGGACCTGAAAACTACAGAATTCAGGGAGGGTCCCCCATAGAAGTTGTAGCCGGAAGTGTTAGCTTTCCAACGAATCTGACCCCGTCTAATTTGGATTCCTAGAACTCCAGATACAAATAAAAAACTGAGGAGAGGTCTAGCTACCACCCCTGTTGGTAGATTCGGCCAAGTTGATAAAACGGAAAAATTTAGCCATATTAAGGGTAGAATTTGTTTTCTTGCCCTTCACAAAGTGTGTCTTGATCTTCAAAAAGAATAAACGGTAATCAAAATTGAATTTATGATGTCCACTTGGACTACAAATGAGCTGAAAAGTTAGAGGATAATAATGAGGAATGTAAGTGAGAAAGAAAAGATTTGGTAAAAGAGAAATGAATATTATTTCCATTGTTGCTGTTGCGTGTGATATGTGGACTAATATGGAATAATGATGGGTGTTTGTGGTTTCAGGAGGAACCGCGGGAGGAGTACAGCAACCACAGGGGAACGCAAGTCGAGCGTCTACAGCAGGTAGGTACTTGGTACCTATATCTCCTCTAGTTAATAATTATTTTAACTAACTTTTGAACTATACAAATTTGGTGCATAAAAAACTAAGGAGAGGTCTAGCTACCACCCCTGTTGGAAGATTCGGCCAAGTTGATAAAACGGCAAAATTTAGCCATATTAAGGGTAGAATTTGTTTTCTTGCCCTTCACAAAGTGTGTCTTGATCTTCAAAAAGAATAAACGGTAATCAAAATTGAATTTATGATGTCCACTTGGACTACAAATGAGCTGAAAAGTTAGAGGATAATAATGAGGAATGTAAGTGAGAAAGAAAAGATTTGGTAAAAGAGAAATGAATATTATTTCCATTGTTGCTGTTTCGTGTGATATATGGACTAATATGGAATAATGATGGGTGTTTGTGGTTTCAGGAGGAACCGCGGGAGGAGTACAGCAACCACAGGGGAACGCAAGTCGAGCGTCTACAGCAGGTAGGTACTTGGTACCTATATCTCCTCTAGTTAATAATTATTTTAACTAACTTTTGAACTATACAAATTTGGTGCTTATTGATGAGGAAGGAATGGTTAAATGATGAAAAATAACATAAAATGAAATGGAGGACTAGATTTAAATTATGGGTTCTTTTGGAGTAACAATGAATTTTGGTAATGATTGTTTCTCGAATTTGATTTGTTTGTCCCTGATATGGGAGGCTGATGATGTTAACCAAGCTAGATAACATCGGCATTACCGGTACGTGAAAGAAGAAATATAAACTTGATTAACTATTCGGTTTCAGAATAGTTAATGATATCGGTGGGTGACGTCGATATCAGCAAAATTTATAAACTTGATTAACTATTCGGTTTCAGAATAGTTAATGATATCGGCGGGTGACGTCGATATCGGCAAAATTTATAGACTTGATTAGCTTTCCGAGGTGAAAGCTAATGATGTCAAGAATTTTTGACATCGGCATACCTGAGAACCTCCCAAGGTAATATGGAACAATGATTAACTATTTTAGTGTTTTTTAAAAAAAATATTTAATGACACAAACGGTTACGTTCATGTCGGCATTTTTATGAAATTGATTAGTTGTTCCAGGACGGGCAACTAAAGACATTAATGGAGGTCAACGGTGTTGGCAATAGTCTTTCTGATGTGGAGGGGGGGGAGAAGTAGTCAACAGAAACAAAAAAAAAAATAAAGAGAATTCTTATATAACCATTAAAAGGGGTTTATGATTTAAGTAGATAGATATACTGTTCAATTTTTCTTCCGTAAATTGCTTGTATTTTAATCATTTATTTTTAATTATATGGAAAATTTATATTTTTGTAGGTCCCTCCCATTCACGTCAGGAATAGATTTTAAGTTCTTTGATCCCTTTTTGTATAAGTTAAGAACTTAGGGATTTGTGGTGTAATTTTGTCATGCAGTAAACATGTAACCAGTATAGAATATTATATTCGTAATATTTTGTGTTTGAAATATTAAATGTATCAACCTATGCTTGGGATATTAGAATGTACTAGACTATGTTAGAATATTAAACTGTGTTGTGTTATATATATATATATATATATATATATATGTAATCTTCGTGCTTGAATTTGGCTATTTTAATTATTAACTTATGTGTGTGATGTAAGATGGAGTTTGGGAATGAATATGGTCCTGAGCATAATCTGGAATGAATTATGCAGTTGATTGTACTAAACATGGATGTGATTGTGGATGAGATGTGATTCTAAATGTGTGCAGGGTACATTGTCGATAACTTGGGATCTCCTGGTATAGAGGAGACTCTGCCGAAATTTCATTAGAAATTTCGGTGAGAAAAAAAAAAGAAAAAGAAAAATTTTTTTTTTGCTCCATCTACCCTTTATAGGGGCAGATTAACGGATAAACTAATAGAAAAATTGGGGTTGTTTCACAATGAGTTTTGCAAATTTCATAAGAGAAAATTCTGACGGAATCCATCAAGTGGAAGGCCAACTTGAAATGGCCAAGATTGATATTGCTTTTGAAAATTTTTCACTTTTGAGAATTTTTCAACCTGGGCAGGCCGTCCATGAAAATTAGGTCACCTGAAAAATCTCTGTATTTTTCCACCTCTTTCGAGTGCACCTTCGAACCCTCGATCATCATTTTGAGTGCGCCTTCGAGCCCTCATCTCCAAGGTAGTGCATTTCCTAACCCTACGTCTTTTTGAGTGCGCCTTTGTGCCCTCGACCATCTCCAATGTAGTGCATTTCTGAACCCTCACCACCTTTCAAGTGCGCCTCTGAGCCCTCATTTTCTTTCGAGCGCGCCTTCGAGCCCTCATTTTTTTTGAGCTCTCATCTCTTGAATAGTGTGCCTTCGAGTCCTATCATGTCATCCTTTGAAAAAATTTTATATTTTTCCACTGGGCAGGTAACCCATTAGAATATGACCATCCTAAAAAATCCTTGTATTTTTCCACTGGACAGGTAACCCATTACAATGTGACCACTTTTGAAAAATCCTTGTATTTTTCCCCTGGGTAGGTAACCTATTACAATGTGACTATCCTGAAAAATCTTCATATTTTTCCACTGGACAGGTAACCCATTACAATGTGACCACTTTTGAAAAATCCTCGTATTTTCCCCCTGGGCTGGTAACCCATTACAATGTGACCACTCTAAAAAATCCTCGTATTTTCGTCCTGGGCTGGTAACCCATTACAATGTGACCACTTACAATGTGACCAGCCTGAAAAATCCTTGTATTTTTCCACTGTGCAGGTAACCCATTACAATGTGACCATCCTGAAAAATCCTTGTATTTTTCCACTGGGCAGGTAACCCATTACAATGTGACCAATCTGAAAAATCCTCGTATTTTTCAAACATTGGACAAGTCGCCTGGAACAATTAAACCACTCGCGAAACCCTTTTCGCATTTTGTTCTTAATCGGGCAGGTCACCTAGAACAATTAGACCACTCGCGAAACCCTTTTCGCATTTCTTCTTCCTATCGGGCAGGTTGCCTGGAACAATTAGACCACTCACGAAATCCTTTTCGCGTTTTATTCTTCATCGGGCAGGTCACCTAAAACAATTAGACCACTCGCGAAATTCTTCGTGTTCTTTTATCATCGGGCAGGTTGCCCAAAACAATATGATCCATTTCAAAAAAAAAACAACAACAAAAAAAACAAAAAAAGTGGGCCGACTTGTTCTCTCTGTAAAAGTCATATGTCAATCTTCTGTTTTCGAAGTTTTTAAGACTCTCAAAAAAGCAAAAATTCTTTCTGTATCTACTTTTCTTTATAAATTTATTACACAAAGCTAAAGAAAATAAAATTTTTCAATATCTTTGCATCGTAAATATTATAAAGAAGGCAATTGTCATAACTTAATTTTTTAATAAATAATAAAAAATGAATGGATAAAAATATATTTGAGAATGGGGTTAAAACAACATAAATTTAAAGTTTAGGGATGAAATTATCAGATTTGAGAGTAAATTTGTCAGAAATTGAAGAATTAATAAGTTTGGAAATTTAATTAAAATTTGGATTAGTTTAATTAATGAAATCAGAAGAATTAATAAGTTTGCGGACTTAATTAAACTTTGATTTAATTAATTAAATAAATTCAGGGATTTAATTGAAATTAACCCAAGGGAACAATTAGAAATCAATTATTACTGATTAGGGTTCCAATTCTTAAGTTTAAACTGTTTGGGGATCAAAGTGAAAACCAGATGCCCAAAGCATTGTTCATTATCTCCTTCGTTTTGCATGGAGGAAACCGGTTTAACAAGGAAATTCAGCAGATCACAGCCACTATGCCCACGATGCCATTCCTAAAGCCACGATCTCTCGCCTCCACGATGCCCGCCATTTCTAGAGGCCGGGACACAAGACCTTCTCTTGTTTTATAAAAGCCAGAGAAAGGCCTCAGCAAGAGGGGGAGGAAAAAAAAGCCACGAAGAACAAAAAAAACAGAGAATGAACTGGAGGACGTAACACAGCAGGAGAACGCAAAAAAAAAAGGGGATGAGCGGGGGAAGCAGGGGGCAGAGCATTAACCGAAACAGGAAAAAAAATGCAGGAGACAAAGAGAAAAATACAGATAAACAAAGAGGAGACTCAGAAATCCAGAGCAAAAAAAAGTTACACAAAGAGAAGGAGAGAAAGGGAGAGAGAAGGTCAAGGAGAGCAAGAACTAGGGTGCTCTACTTTATCTATGTCCTTAGAGTGCAAGCAAATAAAAAAATAAAGGAGTTGCCGGCATTATCAGTCCAACCGCTCGTCTCCAGCTTCACCACACCAAGTCAGTAGCAGCCAAAAAAGCAAAGCCAGAAGAACAGAAGGGAAGTTTGAAACGGGTCCTTTGCTAAGTGTCGCCCAATCACTTAGGAGGAGCATCACTGTCGTCTTCATTGTCTCCGGCAAACCAGGTAAGCTAGTTTTTCCTTTTGTTTTTCTTTGCCTTATTTTGAGAGGAGCATTGCACTGTGCGAAGGTAAATTAATTACCTTCGCACTGTGCATGCACGCGTGGAGATACTCACAGGTGGTACAGGTAGGTAAACCACTTACCGTAGCACTTAAGACAACAGTGGTCGCAAATCAATGCATTTATATCTTTGAATCACATTCATCAACATATTTATTTCAAGAGTTCATATTTCAATATTCAAATGTTTCACATTTTACACCATCATACAACGAAATTGTTACAAACATTTTTCTGCTCGAGAGGTCTATTCTAGAAATCGGCAACGAAAACTGGTTCACTGCAGGCTACACAATTCGGCAGCAAAAAAACTGTTTCACCACAGGCTGCACAGTTTCAGCAATGAGTGCTACTTCGCTGCCATCATCACACTCGTGGCAGCGACTACTAACTCACTGCAGACAACTCAATTCCAGTAGCAAATTACAAATCCGCTGCATTCATTACAACGTCGGCAGCGAATCACAAATTCGTTACAGAACACACAATATAGCAGCGAATGTTAATTCGCTGCTTACATTTCAATTTCAATAGCGAAATTTACAAATTTGCTACAGACATTACAACTTTGGTAGTGAATCCCAAATTTGCTGCAGAATATGCAATTTGGCAGTGAATAATAATTTGCTGTTCACAATTCAATTTCGGCAGCGAATTACAAATTCGCTGCAAACATTACAACTTCGGCAGCGAATCCCAAATTCATTGCAGAACACCCAATTCGGCAACGAATGTCAATTCGCTACTCACAAATTCAATTTCAACAGTGAATTACAAATTCACAGCAGATGTTACAACTTCGGCAATGAATCCCAAATTCGTTGCAGGACACATAATTCGGCAGCGAATATTAATTCGCTGCCCACAATTCAATTTTGGCAGTGAATCCCAAATTCGCTGCAGGACACAATTTGGTAGCGAATACTAATTTGCTGCTCACAATTCTATTTCGGCAGCGAATTACAAATTCACTGCAGACATTACAACTTTGGCAGCGAATCCCAAATTCGCTACAGAACACCTCACAATTCAATTTCAGCACCGAATCACAAATTCGCTGCAGAACACACATATGCATTTTCAATTCCAGCACATACTATATCATCAAATCCCAGCAGAGTTACATGGTTTTAACATGAACACACACATGCATTCTCAATTCCAGCACATAATATATCATCAAATCCCAGCAGAGTTCCATAGTTTTAACATGAACACACACATGCATTCTCAATTCTAGCACACATCTGTCATCAAATCCTAGTAGAGTCACATGATTTTAACATGAACACACACACATGCATCTTCCTACACAATGCATTCCGGCCAACCCCATTGTTGTGGCCGACCTTCGACCAAGTTTTATTCTTTCCATTTTATTCATTATCCTTAGTTAGATGCTCTAGGAATTGGCCTCATTTTGTCTTCGTTGCTTGTCCTCTTAGTTGTTTTCAGTTTCCTTTACAATTAGCCTAGGGGGTTTAGGTCAATTTTTCTTAGGTGTCTTTCATCATTTTCAGTTTTGGGTTTGAAGAACAAAAGGGCAAAAGGAGACTACATGACCCATACCTTTCAAATCTAAGTAGGTCTGGACAGTTTGGTAGTATTTTCCCTCTCTCTTTGTCCCATTTTTCCCCTTCTTCTTCCTCTCTCGGTTCTCTTTTTTTCTGTCAGTTTCCTCCCACCCGTTCCAGCCCTTTCCTTCCCCCTAAGCAGCTGCTCAACCTTCATTCACGATCTCAACTCTCTCTCACGTGTTCAAAAGGTATTCTTTGTTGGTTTTGGTTTGAATTTTCATTGGGAAGAAGAAGGAAGAGAGAGACATCCAGCTGAACATGCAGTTGCTACAGGCAGACTTTGGAAAGAGGAAAGGTCACCTTCTCTCTCTCCTTGCATTTATACTTCACATAAACTGAGGTGGGGCGTTTGGGGTTGGGTTAGAGGTGTTCTTGTCCGTCTTTTAGTCTGTCTAAAACTGGTTTTACCCCTCCCTCTTAGTTCCTTAGGAGAGTCTGACTTGTTTCCCCAAGTTTTTAATTAGGCTGTGTTGCTGCCGGTTCAGAAATCGGCAGTGAAAACTATGTCACTACCGTTTCAGAAATCGGCAGTGAAAACTATGTCACTACCGTTTCAGAAATCGGCAGTGAAAACTATGTCGCTGCCGATTTCTAATCGGCAGCAACAACTAATTTTGAATTTAGTAGCAAAACCTACGTCATTGTAGATTCAGAAATCAGCAGTGATCCCTATATCGCTATCGATTCAGAAATCGGCAGCGACGGTGGGGTTATTTTTTTTTTGGTGTTTATAAAAAAGGTATCGTTATCTTATCAATAAAGGCCTTTAAACAAACATTTATAAGTCAGAACTAAGATTGCTGAAAAGTTTGAAAGATGTTTGTTTAGGAGGAGAAGAGATAGCAACCACAAAAGTGGGATCCACCCTAACACCAACAAAATAACAATCACTGATATAGCTTCTACAGGTATAAAAGCAAAATTTCACAATATACACATAAAAAATGCAAGGCATCAGTCTAAAAATAGCCACCCACCAGTTAAGAGTGGATCCAGCTTCATATTCGGTCTGCCAGAAGAAGATGAGATTTAGCGGAGATAGACAGATGGCTATAACTCAAGAAGTAAACAAACTTTTGGCTACTGGCTTTATTAGGGATGTGTTATACCCAACCTGGTTAGTAAATGTGGTCATGGTAAAAAAGAGTAATGGAAAGTGGAGGATGTGTGTGGACTTCATTAATTTAAACAAAGCCTACCTAAAAGATAGTTGCCCACTTCCAAGAATCGATCGCTTAGTAGACTCTACAGCTGGTTTTGAATTTTTGAGCTCTTTAAATGCCTACTCAAGGTACCATCAAATCTCCATGCATCCTGATGATGAGGAGAAAATACCTTTTATAACTGAATCTAACACTTATTCTTATAAAGCCATGCCATTTAGATTGAAGAATGCAAGGGTAACATATCAACGAACGGTTAATTGAATCTTTAAAAATCAGTTGGGGAGGATCATAAAGGGTTATGTTGATAACATGCTTGTGAAGAGCATGACTTTTAAATAATATCTCTTAGACCTCAAGGAAGTGTTTGCAGTCTTAAGCTAATACCAGATGAAGCTTAACCCTTTCAAATGTGTTTTTTTTATCAGAGGAGGAAAGTTTCTCGGTTTCTTAGTGATTAGTACTTAAAAGTGCATTTTTATCAAGGTTTTATATCATCATTTTGAACTTGAAGTATCACTAATTCCTTAAGTAAAGCATGTTTTATAATAACAAGTCTGATACCATAAGATACCTTTAATTTATGGTAAATGTTCATCTTAAATGCAGGCCAATCACATAAATGAAAGGATTGATTGATGAGTTTAAGTACTGAAATTGAAAGGACAAAGAGAGGGCCAAACTTAGAAAAGAGATGCTAGTTCAGTCCAAACTAGAACACTGCTCGGTCATCAAGTCATATCTGGAGCTGTAGATCTTGGATTTAGGTCTACTCTATATGGATGGAAAGCTAAGACATAGGCCTAAAACTTTTATGTGGAGTCCAAGATTTAAAAAGTCTGTTTTCAAGTCTAAATTGTAGCAACAATGGAGAAGTCCAAATCTGTCCTGCAGCCCAGACATTGTTCAGTGTTCAGCCCATATCTTGAGTTTTAGAAGTCCAAATAACCTCAATATTTTTTTCTTGGAAAGATGAGACAATTTTCTAGAACTTTCATGATTTAATTCTGTTTAAATTCTGACGTTATCAATGACGTTTTGTTCAGACATGAAGATAAGGATTGTCACCAAGTCAAGATGTGGCTACCCACTCAACAATTAGTCATCAAATCAATAATTCCAAATTTTGGCTTATAAAAGCAGGCATTTACCATGCATTTAGGCATTTTGGTTTTCAGATCAAGATCATGTTCATGCTCTCTCTCTTTATATCTTTGTAATGCTTAAGTTTTGTTTATATTAATCTATTATTTATGCTTTTCGTTTCCTTTTCTTTACTTAGTTAACTTATATCTTATTTATGTTCTTATCTTGTTTATTTATGTTTCTCTTCTTCGTTATGTTTAGCTAAGTTTATTATGTCAAGGTGAAAAGGTTACACTAATGGTGTAAGAATAAGTATAGTATAAACTCAACATGAACTTTAATGTTTGATACTAACATGTTTTGTATTTGTTATCTTAATCACTCTTAATACTTTGCTTGTTAAATGATTAATCTAGATTTATGTTGTATAACCTTGGTACAACAAATACTTGGCACTTTCATAGCCCAAACCGTATGGTATAACCGACACCTGTGCTATGAAAGGAACTTGATTTGTTGTTAACATAAGTTATAATCATGAATACCTGACAACATTTACAAGTATTAGCATTATTCGAATAAGATAACCAATGTAATAATATTAACAATTTATAATCCGATTGGAACCTCCTTTGTGCGTGGTTTCCAGTTGAGTAATAAAAGTTTATACTATACTTGTTTGAAATACCATTAGTGGATCCTCTAACCTTGACAATTGTTTTTATCATTGTTTTATCCTTATATCAATATCACATCTCAAAGCTCTCTTCAACTTATTATTATTATTATTATTATTATTATTATTTATAATTTATATAGTTAACCTCCATGTGGTTCGACCCCGGTCTTGCCGGGTTATTTGTTACTTCGACACTCTTGCACTTGGGAGAAGACATCAATCTTTTGGTTGTATCCAGTTTTTGGCGCCGTTGTCGGGGAGGTAAATTCTTGTATAAATTATAATATTTATTTTATTTTCTCTTTTCACTTTTCCTGTATCTAACTTTGTTTCTTTTTCTTTTGTTTTCTTCTTCCTTTTATTCTCTTCCTACACGTGCATGAGAGTTTGGTCACGTACATTAAGTGGTAGACTTTGTAGGGTATCCTCATCATTTTCAGAAAATATGGCCGAAGAAGATAATCAGTCGCTTCATAATGAGAATAATGTAAGAACACTTAGAGACCACATGAATCCCACAAGAACAAGTGCACTCTCATGCATAGTTTTCCTCCTGATGCATCTCATTTTAATTTTAAGCTAGGCATTATTCAACTTTTACCTTCTTTTCATGGTTTAGATCTAGAAAATCCATACTTGCATTTGAGAGAATTTGAGGAGGTCTATAACACCTATAATGACTCAAATTGTAGCATGAACACCATCAGATTAAAGCTTTTTCCTTTTTCATTAAAAGATAAAGCTAAAACATGGCTACAAAATTTGAGACTTGGATCTATTCGTGCTTGGGATGAAATGTAACAACAATTTTTAAAGAAGTTTTTCCGTCTCACATAACAAACTCTTTCAAAAGACAAATCATCACTTTCACTAAAAAACCAGGAGAAACATTTTACCAATGTTGGGATAGGTATCGAGACTTGCTTAATACTTGCCCTCATCATGGTTTTGAAACATGGAGATTGGTTTCATATTTTTATGAAGGGTTAACACCTAGAGATAGGCAAACGGTTGAATTGATGTGCAATGGAACTTTTGAAGATAAAGACCTTAATGAAGCAATGGAGTACCTAGACTTGCTAGCTGAAAATGCTCAAAATTGGGGACACTACAGCCACTTATGAGGCACCAAGTAAAACCCAACCTCATACATCTAGTGGAGGTATGTACAACCTTAGGGAAGATCATGACCTCCAAGCCAAGTTTGCATCTTTAGCTAGAAAAGTCGAAGCACTAGAATTAAAAAAGAGTGGTCAATCAAAATCTGTTCAAGACATTGTGTGTCAAATCTGTGAAACCAATAAACATTCAACCAATGATTGTCCAACTTTGCCTTCTTTTAAGGAATGTCCATGAACAAGCCCATGCTTTAAATAGTTTCCAAAGGCCCAATCATAACCCATACTCGCAAACATACAACCCTGGTTGGAGAAATCACCCAAATTTCAGTTGGAAGAGTGATAACAATAATGCACAAACTTCACAGCCACCATTTCAAGCACCATCATTTCTAAAATTCTCATGGATATGCACCTCCTTATGCTCCACCTCCTAGAAGAAATCTTGAGGAAACATTGCATGCATTCATTGAAAAGCAAGAGACAATCAACACTCAACTTGCTCAAAGCATGACAGATTTTAAAGATACTATTGCAAAGTTCACATCTGCTCTTATTTTTCAAAAGAAAGGTAAGTTTCCATCTCAACCACGACAAAATCCCAAGGGGCAATACAATGTGAATGCAAGTAGTTCTGAAAGCCAACACATGGATCAAGTCAAATCAGTCACTACTCTTCGTAGTAGTAAGGTTATTGAAAAACCCATTCTTGAACCTTGTGAGAAAGATGATGAGTCAATCTCTGAGGGTAAGGAAGGGGTTGAATCTGAGCATTGGAAAGAAAAGACTGATTTCCTGCCAGCACTTCCATTTCCACATGCCATGACCAAACAAAGGAAAGTCAATCATAACTCTGAAATCTTTGAAACTTTCAAACAGGTATGAATCAATATACCTTCATTAGATGCTATTAAACAGGTTCCTTCTTATGCTAAAATTTTGAAAGACTTGTGCACTATGAAGAGAAAAATGAATGTAAAAAAGAAAGCCTTTTTAGCCGAACAAGTAAGTGTCATTCTTCAAAACAATGATGCTTTGAAATATAAATATCCTAGTTGTCCTACAATTTCTTGCTTTATTGGAAAACATAAAATTGAAATAGCTTTACTTGATCTTGGAGCTAGTGTGAATTTACTTCCATATTCAGTTTTTTAGAGTCTCAATCTAGGTGAGTTGAAACCAACTTCTGTAACTCTTTTACTTGCCGATAGATCTGTAAAAGTGCCAGATGAATAGTTGAAGATGTGTTAGTACAAGTCGATAAATTCATTTATCTTGTGGATTTTATTGTCTTGGACACACAACCTGTTGAAGCATATAATTAATTTCCTATTATTTTAGGACGTCCGTTTCTTGCAACTTCTAATGCATTGATTAATTATAGGAATGGCCTGATGAAGCTATCTTTTGGAAACATGACATTGGAGATGAATATTTTCAACATTTGCAAGCAACCTGGAGATGATAATGATTTACAAGAAGTAGATTTTATTGAAGAATTAGTTTATGATTAACTTGAATCTACTTTTAGTAAAATTGAGTTGGATGAATCTGAAGATTTGCAAATGATTTATTCTTAGGAAGAAATCACGGATGAAAAAGGCACGAAAATGTTGATGCGGATCTTTTGTCAAGAGTGACAACAGATTCAACATCCAACATCACACCAATCGAAGATTACTTTCCTGACGAAACCTTACTTTCTCTTAGTTCAATGCCTTGGTTTGCTAAAAATATCAATTTTCTTGCTTTAGGATTGTTGCCAGCTCACTAGAGTACCGAAGACAAAAGAAAGTTTTTGAACTAAGTGAAGAACCTTTATTGGGATGACCCTTAATTATTCAAATATTGTCCTGATCAAATATTTCGAAGATGCATTCCTGATAATGAGGTAAGTAGTGTCATTAAACTTTATCATTCTGAGGCATGTGGGAGTCACTTCTCGTCAAAAAAGACGACTGAAAAAATCTTACAATATGGATTCTATTGGCCCACCATGCTCAAAAACACATATATATTCTGCAAAGCTTGTGAAAATTGTAAAAAGTCAGAATTTATTTCAAAATATAAGGAATCTTTAGATAATCTTCTATTGACTTTTGAGACGTATCCTGGTGGAGATGTGCATTCAATCTTAAATGAGTATTAGAGATGTGCATCGTGCAATTCATGAAGAACATGATTAACTTAGTTTTGGGAATTGACTATAAAAGACCATGTTTGCTAGTTTTTAAGAAAACTAAATGGGAAGCCTATCCCCGACCCATAGAGGGCGTTTAAGCTGTTCTTGGACGTAAAACCAAGGGAAGATGTGAGCCACAATCACAACTACCTATACATACACATGTTTTTTCAAAATAAATAAATAAATAAAGAGAGAGAGTGAGACTCCAGCTGGCCTACATATAGGTGGTATGATTGCACTTTCAATTTCTCATCTATAAAATCTTCTCGTCCTTCCCTTCATTTCTACTTAACCCATACATTCAACAGATATAGATGTGTATAGAAATGGCAGGTTCCTCAAGTCATCACATAAGAAATATTTGTGTTTTCAGTGGATCCAGTCCTGGGAAAGAAAACAAGTTTTTAGAATCAGCAAATCATCTTGGTTAGGTACTAACTGAGAGAAAGATTCATTTAGTGTATGGGGGAGGCAGCCTTGGGTTAATGGTGGGTGTGTCAATAGCTGTATTATTTAGGAGGCAGTTAAGTTTTGGGGGTCGTCCACAAAGCTTTAGCAAAAGGGGACATCATTGGCAAAACAATTGGAGAGGAACTACAGGTTCCTACAATGTCTGATCGACTGAATGTAGTGTTTAACCATGCTGATGCCTTCATTGCTTTACCAGGTGGTCTAGGCACATTGGAAGAGATCTTTCATATTTTCTCTTGGGCCCAACTATACATTCACCATAAACTCATAGGTCTGTTAAATGTTAATGATTTTTATGATAATTTGTTGTCTTTTCTTGATCAAGCTGTGGAACAAGAATTTCTAACATCTTCGGCACGAAAAATCATAATCTTGCTGCTACTGTTGAACAATTGATTGACCAACTACAATCTTTCATTCCTGTAATTGATCCCTCCATGAGTCACATAAATTGGTCAACTAAGGAAAGCCGTAAAAAGCTTAGATTGGATTTAAGCCTTCGTTTGTGAATCCTTGTGTCTTTTGGTTTTATTAATAGCATATTATTTTGTTTTGTTATTTCTTATATTTGTTTAAGTGTGTTTCAGGTTTGTTAGTGTTCGTTCTTTCAGGTGATGTCTTCTATACTCTACCTTTTTACCTTAGGACATTGAGGATAATGTCTCGTTTTGGTTAAGGGGAAAGGGTAGTAGTTGATATTAAAAAAAAAATTAACCAACTGTGTTTTCTATTTCATAAACCATTTGCAAAACTGTTGTTACTAGGATGGCAGAGTAAATGAGTTCTTTTGTTAAAGTGACTCTTGAAACGCATTTTAGTAAACATTCTTAATAAGGTCTATCATAATACTTCTTAAAATATTTAGGTTTACAAACTCTCGCATTGCTATCATTTAATTCTGCTCATATACTCATTTAACAAGTATTCTTAAACCTTTATTTTCACACACACACTTTAACATATGATTGTGGGTTGCAGATTGGATCATTACATTATTTATGTTCTTTTGTTAAAGGTAACAACTAAGGGAAAAGGATAGTATATAATTTGCAAAAAAAAAAAACAAAAAAATGATGATAATAAAAACGTAGATAAGTTTGGTTTCGTAGCCTCCCTAACCTAAGCAATTAAGCCCGAAGGGGTGTTTTAATACCTAATACCCTAAAGTCAACTGACTTGGGAGCTATTGGCCTAACGCTTGTTACATGGGTTGAGGAGAAAAGCTTAAGGGAATCAAACATTGCATTATCTACGTATTAGTATCTAAAACTCGAGTTACTAAGCTCGTAGGGGTGTCTCAACACCTAATGCCTTAAGACCAACTGGTCTGGGAGTCATTAGCCGAAAGCTCGTTACACGGGTTAAAAATGCATTGTGTTTTAAGTTATATGTATATATATTAAAAAAAGGAAAAAAAGAAAAAAAAATGAAGAAAAAGATAGTAATCTCAACCCAAGGAAGTTAACCTTATACATTAGAACAAAAATTTTGTTTTCTTCTAAGTAAAGCCCCATAACTATGTGTTGATATATTAAGCACAAAAGGAGGGTTTATTAATATCTTGTTTAAGAGGTATTGAGCAGATATATAAATTTAATGAGAGTTTGTTTATCTGGATAGATTAATGAAAATTGAATGATGAATGCCTTGCTTTGTGGAATTTGTAAATTGTTTTTCTATTTTAACACTTTGATTACTAGGGACTAGTAATAACCTGGTTGGGGTGTGTGATTAGTACTTAAAAGTGCATTTTTATCAAGGTTTTATATCATCATTTTGAACTTGAAGTATCAATAACTCCTTAAGTAAAGCATGTTTTATAATAACAAGTCTGATACCATAAGATACCTTTAATTTATGGTAAATGTTCATCTTAAATGTAGGCCTATCACATAAATGAAAGGATTGATTAATAAGTTTAAGTACTGAAATTGAAAGGACAAAGAGATGGCCAAACTTAGAAAAGAGATGCTGGTTCAGTCCAAACTGGAAAACTGTTCGGTCATCAGGTTATATCTGGTGCTGTAGATCTTGGATTTGGGTTTGCTCTATATGGATGGAAAGCTAAGACATAGGCCTAAAACTTTCATGTGGAGTCCAAGATTTAAAAAGGTTGTTTTCAACTCTAAATTGTAGCAACAATGGAGAAGTCTAAATCTGTCCTGCAGCCCAGACATTGTTCAGTGTTCAACCCATATCTCAAGTTCTAGAAGTCCAAATAACCTCAATATTTTTTTCCTGAAAAGATTAGACAATTTCCTAGAACTTTCATGATTTAATTCTGTTCAAATTCTGACTTTATCAATGACGTTTTGTTCAGACAAGAACATAAGGATTGTTGATGCAACCATATTATTCAATAGTTTCACCCACATTTAACTAGTGTTTTGCCTATGTTTTATATATAAAATGTCTTGATATTCTTTATTTTATGTTTTGAAGGCACTTTGGATGAAAGATGCAAAAATGAATAAATTGGAGATAATTGGCAGATTTGACCTTCAGTCGATATTTTATGCAAAGCATGAGCTCTAGAGGTTGAAATGAAGTGATTCTAGTGGAATTAAAAAGCTAACACCCATACCTTTCTGGAAATCTAAGGCAAGAAAATAAAATAAGGAAGAGCATGGAAATCGTAGCCTTCAAAGTCAAATCTCGCAATCTGCTAGTGTTGACCTTCGACCATTCTGACTTGAATATCTGGACCTACAGAAGTCCAATCAATGTAAAATCAATTTTTTTGGATTCATGACTCAAAGTTCTATAAACGCTCCAAATTTTAGCCAAAACTGATGTCATATGAGGGAGATATGATTTTTCAAAGATGACATCTAAATTCTGCCAACAAACAGGTTTCGTGAAGAAACGAGTCCAAATTACGTTCCAAAACATCTAAACCGATATCCAAGTTTTTATTTCAGCAATTTAGCTCCTCTAAGTCAAAGCTTGAAGATTTCATGCAAGGCTATTTCTCCTTTTTTAGGAAAATAGTTACTGAAGTACTTAAATGTAAATAGTCTACTTAATGGAGGACTATTTTGTAAAATAGAGACCTAGGGTTTCCTAAGATATAAAAAGAATGAGAGAAGAGAAGGGGGGCAGCTAGCCAAGAGGAGAAAAATGCCCCCCTCCTCTAAGAAATACAAAATTATGCATTCTTTCTTCTTTTTGATTAGTTGTTCAACAAACATGCAAGGCTAAACATTTTTTCTTGGTTGCAAGGACACGAAAACCTTCGGATTTCAAGAACTATGAGATTTATTTTACCTTTTCTTTTCAGTTTATATGATGAATATGTTTGTTCTCCTATGCTTATTTTTCCTATGATTGTTTATTTTAATTGCTAGAGCGGACTCTAAGTTATTATTGTAGACAATCTATTTCTAAGTTTGATATCAAAACCAGAGTAGTGGTATATGAACTTATGAAGCAACTGAGTTTAATAATTGTGGCGGATCTACGTTATTAATCTTAGGGAGAACATTCAATCAAATCAAACATAGACTGCGGACAGTTATGTTTTCTTGATTAATCAACTTATCTAGTTCTTAAGGCTTCCATTGAATTAAATTAGTAGTGCGGACACTGTAGTTGTTTGATGGTTAGGGTTAGTTATATGGTGGATCCGTTAACTAACCAATGTTAAGAAGAGATAAATATTCAAAATATAAATTGATGTTTCGTTTCCATGATCAGTTCTGATTTCTGTAGGTGGATGTGTGCTTGCAACCAAGGTTTGTTCTCTTGATAATTTTCTAATTTTATTAAATTTCGTTTGATAGTTTTCTGTTTTCTTTTGCTTTAGCCTAGATAACGTCCTAACCCCCCCCAAATTGCATATCATCTAGCATAAAAATCTGACTTGAATCTTCCTCGTGAAATCGACCCCTTGCTTGCTCTATACTATCTTATGTGTTGTGTTTGAAGCTAGGGTAATTAATTTGTGCGACCGCTACATCGCAACAATTGTCACCAAGTCAAGATGTGGCCACCCACTCAATAATTAGTCATCAAATCAATAATTACAAATTTTGGCCTATAAAGGGAGGCATTTGCCATGCATTTAGGTATCTTGGTTTTCAGATCAAGATCATGCTCTTTATTTCTTTCTTTATATTTTTGTAATGCTTAAGTTTTGTTTATAATAATCTCTTGTTTATGCTTTTCATTTCCTTTCCTTTACTTAGTTAACTTATATCTTATTTATGTTCTTATCTTGTTTATTTATGTTTCCCTCTTACATTATGTTTAGCTAAGTTTATTATGTCAAGGTGAAAAGGTTACACTAATGGTGTGAGAATAAGTACAGTTTAAACTCAACATGGACTTTAATGTTTGATACTAACATGTTTTGTATTTGTTATCTTGTTCACTTTTAATACTGTGCTTGTTAAATGGTTAATCTAGATTTATGTTGTATAACCTTGGTACAACAAATACTTGGCACTTTCATAGCCCAAACCGTATGGTATAACCGACACCTGTGCTATGAAAGGAACTTGATTTGTTGTTAACATAAGTTATAATCATGAATACCTGACAACATTTACAAGTATTAGCATTATTCGAATAAGATAACTAATGTAATAATGTTAACAATTTATAATCCGATTGGAACCTCTTTTGTGCGTGGTTTCCAGTTGAGTAATAAAAGTTTATACTATACTTGTTTGAAATACCATTAGTGGATCCTCTAACCTTGACAATTGTTTTTATCATTGTTTAATCCTTATATCAATATCACATCTCAAAGCTCTCTTCAACTTATTATTATTATTATTATTATTATTATTATTATTATTATTATTTATAATTTATATAGTTAACCTCCCTGTGGTTCGACCCCGGTCTTGCCGGGTTATTTATTACTTCGACACCCTGCACTTGGGAGAAGACATCAATCTTTTGGTTGTGTCACTTAGTAAGCTCCAAAGGAATTGAGCCTAATCCAGAAAAAATCTGATCCATCTTAGAGATGAAGCCCCCGTGAAATGTGAAGGAACTATAACTCCTTACAAGGAGATTGGCCGCCCTCAACAGATTCATCTCTCGTTTTGGGGAACAAACTTTTCCATTCTTTAAAATACTAAGAAATATAGCCAATTTCAAGTGGACCGAGGATTGTCAAAGGGCCTTCGAATAACTTAAGATTTATCTATCATCCCCTCATATTTTGTCTTAGCAAAGGGAGAAAGAAGATTTGTTTCTCTATCTGGGAGTATCCAAAACAACAATAAGCTCCATCCTAGTAAGGGAAGATGAAGGTATACAATGGCCCGTGTATTACTCCAGTCGAACTCTTCATGATGCAAAAATAAGATATTTAAAGGTGGAGAAAGTAGCTCTAATGATTATAAAGGCCTCTAGGAAATTGAAACCATACTTCTAAGCTCACCAAGTGGTAGTATTAATAGATCAACTACTGAGAAAAAGTCTTCATAAACTAGAATTATCTGGACGTCTAGTAAAATAGGCAATAGAGTTGGGAGAGTTTGGACTTCAATACAAGTCACACTCAACGATAAAGGGCCAGGCCCTAGCAAACTTCATTGTCGAGTGCTCCTTCACAAAGCATGCAAATGCCTTGAGCCATCCACTTTCAACAACAGAAATCTCAGTTAGGTCAGAAACATTAATAGGATCAACCCAAATACTTCTTGTCTGGAAGTTGTATGTAGATGGTGCTTCTAAAATGAATGGAAGTGGAGTAAAGATAATATTAATAAATCCTAAAGAACAAGTGTAACAGTATGACATTCGATTTGAATTCCTTGCCACCAACAACGTAGTGAAATATGAGGCTCTTCTACTTGGACTACGCCTTATTGAGGCCTTGAAAGCTTATCCTTTTCAAACTCATAGTGATTCCCAGTTAGTGGTCAGTCAATGCCAAGAAACAAGTGAGGCTAGAGAACCTAGCATGCAACGATATCTTTAAAAAGTTATGCCTTATTTCAACATTGACCACAAGACCATCTTAATCACTCGCATTCCTAGAAAAGCCAATTAGTGAGCAGACCTCTTGTCTAAAATGGCCAGTTCTAATCTAGTGGAAATCTCTACTAATGTTTTGATAGAAGTTTTGGAAAAGCCAAGTATTAGTGCAGACAATTAGGTAGTTGTTCCTATTAGCATAAGGAATGACTGGAGAATCCCCATAAAAACTTATTTATAAACATGAGAGCTATCTTCAAATAGATATATAGCCATTCAATTGATAGGACATGCATCAGGATATTGTTATCTTCAAATAGATATAAAGCCATTCAATTGACAGGACATGCATCAGGATATTGCATGATCGATGATGTGTTATACAGAAGATCTATTTCAGCCCCATTATAAAAATGTCTCTCTCTTCAAGAGAGCTCTTATGTCTTGTAAGAAATACACGAAGGCATATGTGGTTTGTATACGGGCTCTATAGCTCCTACAACTCAGGTAATGCAGACAGGGTATTACTGGCTGACCATACTCCAAGACGCAGTGAGCCTAGTAAAAAGGTATGACAAATGTTAGAAGTTTACGCTAGTTCCTCGACAACCATCTGCAGAAGTGATAACTATAACTTCCCTCTGACCATTTGTACAATGGGGAATGGACATCCTAGGTCCTTTTCCCAAAGCCACAGGTGGAAGACAGTTTGTCTTAGTAGTTGTGGATTATTTTACTAACTGGGTTGAAGCAGAAGCTCTAGCAAAATAACCACCAACAAAGTAGTTTTGTTCTTTTGGAAAAACATCATATGCCATTTCGAGCTTCCCAAAGTGTTGATCACAAACAATGACGCACAATTCGATAACCATCAGACGAGAGAACAATGCCAAAGACTTCATATTAATCATCACATTTCCTCGGTATCACATCCTCAGACAAACAACCAAGCTGAATTAACTAACAGAGTTCTATTGAGTGGACTGAAGAAAAAGATAAAGGAAGCCAAGTCAGAGTGTGTAGAATTGTTGAATGAAATTTTATGGGCCTACAAAATGACCCAAAAGACATCTACTGGCGAAACACCATTTATCCTCATGTATGGAACATAATCTATGATTCCAGTTGAAATCAGGTGTCCAAGTCATCAGGTAGTTCACTACACCACAACAAGCAATGAACAAGGTCTTAAAATTAATCTTAATTTTCTAGAAGAATCACGTATAACAACTGCAATTAGGAATGAAGTCTATAGACTTAAAACCATTCAGTATCACAATCTCAAGGTTAACAATAAAATGTTCAAATATGGAGATTTAGTACTCAGGAAGTTAGAGGCCACGAATAACAAAGAAGGCAAAGGAAAACTAGCCTTGAAATGGGATGGTCCTTTCAGAATTATAAGAGTGATCAAGGCCAACACCTACCATTTATAGGAAATGGAAGGTAAAAATCTTCTTCATGTTTGGCAGTCAGATCATTTAAAAATGTATTATAATGCATAGGAACGTAACTTTTCATGTATGAATATTTTTTATGTTATATGCACTAATCTCCAAGGGATGGATGTAGTCTTTCTAGTGCTATATGCACCATTCTCGAAATGATGAACATAGTCTTCCCAATGTTATATACATATTTACTTACTAGAGACGATATAAGCTCTCTAAGAGTAACAATCCCAACATGGTGTTGTACAAACAAATAATTAAGAATTGTCCCAGGAGGAAATAGAACATTAAGGAGGGCCAATAACTATGGAGTGCAGAAATATATGGTATTATTATACAATATCCACTAGGTATGTAAACACCTTCCGCCTTTTATCTCAAAAGGGGTGATGAGACACTTATTGGTAAATTGTCACCTCTACTCTTTTAAGCCTTTAAATGTGAAATAACATATTAAAGGCTTGAGGGGCAACTAATGAGCCAATTTTATTTATTTATTTATTGTGAAGGTATGGATTTGGCACATATGTCAAACCCAAAGCACTTGGACTTGACATTTAGCTTAGTCCAAGGTGGTGTGGGTCTGGCTTGCATGCCAAACCTAGTATGCTTGGACTTGGCAATTAGCCAGGTCCTAAGTAGCGTGACTTTGGCACGCATGCTAAACCCAATACACTTGGACTTGGCACTATGCCAAGTCCATGATGGCACAGATCTAGCACGCCTACTAGACCCAATACGCTTGAACTTGGCAGTCAACCTAGTCCAAGGTGTTTGGACTTGGCAGTACGCCAAGTCCAAGGTAGCATGGGTATGTCATGTATGCTAGACCCAATACACTTGGACATGGCAGTACGCCAAGTCCAAGGTAGCGTGGGTCTGACATGCATGCCAGACCCAATATGCTTGGACTTGACAGTGCACCGAGTCCAAGGTAGTGTGGGTTTAGCACGCATGCCTGCTCCAATACGCTTGGACTTAGCAGTACGCCAAGTCCAAGGTAGCATGCCAGACCAAATATGCTTAGATGTGGCAGTGCGCCAAGTCCAAGGTAGTGTGGGTCTAGCACGCATACCTGACCCAATACGCTTGGACTTAATAGTATGCCAAGTTCAAAGTAGCGTGGGTCTAGGATGCATGCCAGAAACCATATACTTGGACTTTGTAGTACGCCAAGTCCAAGGTAGCATGGGTCTAGGATGCATGCCAGAAACCATATACTTGGACTTGGTAGTACGCCAAGTCCAAGGTAGCATGGGTCTAGAACACATGCCAGACTCGATACACTTAAACTTGACAGTTAGCCAAGTTCAAGGCATTTGGACTTGGCAGTACACCAAGTCTAAAGTAGCGTGGGTCTGCCATGAATTCCAGACCCAATACGCTTGGACTTGGCAGCACACGAAGTCCAAGGTAGCATGGGTCTGGCATGAATGCCAGACCCAATACGCTTGGAAGTGGCATTTAGCAAAGTCCAAGGCGCTTGCCAAGCCCAAGATAGCGTGGGTTTGACACGCATGCCAGAACCAAAGTAATTGGACTTGCCAGACAACTAAGTCAAAGATAATTACTGTCCTCCTATGACGTATCTAGGGGAGTAACCGACCTCCTTCGGTTTTGATGTTTTACTCTAGTCTCTTTACTAGCTAATTGACATCTTAAAATCTAGTCTCTCTACACCTTTTTAAATGCATTAGAGTCTTTAAGGACCCACTATATTCTTATCAAATAGAGATATTTACCCCCCCTTTCAGTACTATCAAGAAAATTACATTGTAGGCCCTCCTTTTTTATATAGAGACAAGATTTATAGGCTATAAATATATCTTGAAAGCTTTTTAAGAAAGGTTCACTTTTTTCTAATTCTTTGCTACTTGGAAATTTAATAAGATATTGATTTTATTATTGGAGTATCTTAAAACTCTTCCAATTGAAATTGTTTTTCTTGCAGGTATTCAAGACCATCTTAGTGAATTTAAAGTTCTTTAAATTGAGAAGAAATCCAAATCCTTAATGTATTAATCAATTACTATCTCAAAACACCAAATATCCTTTTATGTTTCTTTAGTTTTAGACATCATCACTTTTGGAATTAAGTTTTCTCTCGTAAACTACAGTGAATCACTAAGGAGAATTAATGTTTTTTTCTTAATTAATATGTTAAACTAAGAGAATCCTTTGAACAAGTTAAAGGTCATAGATTCAAGTATAAAATAAAAATAAACTTACGAGTGATCTTGCTTTATGTAAATATGCTGGATCTAATTTGAAGATGGGTTTTTTTTAAAAAATTTTTTTTCCTACCTTTAAAAATATTTTCAAAATCTAGTGTACTAATAAGCCTAACCTATAACGTGTCAACTAAATCAAATCATAAGCCAACAAAACAAAAATTTCAATGGCCAGGCTTATAATTTAATTCTCCTAAAAACTATGCGGGGTTGTCTAAGCAAGAATATAGTTGGGGGAATTTATTGATAAAGCATCGAAACTTGAGGGAGAAAATTGAAATGTGTGTCATATATTTTTTATGTCAGAGATTAAGCTCGACCTCTCAAATTGCCAGCTCCAAAGAATTCTCAATCTGCAAGAACGAAAGAAGACGCTCTCTCATAGCTTCTTTCTCAAAATCGAGAAATTTCCCAATTCAGAAGTTACAGGTTATGTCTCTATCCCCTTTCTTTCTTTATAAATCCTTTATTATGGTTGTTGAATTTGCATGTATTAAAACATCTGAAGGGCCGGAAGAGAGGAGAGGAGAGGAAATGGGGGCGAAATCAAAATCTGAGAAATTTTCTGCAGAATTTGTAATGGGAGGAACGGCAGCAATAGTATCAAAGAGCGCTGCAGCACCAATTGAAAGAGTGAAGCTTTTGTTACAAAATCAAGGAGAGATGATTAAGAGAGGCCAACTCAAAACACCTTACACGGGGGTTCGTGATTGTTTCAAAAGGGTTTTTAGAGAAGAAGGTCTTTTTTCGTTTTGGAGAGGTAATCAGGCCAACATCATTCGATATTTCCCTACTCAGGTTCTTCTCTTTCCTTCACCGTCTTTTTCATTGATATTACTCACACTTTTTCTTTCTTTTTTGAATTTAATAGATATAAAAGACAATGTAGAAACCTTTCTTACCACAAAACCCAACATCTTACACTTCTGTACTGTAAGGCTTGAACCTTCTCTTGACAGTTGATACTTCAAAGTTAAAAGGGCAGCAATTTTATCAAACTTCTATTAAGTTTGGGTTTATAGCTATAATTATCATACTTAAGTGCCTCATCTCTGTTACACGATGCTCATACTTTAATTTAACTAACTCAAACCATAAGAGGTTATGGCTCAGTTTGATAGCTAGTGGCAGTGTAATGGACTGTTACACTAGATATATCTTGAAGGAAGGGAATTTTGTGCTTTCTGAAAGCTTATGACTGCTGGTGGCTCATTTGTTGAAGGAAAAGACTCAAGTCTGTTCTCTTTCTAACTATGACTGATGTATATTTTTGAAATTTGATCAAACTCTTTACAGTTTGTTTAAATGAGTTGAGTTGAGTTCAGTAAAGTTTATGGTTTCTGCTTCCTTTGTGTGGTTTTATCCAAAAAAGATATAAAGTGCCTCCACGGTGTGGATGGGATTCTTTGTGTGAAGAGGCAGGCCTGTATGATTATAAATAAGCCATGGATAAGAACTGCATCCTTCAACTGCATCCTTCAACTGCATCCTTCAACTGCATTTGGTATTAGATGTTCTGCTATTAGATATGCCTCCTGTTCTACCATGTGAAAGTGATGCAATAGGCCTCAAAGAAGAACCTCCATAAAATCCTTTTCAATTTAACCAAAGAAGCTATATTCTCAGAAAATTGCTTAATTGTTTGCAAGGATAAAATGGTGTCCAGAAGATTGATGAACTGAGGGGTTTTACACCAAATAGATACTGTTTTAGTTTTCGTTCCCCGAAACTGATTCTGTTTTAGTTATTTTTATAGCATTTACATGCACATTCTAAGATCTTCTTAAGATGACTGAATTTTGATTTTTCCAGTCTGTCTGTCTTTTAGATCTAGAACTGTGTTTGGGTTTCCCTGTTATTCTTTTTTTCAGCAGGTCATCATGCGCATCTTGTTTTCGTCTCTCCATTTTATTGCCAAAGCTTAGACTCTAATTATTCGATGAGCATCTTGTATTGCTTAAAAAATTGGCAATATAATCCTGCATAATTCCACCCTACCCAACAATCAAGCATTAAGAGATTTTCAGATGCAGATACTTATCACCAAAGGTCCCGAACATATCATTCGATTCTCTCTCTTGAAAATACACACTTTCCATACTCAGACTACTTGACACCAATTTGAAGAAAAAAGAAGACCTCATAACACCATTTCAATTTTCTGTATAATTGTTTTTTAGATCTTGGGATCAAAACAGGCTTATCTTGCCGATTATACGCTAATTATTAATCACTATTGTTGAATGCTAAGTTCATGTTTGAAATTTAATACACTGAATTAAACACTTTGAGCATGACTGCGTTAACTTTTGTTTTATGGTTGCACTTGTGACCACTGAAATACCATATGCACTGTGTGCCAAACATTCATATCAAAAGGATTGAGTGATTTAATTGTTTTCTACTGAAGTTTGCTGACTTGCACTTTTGTTTAAGATTTTTCTTATATCACAGTTTCTTATTTGCAATTTATGTTCCTGTCTCATTTAATTACTGAAACAGATGTTCGATTATCCATAGGCTTTCAATTTTGCATTCAAAGGTTACTTCAAGGGCCTTTTTGGATGCTCAAAAGAGAAAGATGGTTACATAAAGTGGTTTACCGCGAATGTTGCTTCTGGAAGTGCAGCTGGGGCAACAACATCGTTGTTTCTGTATCATTTGGATTATGCACGTACCCGTCTAGGAACTGATGCTAGAGAGTGCCCGATAAATGGTCAACACCAATTTAGAGGGTTATTTGATGTATACAGAAAAACTTTGTCAAGTGATGGAATTTTAGGTCTGTATAGGGGATTTGGGGTTTCAATAATGGGAATTAGTCTTTACAGAGGCATGTATTTTGGTATCTATGACACCATGAAGCCAATCATTTTGGTGGGATCTTTTGAGGTAACACATCTGTCTTTGCTTGTGGACCTAGCTAGGGTGTTCTCTGTTTGAAAATAGACTTGATTTTCATGTCACCTTTGACTTTTAACTGTGTTTCTAGATTTTGCTACATGAATTAATTTTTTAGCATTGCAGGATCATTAACATGTGGTGCTAGATAGTGTCCGTGCTGGACATTAAATTTTTTAATGAATCATGATTCCAGGCATCTGATTGAAAGCTATTGGCAAGTTCTTCATAAAACCTCATCATGCTCAAAACATCTAACTCTTCAGTGGGTTTATTTCCTGATGACTAGTAATAATTCTGCTTGCAGTTAACATATCTATGAATTTGAGGGTGTACATGTGATGCTATTTGTTGTCAGCTCATGTAATTAATTACTTCTGAGTTTATGCTTATTGTTGGTGTATTTTTCAGGGGAATTTCTTTGCTAGTTTCTTGTTAGGTTGGAGCATCACCACTGTATCCGGAGTCTGCGCTTATCCCTTTGACACTCTGAGACGGAGAATGATGCTTACTTCTGGAAATCCCGTAAAGTATCGCAACTCCATGCATGCTTTTCATGAGATCATTCGTCTTGAAGGTTTTCAAGCACTATACCGAGGAGTTACTGCAAACATGCTTGCTGGAGTGGCAGGAGCTGGAGTACTTGCTGGGTATGATCAGGTGCACAGAATTGCAGTTAGATATGGCTATGTTTTGGAACCACGCCAGAATACCATGAAGTAATCCTTCGCATGCTATTTGTACACTGCTGTAGCTTCATTCGCTGATTCTCATGGTAAATAGTCATTGACAATTTTGAGAAGAAAAGGATAAAATAGGGGGGGAAAGATGCTTGTAAAGTATACCAGTGAAATTGATTTGTTGTTCAGGTTTTGCCCTGAACGCCTATGGAATATGAAGGGATAGCTTCCATGATCATCATCTTGAAAACCAAAATGAGCCGAAGGGGAAGACATTGGCCTGGATTAAACTAAAGGATCATATGGTTCCATCTATGTAATAAATATATCAATCATTCAAATTTTAAGGTCTTGCTATTAAAGGCTTAATGGCCGAAGGGAAGAAACTGTTGGCCCCACTTTTTAATGAAATCCAGCTGGACCTTTTTAATGTGTATTTATTGCCTGTGTATTTTTTTATTATTTAGCATAAAATAATTATTTATATATATATATATATATATATATATCATAAATTGATTTTTTATCTCATTTTTTAAAAATTCAAAAAAAGCAAAACCAATTCAGAAAAATGAGTTTTCAATGCATTTTTGTCTTTCACATAATTTTGTAATTTCAATTATTTTTTTTCTTGTTGATGTCTTTTTTTAAAAATAAAATTTAAAGAAATATGTTTTTATTGAATCTACAATAACATTGTTTTTTCAAAAAAATCAAAATACTGAAAAAAAATTAAAATAGGAAGAAAAAAAACAAGGGGCTGAATTTGTGAAAAGAAAAATTAGAGATCAAAATGAAATTGAATAGGAAATCAAATAACTAAAAAGAAGATAAAATTTATAGGTTATAAATAAATAAGTGAATTATAAAGAAAATGAGGGGGTTACCACATAATTTTTTATTTATTTATCATCTTTTCTACCAAAACCCTAGCTACTATAAATATTTTTAGAGAATGAAAGGTGAAGAAATAAACCCAAGAAGAATACTATTCATATTCTCATACCTTTCTCTAGTAATAATAATCCATGACTTTTTCTTTCTCTTTTTAAATCCAAAATTCTTTTATTTGTTTTCTCTCACCCCTAATCTTCTTTTCTAAAGAGACCACCACTTTATTTATCCTCAAGCCCTCTATAAAAACTCCTAATTAATTAAAACTATATCATCTTCAAACAAATAGAGAGAAAGAACACAACCTTAAAAACTTTTATCTAACCTCTAAACCATGCAAGATCACTGTCATACTTCTCCTCTTGAAGAGTACTACACATCCATATAAGCCCCATGACCGAATAACCTCATTGTGAGCTGATTTTAAAATTAGAAAATGAACTAGTAGAGCGAGAAAAAAACCATCACAGTTTTTCGATGTCAAATCTCCTCCACTAGTGAGAGATGGCTTACACTGCCACCACATAAAGAAGGAGGACGACCTAGTACACCCTATGGTCTCCTCCAAGTGTTGATCAAACACTACCGGCACGTGGAAGTTTGTTGTTATTTAATTTTTGATAAAATTTTTTTAAAAAAAACTAAAATTAGCAGAAAATCATCAAAAAAATTCAAAAATATATTTTTGATGTATTTGTGTTGATTACAGTGACTTTTCAAAAGAATTTTTTTAAAAAATATATATTTAATTTTGTTTTAATGATCTAATTGTACTGTAAAATTAAAGGAAATGATTATTTGAAAATTAGAAATTTTCTCATCAAGTGACATATTTTTTTAATTAAATGATGTACTTTAATGATTTATTTTTCTTTACTTTATCTTCAAATTAATAAATAAATAATTGTGATTTATTCTTGAAATCTAATGATTATTTTTTGTTTGTTTTGCATTCAAGCTAAAAAAAAAATTCACCTAAATAAGTGGTTAATACACTCAAAGGGGGGATTTAAGGGGAGAGAGGAGAGGAGAGAATTCTGGGACGAGCATTAGCCTAAAAAAGAGGAATTAGTTAGAGAGGCTAAAAAACAAAATACCAAACCCGTGAGAGTGAAGAGAGAAAAATAATTCACTCCTCCTCTAAAACTACAAGCCACGGCAGCAAGGGCATCACAAGCATTTCATCCAGCTCCTTCCGTGAGACTCCAGCATTCCAGCCCTAGCAGCTCTTCCACACCGTGAGCAGCAACATCCAGCAGTCCTCCCTTGAAGCAGCTGCACATGATCTTCCAACACGAGCGACCTTTTCTTCTCGGTACAGCACTATGAGCAGCAAGTCTTCAACTTGGCACCATGAAAATCCAGCAGCCCTCCATTCAAATAGATGCACCATGACCTCTATTAAAGCATCAGCAACACCTTCTTTATTCCAACGGCAAGTCCTCAGTTTAGCACCATACTCTAGCAACTACTCTTCCTCCTGCACCAGCAATATCCAGCAAGCAATCCAGTAGCATTGTCTCTAGTTCCAGCACCTTTTCTTCTCTTGTTCCTGATGATCGCAGCATCAAACACTCCCCAGTGCAACTTCTTCATCTCCAACAGCTTCAACTGTAGACCACCACCAGCCCCAGCTCCTCTTGGCTGAACCACCACCATCAGAAACGATTTCCCAGAACCAGTAAATGCAACATTGACATCCTCTGCGCAGGTAACCTTCATCTTTGTCATGTTTCTTTTGCATGCTATTTTGATGTAATTAATGCAAGTAATGGTGGGAGAATAGGTATGTTGGGAATGCAGACGTGATATGCCTTCCTTTTGGGCTTAATAGGTCATGGCATGCTGTGCTAAATGTTAGGGATTTTTTTTTTATCAAAGCCCAGCCCGCGTGATCTAGCCTTTTAGATCTTAAAGCAATGTTTGGTTTGTGCAAATTTTACAAGGTAGAAAAACATGTTTTGGACTTTAAAAAGCTAGCAAAAAACAAAAAAAAAAAAAACTATGATCAAATCTCTTAAATATATAAAAAAATCATATCATTTAATATTTCCCTTTGAAAATTCAAAATATGTATTTGCATGTATTTTAGGATTTAATAAATAAGTTTACTAAATCCATGGAAATTTAGCCAATATTTCAACAATCAAAATTTTAATTCACGAGAATTAATGGTTAATATTCTGGTGTAGAACGATGGACCTACAAGTAAGGCTGATATTTGAAATATCAGAAGTTGACCAAAAAATTCACGAAGTTATTCTAAATATTCACTAATTTAAATTGAGAGTATTTTTCACCGTAATACACAAATTACAAAAAAACTTTTTCAAAAGAATTTGTTTGGGTACACAAGCCTATAATAAATTTTTAACATTAGATTTATTCATACGAATAATCTCAATCCCAAACCATAGATAGACCACCAATAAGAAAAACCATCAAAATCTCTAAACCACACAAAGTAGCTTACCTTAGGTTGAGTGCGCTAGGGATGCTAATACCTTTCCTAACCACAATTAGTCTTTTGCCCTTGAATCTCTGATAAAACCAGTATACTCAGGAATTCTAATGACCCTAAACCAAACAACTAAGTGGTGACTTCAAGGACCCTTCTCCAACACCTCGTGTCCACGTGCGACATAATACCGACTCCAGTAGGGATGATATTGTTTCTTACAGTATTGGACTAAACTTATGTATTTGATGTGGTTTAACTGTTTTGATGTATTTTAACTTTTGAATTTTGGCTTATTTTATTTACGCTTTTGTATATTTTATCATGCCCATATGTATATGTTTTCATGTATCATTAGTTTATTTTTTATATATCGCTCTATGATGAGCATATGGAAACTTCAGGTTAGGTGAAGGGAGTAACAACTTACCCTATGACTTTTAGTTAGGGTTTAAGTTCGTGAAACCATCCAACTTTTTGTTGAGTGCTTGGACTGGTAGTGATTGGTACATGAGCCATCCCTCTACCTATGAGCCCTCATATTGCCTTCACGAAGGTGATCATTGGCACAACAAGAGATCTTTATTAGAGACCAAGTAGTAAACTTACCCCATGTCTCACGTAAAAGGATTAGAACTAGCCTTTAGGATGTATGCTCCCTACACATTGTTTTGCATCAAGGCAAGCCTTTCTTGAAGAATCTTGAATTGAAGACTTATGGGTGACACAATGACCATCACTTAGGAAATTTTTATTGTAGAGTTCGGGCAAGAATCAAAATTCTTATTCATCATACAAGCATTACAACCATGTGTCACCCTTTTAAGGGCAAGTTCATCATATAAAAACATGCTCATACATTTGACATGCCTGTATCCGTAAATGCATATATCCTGAGAAGGTATGTAGGTTCCTCACCTAAGGTTTACAACACCTGACTGAGAGAAAAGATAGAAAACGAAGAAAGGGCTCAAATAGAGGCTCATTATCAAAAGGAAATTGAGAGCATCAAAGGTGAAGTAGCTAGACTCACAAATTTGCTCGAACAAGCGCTGAGTTTCTGTAAACACCAAAAGAAGAAGAAGAAGAGAGACTAAAGCCGAAATGACTTTACCATCGTTGTCGATTTCTGAGTCAGCAGTGGCATAATTTTTGGCTGCCGATTTCTGAATCGACAGTGGCACAGTTGGCTATCAATTTCTGAATCAGCAGCGACACAATTTTGCTACCGAATTCTGAATAGGTGGTAGAAAAGTTTTTGGATGCCGATTTCTGAATCGGTAGCATCACAGTTTTTGGCTTCCAATTTTTGAATCGACAACGACATAATTTTTGGCTACCAACAGCGGCACAGTTGGCTGTCAATTTCTAAATCAATAGCGACGCAGTTGTGTCGCCAATTTCTGAATTGACAGCAGAAAAGTTTTTGGCCACCGATTTCTGAATTGGCAGCGACACAGTCTTGGTGTCGATTTCTGAATCGGCAAAGGTAAAGTATTTGGCTGCCGATTTCTAAATCGGCAATAACACAGTTGGCTGTAAATTTCTGAATCGGCATCGACGCAGTTTTTATTGCCAATTTCTGAATCGGCAATGACAGTGCAACACCTAACAAAAATTAGAATTGGACTAGCTTATCCTAGGGGAGAATATGAATAGAAACCAGCCTAAGATAACCTAAAAGGGGGGTAAGGACAGCCTTGGTCCCAAACACTCCAGCACACTTTAGGGGCTATAAATACAAGGAGAGAGAAAGGGTGACTCCCCACTCTTCCCAAAACGAGCTGCATGCTCTTGCCCCTCGTCCCTCTTCCCGAAATGAGCTGTATGCTTTTGCCCTCCTTCCCTTTTCCCAAAATGACCTGCATGCTCTTGTTCTTTCATCCTTCCCAAAGAGAGCTCAACAACTTTGTTGCATGTGCCTCAGGCATGAGAGAGAAGGGAGAGCTTGATAGGGGCTGGACAATTGTAAACATAAAGGGAGTAGAGGCCTAAAATCGGTGGGAAACTGACAGAAGGAGGAGAAATCAAAAGAGAGGAAGAGGAAGAAGCAAATCAGGAGTAGAAGGGGAGAAATGTTGTCAAACCTGTCCCAAAAATACTAAATCCGTGAGGTATGAACCATGTCCTTCTCCACCTGTTCTTAAGGCCTTGAGATTGAAAGGAAGAAGAAAACTATGGATGCATGGCCTAGGAATTTTACTCCAACTTTTAAGGAAAGAACTAAGCTAAAAGGAGGGATAAAAAACGGGGCTGAGTGGGGGACCTAATTCTAGAATATTTAACAAAAGAAATATTGCAAATTTGAATGCACAAACTTGGAAGTTGGCCGACCTTGGTGAGGGCTAGACATAATAGGGATTAAAGGAATAAAATGCATAGATGATAACCTTGTTAGAGATGTTAGATCATGTGAAACTGAAATAGAATTATACTTGTGTTAATGGTGTGATTCATCATGTTTGGTTGATGTAGTTATATGAAAATATGTTGCTAATAAATCTTGAAGAAACATGTTGCAGCTGAAACAAAAATTGCCCCTTGATATTGCGTTGATTTTGTTGTGTGATGAATGGATTTGTATAACTTGAGCTAGTAGTTAGAAGAACCTAAATCAAATATGCATGTTGGGATTTGATGGTACACTGTTCATGCTTTTGTGATATGAATTGGAGTATGACTGTTGTCGTTATGTGTACAAGTTTTGGCTAGGAAGTGTTACAAAGGAGAAAAGCCTAATGTAAGCTTTACGCTTGGCCAAAGGGAAGAAGTCGAATCAGAAATGATTCCGTCGCTGCTGCCGATTTGTGAATCGGCAGCGACAGGGGTTGCGTTAATGATTTTTGAGTCAGCAGTGACTCACTTCTCATCAACAATTTCTGTGTTAGCAGCGAATCAGGCTCACTACTGAATTATGTTGCCTGTAGCGAGTCAGTTTTCGTTGCCGAATTGTGTTGTCCGTAGCGAATCAGTTTTCGCTGCCGAATTCTGGTGTTTGTGGCGAATCAGTTTTCGCTGCTGAATTATGTCTCCGCAACAAATCTGCTTTTCTACCAAATTATATGGCCTACAGCGAACCAGTTTTCGCTGCCAAATTGTGGTGCCGACAACGAATAAGTTTTCACTGCTAAATTATGGTGCCTGCAGCGAATCAGTTTTTGTTGTTGAATTGTGGTGGCTACAACGAATCAATTTTGCTGTCAATTTATGTTGTGTAAACACCCAAAGGAAAATATATATATATATATATATATATATATAGAGAGAGAGAGAGAGGGATGATGATGAATGCGGTTTTTTTTGCCGATCCGACAAATCGGCAATGACGCTAGCTTCATGCCGATTTTGGACTGGCAACGATGCGATTTTCATTGCCGATTCTGGACTTGGCAAAGCAACGCGGTTTTATTGCCGATCAGAAATCGGCAACGGCCAGCTTGCCGATCGCGAATCGGCAATGATGCGGTTTTATTGCCGATTTCTCAATGAACAAGGACGCAGAGTGGGGAGGGAGGGGTAAAACCGGTTTTAGATAAACCAAACAAGGATAAGGACACACCTAAACCAACCCCCAAACAACCCATTCCATTGGATGGGTAGTATAAATACAAAGAGGGGAGAGAGAATGACCCATCTTCTTCCAAATCCAAGAATGCATGCCGTTCTTCCCTTCCCCTTTCATAACGAAACGTGAATCGGACCGGGAGAGATTACTTTGTGAACTTGTGAGGGAGAGATGAGACCTTGAGAGAGGAGTGGGCAATTGCATAGAGGAGAGGAAAAAGAGAGCTGAAAAAACGTGGAGAGGAAGAAGAAGGAGGAGAACCAGGAATGAATAGTGTCAAACCTTCCTCAAACTTAGTTAAATTCAGAAGGTATGGGTCATGAAACTCTCTTCCTCTCCCCTGTAAGATCAAAAACGAAAATGAAGAAGAAAAACCCTAAGAAAAGAATTGATCTAAGACCTAAGCCACCGTGGAACGAAGCTGAAATTAACCAAGAGAACAAGCAAACAAAAGTGAAATAAAGTCAATTTCGAACATCTAACAAATCATGGTAGAGGGCTGGCTTTAACTAGGGGGTAATTAATGTGTTCTGCTGTGATGATTGTTGCTGGAATTAATGTGTTCTACTGTGATGATTGTGTTACAATTGATGCTGCCGATTTGTGTGTTGCGCGAATGAATTTCGCTTTCCGCCGAATCGAACCTCCCGCAAATAATTGATATTCATTTGCCGATTTGTGTGTTGCGCAATGAATTGCGTTTATTGCCGCGAATCGAACTCTTTCGCCGCAAAAATAATATTCGCCGATTTGTGTGTGTGTTGCGCAAAATTCTGCTTTGCCGCCGCGAACCGAACCCGCCGCAAATAATTGATATTCCCCGCCGATTTGTGTGTTGCGCAAATGAAATTCTGCTTTACCGCCGCAATCGAACCTCCCCGCAGCGAATTGATATTCGCCGCCGATTTGGCGTGTTGCGCGAAATGGATGTTTTTTCACGCCGCAATCGAACCTCTTCGCCGCAAATAATTGATATTCGCCGCCGATTTGGGTGTTGCGCAATAAATTTGCTTTCGCCGACGAATCGAACCCCCCAGCCGAATTGATATTCACGCCGATTTGTGTGTTGCGCAGAGAAATTCTGCTTACCGCCGCAACCGAACCTCCCGCAGCGAATTGATATTCGCTGCCGATTTGTGTGTTGCGCGAATGAATTTGCTTTCGCCGCGAACCGAACCTCCGCCGGCGAATTGATATTAGTCCGCCGATTTGTGTGTTGGCGCAATGGAATTCTGCTTTGCCGCGGCCTGAACCTCTGCGGCGAATTAATTATATTGGCCGCCGATTTGTGTGTTGCGCGCGAAATTGCATTTTGCCGACGCCAATCGAACCTCCCGGCAATGAAGTGATATTCGGCTGCCGAAGTTGTCGCGTTGTGCGGCCAATCGTGGGCGCCAACAGTGCGGTTCTTTGCCGCCGAACCGGCCACTGCGGCGAACCGGTTCTGTTGCCGAATTGAGCGGCCGCGGCGAATAACCCGTTCTGTTGCCGATTCCTACAATAAGCCTCCTAGGCGGGAATGACTTAAATGCTAATAACAATTTCATGATATGATGGTGTAAAATAGGGAACACTTGAATGTGAACATATGAACTATTGAAATAAGTGTGATGATGAATGTGATTCAAAAAATAAAATAAATACAACCGGCTTGATTTGTGACCATTGATGTCTTAGGTGGTGCGGTCGGGATTGGACCATCATCAAGACAGAACGACCCATAGGTGGAGCGGTAGGTGACTTGCACCTTTCTTTTTCATACGTTGAATCTTGGAATATTTTAACTTGAGTACTACCATATTGTTAGAACCGATATTAAATTGTCGAACGCTTAATTGTTGATAAAATAGTGATTAGCTTGGCTAATGGCATCCAAACGGATGGCCGGGACAAAGAATGATTAGCTTTGGCTAATGGCGTCCGAATGGATGGCGGGATGAAGGACCGAACGGATGGCGGGATGAAGGACCGATTAGCCGGCTAATGGCATCCAAACGGATGGCAGGGACAAAGAGTGATTAGCTTTGGCTAATGGCATCCGAATGGATGGCCGGGACAAAGAATGATTAGCTTTGGCTAATGGCGTCCGAATGGATGGCGGGTTAAAAGGGATGATTTCACGCCGATTGTGGATCGGCAATGACGCGTTCCGGCCCGATTCGGGATCGGCGGCGACATATTCACGCCGATCTGAAATCGGCGGACGCAGCTTCGCGCCGATTACGGATCGGCACGACGATGCCTTTCGCCGCCGATACGGAAATCGGCGAATGACCCCGCTTTGCCGATTCCTTGATCGGCAATGATGTAGTTTCGGTCCGGTTTTAGGATTGGCAACGACGCAGCTATCGCTATGGAATCCGGATGGATAGCCGGGACAAATAAACGGTTTCGGCGAATGGCATTTGAAAACTTGTGTATCTATATGTACTACTAATTGTTACATCAAATACATGAAGAAATTATAAATGTTAATGCTTATTTAATTGCTAGGCCGTTAGTTACCATTATTATTATTATTAAGTATTTGTTTTCTCTTAAATGTTTTGTAACTTGCTGCAGGGGGCGTCACACCAACGAGATGTCTAGGATACCCGATACACGGGAACCTACTTTTGCAAGGAATTAAGTAGATGCATTCTAACTCACAATGTATTTTGTAGGGATCAATGTCTTGAATGTATAACTTTTATTAGATCCTTTTTGTTTATAATTTGTGATGGCTATTAGTAGTATAAGAATGCAAACTCATGTCCATGTATATATATTTTTAATATGAACTTCAAATCATGCAACCTTAATATTATGTGTTTGTGTAAGATTCGTTTTTGAAAGAACTGTTGATTGTATGGATTGTATTTTGATGATGTGAGGATTCAAGTTCTTTGATTACCGGCACCATGTGTATTAAATATACATATATATAAAAAAAAAATTTACTATTGTTTTGGGCTTAGAAAGCCGGGTCGTTACATGTTGCCTGCAGTGAACCATTTTTGCTACCGAATTGTGTTATCTACAGCGAATTATGTTTTGTTGCCAAATGGTGTTGTCTATAGCGAAGGAGTTTTCATTGCCGAATTACGTTATCTGCAGCGAATCATCATTCGCTGCTAAAATTGCGTTGTCTACAGTGAATCTGTGTTCGCTGTTGAAATTGTGTGTCTATAGCAAATCAGCATTCGTTGCCCAAATGTGTGTTGTCTGTAGTGAATTAGCGTTCGCTGTCGAAAGTGCATGTTCTGCTGCGAATATGTGATTCGCTGTTGAAATTGAGTTGTATGCAACAAATTAGCATTCGCTGATGAAAGTGTGTGTTCTGTAGTGAATTTGTGATTCGCTACCGAAATTGAGTTATTTGCAACGAATTAGTGTTCGCTACTGAAATTGAAGTGCTTATAGCGAATCAGTTTCGCAGCCGAATTGTACAACCAGCAGCAAATCAGTTTCCGATGCTGATTTTCTATAATAGACCGCCGGTCAGAAATGACTTAAATGCTTGCAATAATTTCATGTATGATTGTGTAAAATGTGGAACATGTAGATTCTTGAAATAGGTATGGTGATGAATGTGATTTCAGAATGTAAATGTGCTAATTTGTGACCATTGACATGTTAGGTGGAGCAACCATGATCGGACCTTCGACCGAGTAAGGACACCCCACAGGAGGAATGGTAGGTGGTTTCCACCTTTTTCTTGTATGATGTTTATGTTTTGAAATAATTTACTTATGATGATATTTTATTAAATCTTTCTTGAATGATGAAACGACGATGAAGTGTTTGGTTAAAGTCTTGATGATTGTCGAAATGACTATGAAATATCGATCAGGATCTTATTGAATGTTGAAACAATGAAAAAAATGTTAATGTTCTGAAATGACCTGTTAGAGGTGGATATAGTATTGTGTTGCGATGAATATTAAACCGACTATGAGATGTTGATTGAGCTATTATGAATTTAGGCTCCTGATGAATGCTAGTATGAGTATTATGAATAATCTATTATTGTATTTTATTGAATGTAATTGTGACGAATGATTGTATGAATATTATGAAGGATCTACTGTTGTATTATATCGAATGAAATTGTCACGAATGGTTGTGTGATTATTATGAAAGATCTACCATTGTATGATATTGAATGTTAATTATCACGGATGGTTGTATGAGTATTACGAGGGATATATTGTTGTATTGTATTGAACATTAATTTTCATGAATGGTTAGATGAGTAATACGAAGGGTGTACTATTGTGTTAGTGAATGCTAAATTGTTATGGAATGTTTTGTTTGTGTATTACAAAGGATCTATTATCGTGTTTACTAAATGTTAAACTATTACGGAATGCCTATACAAGTATCACGAATGGTTTGCTATTATGTTGCAGTGAATGTCAAGTTGTTATGAATCGTTTGAATGAGCGATTCAAAGGATATTACCATGTTGTAGTGGGTTCATAAACCGCCTCTGGAACGTTTGATTGGTTGATGATTAGCTTCAGTGATGCGAACCCTAGCGGAATTTAATGGTATTCGCGACCCCAAGATCAATCTAACCCAAGTTTGTTGAGATTTAAATGAGCTTATCACAATGGAAGACTTGCTCCAAGGCAACAAGACTATAAACCAACTCGATCACAACACCTACACCTGGAGACGAGCAAAAGAAGTATAAATTCACAACAAAGAATGGTCAATTCTTTGAAGAGTTGAAAGTTCAATCAAGAACCAAGATTGAGCAACCAAAAGTCGGCTACAATGCTGAAAATATTATAAAAAGTCTGCCCTAAAAATATTCCTAAAGAGTATTTAAATTCTAATCCAAAACCCTAGTTTTCCTAATGGATCTCACATAAACCCAATTTAAATAATAATCAACCCAAGCTAAAACTAGCCCAAACTAATTAAAATAAACAAAATAAACAAGTCTAAAACCCAAACAAGTTGTCTCCTCTCAAAATAAATAAAGTTTGATAGCCCAACTAATTAAATAAGACAAGTTCGTTGTTTCCGTATTCTGTCTGGCAGCAGTAAGGCCCAACTTAAAATAGATGGTTCTCTCTCATATTAATGAATTAGAAGGCGTGATATATACCGTTGTAAAGGTATGGAAGTCTAGTTTCCAGCCTAACTAGAATCACATCAAAATTCGATCTGTAGCTCTAGTTATGACCAAAAGAGTAATGAAAGGTCAAACTGTCCGAATCTAGTCTTCTTCTCCCAATCCTTGTGTAATGGTCTTGGTTCCACCAACAAGCCCCTCTTGAATATGACTCAGATTAATCAAGGCTTGCTCTTTATTATTACAAATCCTCTTGAAGTCCACCTTAGCCCATGTATCTTTAAGAAGTCCATTGAAAGCTTCTTTGAACTTCTTAGCCCTAAGCCTAGTAACTGGACCAACTGGAACCTCCAATGGATCCTTTGATGGTTGGATCGCATCATTCAGTTAATGGCATTCGAATGGATGACCGGGACAAATGATTGATTAACTTTGGCTAATGGCATTCGAATGGATGGCCGGGACAAATGATTGATTAGCTTCGACTAATGGCATCTGAAGGGATGACCGAGACAAATGATTAATTAGCTTCGGCTAATGGCATCCAAATAGATGACCATAATAAATGATTGATTAGCTTTGGCTAATGACATTCTAAGAGGGTGGCCGGGATTAATAAATGATTAGCTTCAGCTAATAGCATCCTAAACGGATGACCGAGATGAACAAATGATTAGCTTCGGCTAATGGCACCCTAAGTGGATGACCAGGATGAGTAAATGATTAGCTTCAGCTAATGGTACTTTAAATGGATGACCAAGATGAATAAATGACTAGCTTTAGCTAATAGCATCCTAAGTGGATGACCGGGATGAATAAACAATTGGCTTCGGCTAATGGCATCCTAAGAGGATAGCCGAATTTGAGAGTTAGGAGTTAATTTCAAGAATTGATGCGTTCATGTATACTATGTTTTGTATATACTAAGTATATGAAAGAACTGTGATTGTTATGCTTTAAACAGAGAATAACGTTAGTTCGGCTAACGGTATTCGAGATGAATGATCATGTTTGAGTATTGTAATTAGCCTTGGTAATTGATGAATTATTAATGGTGTTATTTTCATAAGTAAGGAGAAATGATAGAATTACGCTCTTTTGGTCCATGAATGAAATGTTACGCTAATATTATTTTATTATGTTTCTTTAAATTACCTATAATGCTTTAAATTATCTTGTGTTGTAATAGGGACATCATACCAACATGGTGTGTAAGGAAATCCGTTTCGCAGATCACATTTTGAAAAGAACTATATATTCACATGTTATGAGTGATATGAGTTCTATATGAACGGATGTGTTAATCACTAAATTAGTCGTCCGATCCCTTTTGTAAAGACTAGTAATGAAAATTGAAATGGAACACGGATGTGAATGTGCGAACAAGTTGATATGATGTGTATGAATATACATATGAGGTATTCATCAAATGAGGATGTCGTGTTATGAAATTACATGAGGTCAGGATAACTAAAGTACTAGTTGTATAACTTGTTGTTCGACACTCTTGTATGATCTCGTAATGTTAACGAGACTAGAACAAGAATGTGAATTTATGAGTATGTCAATACGATGTAATGTAAACCTATGAGTATGGAAATATAATATTATGAGCACGTGTATTGAGAATCCGTTTTATGGGAATGTTGATTTACATTATCCTATATAGATTGTGCCTTCAAAATAAACAAAATGCAATGATAAATCTAAAAAATGATGTGGTGAAAAACATCCAGAAACCGGATGATAAAAAAAAATTCCATCAATTTTGGCCTTGAAAAAGCTAGGGCATTATAGTTTCAATAATGGAAAGGGAACATTTGCACAATCTCCCATGGAAGCATTGTCAGTCCACATCCCTCACACATCTCAAAACTTAAGGGTGGACTCAGTAACTCAGCAACATTTTGTCCATTTTCCTTCCATTCAGCCAACTCAAACTCAAGTCACCATAGATCCAACAACAAAAATACCTTCTGATGATAGGTTTATTGGTCTCATGGACCATGATAAATGGATTGCTCTATAAGAGAGATGAAGAGCAGTTGAAAGGAATAATCCGACTAACCCTATTTTAGCAGCTGAAGTTTGTTTAGTTCTAAAAAAATTATGGTGCCAAAGGAGTTCAGAGTGTCGGACTTCATCAAATACACTAGGCTAGAATGCCCGAGCACTTATCTCTGGTTTACTACAACAAGATGACTGAAGTGATCCATAATGATAAAATGCTAATCTATTTCTTTTAGGATAGTCTCACAAGGTCTATATTGAGTTGGTATATGAGACCGAATAATATTAAGATTAATATGTGGAAGGATTTGACAAACATTTTCTTAACGTAGTTAAATTCAATCTGGTAACTACTCCTAACAGAACCAACCTGATGGTTGTGGAGAAAGGAAACCAAGAGTCTAGGAGAACATATGCACAAAGATTGTGAGATAAGACAACACATGTCCAACCTCCACTAATAAAGACAAAAATGGTGATGTTGTGGTGTGGCTTCTACACATCAAGCTCATTCTGTCTTGTCTCCCCCAGATCTCAAGTATTCAATCCCCAAAACCCTCGCTGGTGGGTCTTTTGTTGAGGATGCCTGTGCTGGATCTAGGGCTGAGTGTGTTTCCCTAAATTTTAAGACATCTCCATCTCCTGAAACCCTAGCTCCCTATACTAGGGACGCGATTGCGGGTTATGGCATTGTGTGTGTGACTCCCTCCATGGTGAGGGATCTGGTGGAAGATCTGTTCCTTTTCATGGGACTGAACATTTGGTTGGTGCTCGAGGGCAGATTCTCTTGATCATCTCTAATGGGGTCCTTCTCTCCCCTGTTGCTTCAACTGTTGGTGCTAATGGATGTATTCCTTACTCAGGTAACTTTGAACCTGTTGTAAGGCTATGGCGAGTTTTATTCTATGAACCTAGAAATGGTAGGGCATCCCCTACTACTTCTCCTCTGTAACATTTTTTGATGTTTTATCAGAGGGTATATACCCTCTGAAACCACATGAGATGGTCCACCTCATGATCTTGGTGTGTTGGTTCCTGTGTCCAAATGTTCTTGAAGGCTCTGTTCTCAGGATGGCTATACTGTTTTCTACTACTATTTGTAGTGTTGGTTTGCTAGAATTGGGTTTCATTCTCTAGCAATCTGCCTCGATTTGATGGCTTTCTTAGATGTATGTTGTCTTGCCTCTGTTGTTGCTGCCAATTTAACTTGTTTGTTGGTTTGCTAGAGCTGATGGTCTGGTTACTTGTTTTACCATCTGTTGTTGGTTTCTATTATTTTCTTTTGTTGAAGTGCTTGTTGTGGAGCAGTTGTTGTCATGCCTCTGCTTAGTCTTCCAACCTTATGAACAGTTACCCTGTTTGCATTTGCTGTCAATGATGTTTGTCTACTAGAGCTAAAAGGCATGCTTAGTTGGTCTGCTATTTTCAGTGGTGTGAATCCTTATGTTAGGATGTTGTTTAGCCACTGGGGTTGGTTTTTTCGTCCTGTTGTTCCTGCTAATTGACTTTAAAGAAGTCTGTTTTCCTGTCGTCTCTGTATAGGCTACTTATTGATGGGGTTTGCTAGAGCTGATGGTCTGGTTGCTTGTTTTGCCATCTGTTGTTGGTTTATGTTAGTTGTCTTCTATTGAAGTGCTTGTTGTGGAGCAGTGGTTGTCATGCCTCTGCTTAGTCTTCCAACCTCATGAACTGTTACCCTGCTTGCATTTGTTGTCAATGATGTTTGTCTACTAGAGCTAAAGGGCATGCTTAGTTGGTCTGTTGTCTTTCAGTGTTGTGAATCCTTATGTTGGGATGTTGTTTAGCCACTGGGATTGGTTTCTTCATCCTGTTGTTCCTGCTAATTGACTTTGGAGAAGTCTGTTTTGCCTATCATCTCTGTATAGGCTACTTATTGATGGGCTTCTAGTCATCAAGTAAACTTCAAGAGTTGTTGGTTTGGCTGGTTTGTTTGATTTAACTAATCTGCTCCACGTCAAAACTAGTTAGTTGTTTGCTTGATTTGCTTTGGACATTGGTTGCTGCATTATGCAACTTGGTTTTGCTACTGATGTTGTCTGATGGGGCTGGTTCTCTAAAGTCGGCCTTGCTTTATGATCTGCTGTTTGTTTGCTGCTTTGCAAAATCGGTTGCGCTACTTCACCTTATTGCTAGAGTAGTCGTTAGCACCTTGGTGCTGCTTAGTTTGCTACTCCATCTTATGTTGGAGTGGTTTTATTTCGGCTGTTCTTCACCGTGTTCTCGTAGAGGCTGTATTTGGGTTATTGTTCTGATTATGTTTCCCTCTAGGTAGCTGCAATGGATCCCAACATTTGTTTGGGCTACTGCTGTAGTGTTCTCTGTCGCTAATTCTGTTGTGATGTTGTTTAGTTATTGGAGGGAAGTCGGAGGGTCTTTCCTCATGGTTGTTGATGTGATTCAACCATCAAAGGATCCATTGGAGGTTCCAGCTGGTCCAGTTACTAGGCTTAGGGCTAAGAAGTTCGAAGAAGCTTTGAATGGACTTCTTCAAGATACATGGGCTAAGATGGACTTCAAGAGGATTTGTAATAATAAAGAGCAAGCCTTGATTAATCTGATTCATGTTCAAGAGGGGCTTGTTGGTGGAACCAAGACCATTACATAAGGATTGGGAGAAGAAGACTAGATTCGGATAGTTTGACCTTTCGTTACTCTTTTGGTCATAACTAGAGCTACAGATCTAATTTTTATGTGATTCTAGTTGGGCTGGAAAGTAGACTTACATACATTTCCAACGGTATATGGCACACATTCTAATTCATTAAGATGAGAGAGAGCCATCCGTTTTAAGTTGAGCCTTGCTACTGCCAGATAGAATGTGAAAACAACGAACTTGTCTTATTTAATTAGTTGGACTATCGAACTTTATTTATTTTGAGAGGAGACAATTTGTTTGGGTTTTAGACTTGTTTATTTTGTTTATTTTAATTAGTTTGGGCTAGTTTTAGCTTGGGTTGATTATTATTTAAATTGGGTTTATGTTAGACCTATTAGAAAAATTAGGGTTTTGGCTTGGAGTTTAGATACTCTTTAGGAATAATTTTAGGTCAGACTTTTAATGATATTTTCAGCATTGTAGATGACTTTTGGTTGCTCAATCTTGGTTCTTGATTGAACTTTCAACTCTTCAAAGAATTAACTATTCTTTGTTGTGAATTTATACTTCCTTTGCTCGTCTCCAGGTGTAGGCGTTGTGATCAAGTTGGTTTATAGTCTTGTTGCCTTGGAGCAAGTCTTCCATTATGATAAGCTCATTCAAATCTCAACAAACTTGGGTTAGATTGATCTTGGGGTCGCGAATACCATTAAATTCCGCTAGGATTCGCATCAGCTGCTCACTTCTCAGCGGAGAGTGCTGAATGGAGCCTGTCCTACTAGTGACCTAATAAATGTTGCGGAGTTGGTTTGGTTTGCTGGAGTTGATGCACTGATGGCTCTCTACTCTAGTGCTAATGGTTTGGTTTGTATGTTGGTTATCTTTCTGTTTGCGGGCTGGTTTTGCTATGCTCTTTAAAGCTGGCTGCTGGAATATATGCTGGCTCTTGCTAGTCTTGTTGCTGCTATATACAAGTTGTTTGCTGCGCCTCTTGAAGCTATAACTGGGTTTGCTACTCTATCTTTGCTGCTGGAGTAGGGTTGCCGTTCTACTATCGTCTACTAGGAATTGGACTGTTATCCTCCCTAGCTTGTTCGTTGAGGGGTTTTGTTGGTGGAGGTTTGCTTCTTGTTTCAGCTACTGTTGTCCTTCTCTTAATGGAGCGCATGTTGCTGCTGCTATTCTGTTGTTGGCATTGGTTAATAGGTCTGCTGAGGAGTAGTTGTTTTTGGTGTTGGTGTGCTTCTACTAGTGCCTTATGCGTCTATTTGACTTGATTGCTCAGACACTATTTGTTCTACGTGGCTGTTGTTGTTGTTCGCTCACTTTGCTGGTGTTCTTGTATGCTGGTTGGAGTTATTTCCTACAAGTACAGCCAATATTCAGCTTCTTTCATTGCTGCTGGCTTTTGGGTTTCCTAGCAGATGCTTTCATTGGCTGCTAGTTTGTTTTTTTGTATGTTTATTGCCATAAGGCTTTGATGCTTGTTCAAGCGAGCTTGTTCCCTTTGATTGTACAAACCTGTATATTTTAACTCGCTGGTTTCCAACCTTGTTTCACTTTTGATCTATACAATTTCTTATATTTGATAAAAAAAAATGGTGATATTGTTAGCCAACACCTTTCAATCCCTTTATTATGAGCATTTGATAGAAAGCTCAATTCAGCATTTCTATGAAGCTGTGAGGATTGCCGAAAGAATTCAACAAGCTATCAGAATGAAAAAATTAGGGGTCCTACCATAGATTCCAGAGCAATAATGGGAGATGAATCAGAAGATGGCTCTTAGGTGGGAAACCTTAGTTGTGTGGTCTAGCCAGGTCTCGTTGTAGCATCAACTACTCAAATGCTTTTGTTAAAGATTGACATACCTCTGCCACTCGATTTTGTCTACTAGCATCTGTTAGATTGCAGAAATATTGCCTCGACTCCATCAAATCCCATGCAGAGGTCCTGGGCCATTCGACTGAAAATTGCAAAAAATTCAAGTATCAAATTCGAAAGATGGTGAGCAAGAGGTGGGTTGAGTTTATGAAGGGTAGTGTCATCGACCATACTGTTACTAGATCATCATGAGCATAACAAAGATCGATAAGTGATGACCAGACATAGATGATTGTTGGAGAAGCTGATTAGGGTGTCGCATTGTCAACAATTTTGTTATGAAATTTTGCTATTCAGCACTTTTGTTTTAAGATCACACCTTATCCTTTTAATGAAATGTATATTTTCCTTGCCTTTTTATTTGTTTTGAAATCAAGAGATGTTTAGCATTTTATTTTGACAAAATATTTTGATTAAACTTCAACATGCAAAATTAAAGCTAGTCAATCCTGAAAGATTAAAAGTGTTTTTATTGCAGAAATGACTCGATGTTTGTTAAAATGACATGACAAATGATATGGGGTGACTAAATAAATTTTGATCTCACATGCAAATTTGAACCATACATCATAGAGCTAAGTTTTAGCAGTATACATAATGACATGTAGTAGATTCGGTAGTTATGGACTCACGAATCATGATTCTTTACAAGTCCAAATCATAACACTAGATGAAGTCAAAATTTATCGGTTTTAGTCGACCTTACTTGAAATGAGAAAAGGCCATCTTTGTTTAATCCCTTCACCATTCATAAAAATATATATCCCTTGCAAATCCAAATTTTAGCCTAATAAAATCTTTATTTTGAAAAGAAACCCTAATATGGATCACACCACATACTAGAGGCAAGTGAGGAAATTTTGGTTGAAAAGATGAAGATGATATTAGAATCAATGGTAAAGAGAATGCTAAGAACAAAAGCTCGACAATTGAAAAAGGGTTAAAAAAAACTAGACTAAGAGGTTTCCAAGAAAACTTTGAGAAAAGCTATGTGAAAGCCAAAAAGTAGGAATTGCCTGCACTTAAAGGAAAGTCGAGGTTAAGGATATGAAAATTCCTGTCAAGTTTAGAAGGGGTAAAAGAGGCTTTAATTGAGGAAAGGCACAACAAATCCCAAAAGTCGATCCCGAAGGCAAGAGGAAAAAAAAATGAACTAGAAACATATCTTTTAGTATCTATAATAAATCCTCTCATGTCTTCACATGATTAGAGGAAAAGTTGGATTTGCTTTATGGCCTCTGTTAAGAGAATATTGATCTTTAAGCCGAACATAGAATGTGTGGCATGGTTATCTGTCATTCTTTTACAAAGACAGTGAAATAACAGAATGACGAGGCTAAAGATTGGAAGAGAACCTTGACCTTTCATTTGAATTGAAATTTGAGATGAAGAAGTAGTAGGAGATAAATGATGACATTGAGTTTTAGTATTCTCTTTAAGTTTGAGATTGATAATGAAAGGAATGGTATGGTGATATGTCAATGTTTGACCTTGATTGATAACATCGAAAGTTTTTGACTAATCAAAAATCCTATTAAGAGTAAGGAATGATTATTGTTTAATTATGATGAAGTTTCCTGTACAGTTTTAGGAAACAAGATTTATTGATGAAATATATGGCATGTCACTCTCTTCTACAAAGACAATAAGAGAAAAGGAGTTAATGAATAAATGATGGTAATCCTAGGTCTTTCCAACCCTTAAATACTTTTGAGCCTATGAATTTCTCTTTCTTTCGTAGTCATGAACCATAGACTGCATTATGTGCTTTTAAGAGCCATTTTTAATCAAGTAAGCGATTTGAATAGATAAATGGTGCTCTCAAAACTTGAAGAGCTTTTTCATAAAAGTTGTGGCTTATGCATGCTAATAAAATGGATGCTCAAAAGAGACAAATGTTGAATGAAACCTTGAGTCTTTATTTAAAACCTTTTGCTGTTGAAATCCATAAAAGGTCACCTCGTCACATGCTATCAAATGATATACCCAAAATCAAATATTAAAATTGATACAAAAACCATAAGAAAACTATTTTAATCTTTCAAAGGGTTAATTTCTATTTTCAAAATGCAAAACAAGCAGAGGATTGCATGTATTGAGTGGCGTGTGTTGGATCTTTGACCAAAGAAGTGATTTTCAAAAAATAGTTTTAACACTGACATCTCTTTGATTTCATTTCAACAATTAGACTTGAATATACATTATCTTTGAAAGGTACGGGATAATTCTAGAACAAGAGAAAATTCTCGAACAAAAAAACCATGGATCGAGTTTGCAAAATCCTTAACAAAAATGACATTGATACTTTTCAATGCTCCTTGAACAGTTGAGTAGCCAGGGGCAATGCAGTGGACCCTAGAAGAGAATACAAATAATATTCAAATCAATTGAGGGGTAAAGAAACATAATCAAATGAAATCCATCTAAGCTATGTTTAGCATCTGACAATAACAAATGCTTCTAGTTAATAGACAAAAGAATTAGCACATTCAGATCAACTGAGAGCAATATTGCTTAAAGACTGTCTATGATTGAGTGAACTCCAGAAGTAGTTGAGAGTAAAGATGCATTTAAGGGGAATATTCATGTCTGAAATCTTGGTGTACCCTGACACGACCAAAGAGTTTGATGTCTTCTCCCAAGTGCAGGAGTGTCGAAGCAATAAATAACCCGGCAAGACTGAGGTCGAACCACATGAAGGTTAATTGTATAAACTATAAATAAAGAAATAGATGATAACAGAAAAGAAGTTGAAGAGAGCTTTGAGATGTGATATTGATATAAGGATTAAACAAGGATAAAATAATTGTCAAGGTTAGAGGATCCACTAATGGTATTTCAAACAAGTATAGCATAAACTATTTTTATTACACAACTGGAAACCACACATAAAGGAGGTTGCAATCGGATTATGAATTGTTAACATGATTACATTAGTTATCTTATTCGAATAGTGCTAATACTTGTAAATGTTGTCAGGTATTCATGATTTTAACTTATGTTAACAACAAATCAAGTTTCTTTCATAGCACAGGTGTCGGTTATGCCATACAGTTGGGCTATGAAAGTGCCAAGTATTTGTTGTACCAAGGGTTATACAACATAAATCTAGATTAACCATTTAACAAGCAAAGTATTGAAAGTGAACAAGATAACAAATACAAAACATGTTAGTATCAAACATTAAAGTCCATGTTGAGTTTAAACTATTCTTATTCTTACACCATGAGTGTAACTTTTTCACCTTGACATAATAAACTTAGCTCAACATAATGTAAGAGAGAAACATAAATAAACAAGATAAGAACATAAATAAGATATAAGTTAACTAAGTAAAGGAAAGGAAATGAAAAGCATAAACAAGAGATTATTATAAACAAAACTTAAGCATTACAAAAATATAAAGAAAGAAATAAAGAGCATGATCTTGATCTGAAAACCAAGATGCCTAAATGCATGGCAAATGCCTCCCTTTATAGGCCAAAATTTGTAACTATTGATTTGATGACTAATTGTTGAGTGGGTGGCCATATCTGGACTTGGTGACAATCCTTATCTTCTTGTCTGAACAAAACGTCATTGTTAACGTTAGAATTTGAATAGAATGTCCTATGATAGTTCTAGAAAATTGTCTCATCTTTCCAACAAAAAACGAATCGATGCATTTGGACTTCTAGAACTCGAGATATGGGCTGAACATTGAACAATGTCTGGGCTGCAGGACAGATTCCGACTTCTCCGTTATTGCTAAGATTTGGACTTCCAAACAGCAGAATTGAGTCTTGGACTCCCATGAATGTTTTAGGCCTATGTCTTAGCTTTCTAGCCATATAAACCAAATTGTAATCCAAGATCTACAGCTTCAGATATGACACAATGACTGAACAGTGCTTTAACCCTCTCTTTGTCTTCTCAATTTCAGTAGTTGAACTCATCAATCAATCCTTTGATTTATGTAATAGGCCTGCATTTAGAATGAGCATTTACCATAAATTATAGCTATTTTATATTATCAGACTTGTTATTATAAAACATGCTTAAGTTAGGGAATTTAATGATACTTTAAGTGCAATATGATGATATAAAGTCTTAGTGAGAATGCACTTTTAAGTACTAATCACACCCCCCCAACCAGCTTATCACTAGTCCCTAGTAATCAAAGCGTTAAAATAAAAAAACAATTTGTAAATTCCATAAAGCAAGACATTCATCATTCAACTTCCATTTATCTATCCAGATAAACAAACTCTCATTAAATTTATGTATCTACTCAATACCTCTTTACCAAGATACTAATAAACCTTTCTTTTGTGCTCAATATATCAACACATAATTATGGGACTTTACTTGGATGAAAACAAAAAAAAATTATAATGTTTAAGGTTAACTTCCTTAAGTTGGGATTATTATCTTTTCTTAAAATATATATACATATAACTTAAAACACAATGCATCTTTAACCCATGTAACGAGCTTTTGGCTAATGACTCCTAGACTAGTTGGTCTTAGGGCATTAGGTATTGAGACACCCCTACGAGCTTAATAACTCAGGTTGCTGATATTGATACGTAGATAGTAACCCATGTAACAAGCTTTGGGCCAATAGCTCCCAAGTCAGTTAACCTTAGGATATTAGGTGTTAAAACATCCCTTCGGTTTGTTTGATTATCATCAATATTATCAATTTGTTTTGTTTTTTTTGTTTTTGTTTTTTTTGGCAAATTATATACAATCCCTATGCCTTAGTTGTTACTTTTGACAAAAGAACATAAATAATGTAATAATCCAATGTGCAAGAAAATTGATATGATTAGCAAACCAAGGCATTGGACTAAGAGAAAGTAAGGATTCGTCAGGAAAGTAATTATCGATTGGTGTGATGTCAGATCTCGAATCTGTTGTCAATCTTGACAAATGATCCGCGACAACATTTCTGGTGCCTTTCTTGTCCTTGATTTCTTCGTGAGAATAAATCATTTGCAATTTTTCAGATTCATCAAACTCAGTTTTACTCAAAGTAGATTCAAATTGATCATAAACTAATTCTTCAATAACATCTACTTCATGTGAATGATTATCATCTTCAGGTTGCTTGCAAATATTAAAAATATTTATCTCCAATGTCATGTTTTCAAATGATAACTTCATCAGTCCATTTCTACAATTAATCAATGTATTAGAAGTTGCAAGAAACGGACGTCCTAAAATAACAGGAAATGAATTACATGCTTCAACAGGTTGTGTATCCAAGACAATAAAATCCACAGGATAAATGAATTTATCAACTTGTACTAACACATCTTCAACTATTCATCTAGGCACTTTTACAGATCTATCAGCAAGTAAAAGGGTTACAGAAGTTGGTTTTAACTTACCTAAATTAAGACTTTGAAAAACTGAATATGAAAGTAAATTCATACTAGCTCGAAGATCAAGTAAAGGTTTTTCAATTTTATGTTCTCCAATAAAGCATGAAATTGTAGGACAACCAGGGTCTTTATATTTCAAAGCATTATTGTTTTGAAGAATGACACTTACTTGTTCGGCTAAAAAAGCTTTCTTTTTCATATTCAGTTTTCTCTTCATTGTGCACAGATCTTTCAAAAATTTAGCATAAGAATGTACTTGTGTAACAACCCCGATTTTTCTACATTCTTTTTCATAATATATTGGAAATTTTCAGGTAATTTGTTTTTGATATACAGGTTCCACCAAAATTTCTACCAAATTTTGGCAGTCTCTCCCCTATACTGGGAGGTCTAAAGTTATCGACATATACCCTGTTTACACTTTTAATATCTCACATCTTATAACTTAAAATCACGACCCAATCATCCTGGGTTTCAACCCAACTCATTATCATCAACACAACACATATTATTCAATAACATCATATAATGTAGTTCAAATGAAAGATTCAATTTCAACTATAAACATGCATGGTCAAATAGGTACTAAAAGTTTCAACCATTAGAGTAAAGACATACATTCAAATTTACAGATTAATATTACATCTCAAGTTTTAGGAGATAAGTCTTTTAATTTACAAATAATTTACATGGTCATAAGCAAAAGATAACTAAACTAGGATTACCCTTGTCGCGACCTTGATGGACCTGAAAATAGAAATTAACGTGTACACATAAATATAAAAGATAGTAACAAGCAATAACAATGGCAGCCAATAATCTCTATGATTTTTCTTTTGATATATAAAATTAGGCATAAACCTCTTTTACAACATATATTTTCCATCTATTACCAATATCCATCTAATATCCTATCTCATTTGCTAAGAATAATTCCATCTTGAAAATCTCAATACAACTCAATGGTTTGCTAACACCATCTCCTTATAAATCAATTCTCACTTGATACCTAGAAGGTAATCGCCGAAACTAATAAATCTCATTAGTATCATTAGTCTTCTAATATTGGGCTAGACTAATCAATTTAAGAAATACCGGCACCGATGAAACCTCATCGATACCATTAACAATCCAAACCTGGATAGCTAATCAATGCCATTTGATTCTTCCATTCATATCAAACCTCTTTCATTTTTCGTATTAACATCCTATGCATTGTAACCACGATTGCCAAGTATCATTTGCACACAATCTTAGTTATCGACACTACGGTCACTAAGCATCCTTCACATAACCTTGGTCACCCTCATCACAGTGCCAAGTATCAATTTATGCCCTAAGCCACCATCATTATGGTGTGAAGTATCATTGTAATGTATCATTAGCCCCCAACACTATGGTAACCAATTATCTATCAATTCCCCTCCAATCTCCAAGTCATTGTGTCTACCTAATAATCACGTTAATTAATTTACTCAATATCTTAGTCATATATTAATTATTTTACTCATAACATTTAGAATTTACTACTTCTAACTTCAATCAATTAATTCACATAATCTTTTCAAAACTTAACTATCCGGCTAACTCATCTCGATTGCCAATAATTCTGGTAATTTCATATAATTACCCACACATTTGGTTAACCTTCCTTGGTTACCAATACATCTGGTAATTCCATACGAATTACTCAGCCTCCAGCTAACTTTTTTTGTTAGTCAATCAATCCTATAATTCCATACGAATTACCCCATATCCAGCTAACTTCCTTATTAACCAATAAACCCGGTAATTCTATTAATTACCCAAGAAATCTGGCTAACCCATCTTGGTTACCAAAGTCAATCCGGTAATTCCATACGAATTGTCCAACATCCAGCTAGCCTCTTTTGTTAGCCAATGAATCCGGTAATTCCATTCGAATTACCTAACATCCAGCTAACTTTTTTTGTTAGCTAATCAATCCGGTAATTCCATACGAATTACCCCATATCCAGTTAACTTTCTTGTTAACCAATAAACCCGGTAATTCTTTTAATTACCTAAGAAATCTGGCTAACCCATCTTGGTTGCCACAATCAATCTGGTAATTCCACACGAATTACCAAGCACCCGACTAACCTCTTTTGTTAGCCAAATAATTTCGATGATTTCTCTTAAATTACCAATAATTCTCATTTGTAATAATCACTCAACTTATTCATTTGTTTCATTCTTTTAACTTCAATTAAACACACAACACATATATTTAAGAAAAACTAATAATTACAAAATAAGGTGATGGATCACCTACTTAGAATAGGTGCACGTGCTGCCACTCCATGCAATTGTCCAGTCCCCACAGCTTTCCTTGTACCACCAAGGATTCAATTTTTATCAACAATACAACCAACATCACATCTTCATTTAATTCTAATTCAACTAGTATTCTCAAACCAATCACAAGGAATTTTCTTTAAGATCTCATACTTTTACTCATTTTCATGTTTATATTCATTCTTATAATTTTGTTATCAAAACCATCAGTCAACAACAATTCCAAGCAAAAATTAAAAATTGTCTAATTCCGATCAATTTAGGTTAACCAACCCAGAACACTATCTAATGTCTTAATCATAACTAAAGCTGTAAAACTCAGTTTTAGGCGTGATTTATCTCTATGAAAGGCTAAAATATAGAAATACAACTTTTATGAAGAAACCAACTCCAAATGATTTTGTTTTAAGGCTCAAAATCAATAATCACAATATCCTTTCCTTTATAGGTAAAATTTTGGACAACGAGGATTTTCATTCCTTGGAAATCCTTTTCAACTTCCAACTTATTTTCATGCGAAAACAACATCATCCAAGGTCATTTGGCATCATTAAATCACAAATTCAAACAAATTCTAAGGCAAAACATTCAAACAATTTCCCTACCTCTACTATATAGCAAGATTAGATCAAAATAAGGAAACTCATTCCTTTTGGGATTTCTCCTATTATTATTATTAATACAACAAAATGATTAACTATTCATTTTCTTTCACTTTCTCCTCATGCGATTAAACATATGCAGCAAACCTTAATAATTAATATTCTTAGATCATCATCACAACAACAATTTCACCCTACTAGTTGAAATTCATGACAATCTTCATTAACTAATCAATTTGTCAAAAATACTTATGGCTAGCTTTAAATATGTTTTATTTTTCAAATTTCTTTCATTTCAATTTCTTCATGGTTCCACCTCATTTATATCCAGACAACCAACAAGTTAGCTTTCTATTTAATCAACATGTTAATATAGCAATGTTCCTTAATCATTCTTCCCCTTATATAAAGAATACACAATTAATCTATAATAATACTAATAACAAGAACATATTTTACCATTACATCTTCCATAAAACATACACCCACACAATTCTAATTTCATCAAAACATGTATTTAATCAAGCTTACTACATTTTGCCAAAACTAGCTATAGATTTAAAAGGAAATAAGTCATCAACCTCTGATTATTGTTTTAAACCCAACGATCAGACTACATATCATAGAGTTGTGTGCATAATATATCTCAAAATCATAATGATCCAATGGTTAAATCTCCCTAGATCTGAATAAAACCAAGCTTACTTGAAAATGGACGACCTACTGTTCAACATGCACAAAACCTTGCCAGAGAATGAGTTTCCGATCTTCACCGTCCAGAATGAAGGCAACATCTAGTCACACCACATATCCAAGAAAGAGCATAATCCAACGGTGGAAGAGAGAGAAATCGGCCGGCGACCAAACTGCCTTCCAGGTGCATTTCCTTTTTGTTTTCCAGGACCTTTCCGATGATGATTTTTGTCAACTGAATTGTGTTCCTTCCAATCCCTCCGGTCAATTAGTATAGGAGTGTAATAAGAACAACATATAAAAAACTCAGCATGATCCAACGGTGGTTTCCAGAGATATGGCCACCGGAGCATTTTTTGTTTTCTCCAAAATTTGTAGCTCTCTCTCTATCCGCTTTTCTCTATTTTCTTTCTTTCTTTCTTTTTATTTTAACTGGTGGCCTCTTTGCAGTTTTATAGGCACCTTTTTCCATAATTACAATTTTCTCCCTCATTCATGCCTTTATGTATTTTATTTTATATTTAATGTAAACTATCTGGTTTATTTCTACTTAAATCTCTAGTCTTTACCAATCTCCAATTGGGATGAGATATTTAACCAAGGTAGGAAAACATATTAATAGGCTTCATGCAAAATTTCATCCTGATCCGACGATTGAATTGGGAGCTCTGTTTCCTAATGTAAAATTGGTCAGTTGATGACTTTTCATAAACAATCTAGATTTTTCTTGTTCAATCTTCACAAAAATCATATCAATTATCCTTCTAAACCATTAAGGTCATTTTATTATTTTGGAATGTATTCATTTTAGGATTTCCACATTTATTTATTTATCGGGCTTATTACCGTTTCAAAATAACAGCACTGATTTTTAATCGGTGCTTGCACCTTCAGTTCTATCCTTTTCATTGCACTATCATTTATTATAATGTATTCTTTATTACCTCACTTAATTCCTAAAAATACTTTGTCATTTTTCTCATTATTTTGTCCATCAAAACTCGTTACTAGTTTCTCGGTCCTTATGAATTCTAAACCAAAATTCATTTTATGAAGGTCACCTCTTCCATTATATATCATTATTTATCTATTATTTCTAATCTTGGTTTCCATCACTCATTGAAATATTACCACTTTCAGTCTTACGTTTACATGAGGGTTACACATCTACATATTTAAATTATAAATTTCCTGGGTTTTCACAACCTGTTTGATAACATTGTTGCGATGTCGCGGTCGCACAAATTAATTACCCCAGCTCCAAACACAACACACAAGATAGTATAGAGCAAGCAAGGGGTCGATCCCACGAGGAAGTTTTAAGTCAGATTTTTATGTTGTACGTTATGTAATTGGGGGGGTTTGGTTTATGATTTTCTAAACTATGGTAGCAATTAAACTAGCAAATAAAATCAATTAAAACCAAAACTTATCAAGAAAACAAATCTTGGTCGCAAGCACACATCCACCAACGAAAATTAGAACCGATCCTTGAAACGAAAATTGCAGTTTATGTTCTGAAATTTTATATTTTCTTAACATTGATTAATTAACGGATCCGCCGTATAACTAATCCTAACCAACAAACAATCAAAGTGTCCGCACTAATGATTCAATTTAATGGTAGCTTTAAGAACTAGATAATTTCATCAAGATTAACATACAAGTTGTCCGTAGCTTGTGTCACTTTGTTCAAATGTTCTCTCTAAGTTCAATAACGTAGTTCCGCCACAATTATTAAGCTTAGTTGCTTCACAAGTTCATATATCACAACTCCGGTTTTGATATTAAACTTAGCAATAGATTGTTCACAACAATAACTTAGAGTCCGCTCTAGCAATCATCAACAACAATCATATTAAATATGCATAGGAAAACAATCATACTCATTCATAACATAAACTGAAAATAAAAGGAAGAATAAATCTCATGGTTCTTGAAATCCAAAGGTTTGTTGTGTCCTTGCAACCAAGAAAAGAGCTTAGCCTTCCATAAATATTGAACTACTACTTCTAAAGAATGAAAAGAGCATGATTTTTAGGTTTGTAGAGGAGAGAATGTGTGTTTATTCTCTGCTGGCTGCTGCCTCCTTCTGCTCTCCCTCTTTTCTGCTAGCTGCTGCCTCCTTCTCTCTTTCTTTTTATATGCTAAGAAACCCTAGTCTCTATTTTACAAAATAGTCCTTCCTTGAGTCGACAGTTTACATTTAAGTACTTCAATAACTATTTTTCCTAAAACGAGAAATAGTCTTGCATGAAATCTTCAAGCTCTGACTTAGAGGAGCTAAATTGCTGATATAAAAACTTGGATGTCGGTTTAGATGCTTCGGAATGTAGTTTGGACTTGTTTCTTCACGAAACCTGTTTGCTGGCAGAATTCAGTTGTCATCTTTGAAAAATCATATCTCCCTCATATGACATCGTTTTTTTCTGAAATTTGGAGCGTTGATAGGTCTTTAAGTCAGGAATCCAATAAAATTGAGTTTGAATCAATTGGACTTCTGTAGCTCCAGATATTAAATTTTGAATGGACAAAGGTCAACACTGGCAGAATGCGAGATTTGACTTTGCAGGATGTGATTTCCATGATCTTTCTCTTTTTATTTTTCTTGCATTACATTTCCAGAAAGGTATGGATGTTAGCTTTTTAGTGCCACTGGAATCACTTCATTTTGATCTCTAGAACTCACGCTCTGCACAAAACATCGACTGAACGTCAAATCTGCCAATTACCTCCAATTTACTCTTTTTTGCATCTTTCATCCAAAAGTGCCTTCAAAACATAAAAAAAAGAATATCAATGCATTTTATATATAAAACATAGGCAAAACACTAGTTAAATGTGGGTGAAACTATCAAATAATATGGTTGCATCAAACATCCAACAAAGGTATATTGATCCTTACCTGCTTGAAAGTTTCAAAGATTTCAGAGTTGTGATTGACTTTCCTTTGTTTGGTCATGGCATAAGGAAATGGAAGTGATGGCGGGGAATCAGTCTTTTCTTTGCAATGTTCAGATTCAACCCCTTCCTTACCCTCAGAGATTAACTCATTATCTTTCTCACAAGGTTCAAGAATGGGTTTTTCAATAACCTTACCACTGCGAAGAGTGATGACTGATTTGACTTGATCCATGTGTTGGCTTCCAGAGCTACTTGCATTTGCATTGTATTGCCCCTTTGGATTTTGCTGTGGTTGAGATGGAAACTTACCTTTCTTTTAAAAACTGAGAGTAGATGCGAACTTTGCAATAGTATCTTTAAAATCTGTCATGCTTTGAGCAAGTTGAGTGTTGATTGTTTCTTGCTTTTCAATGAATGCATGCAATGTTTCCTCAAGATTCCTTCTAGGAGGGGGAACATAAGGAGGTACATATCCATGAGAATTTTGAAAATTATGGTGTGCTTGAAACGGTGGCTGTGAAGTTTGTGTATTATTGTTATCACTCTTCCAACTGAAATTTGGGTGATTTCTCCAACCAGGGTTGTATGTTTGCGAGTATGGGTTATGATTGGGCCTTTGGAAACTGTTTAAAGCATGAGCTTTTTCATGAAAGCATTCCTTGAAAGAAGGCAAAGTTGGACAGTCATTGGTTAACTGTTCATTGGTTTCACAGATTTAACACACAATGTCTTGAACAAATTTTAATTGACCACTCTTTTTCAATTCTAGTGCTTCGACTTTTCTAGCTAAAGATGCAAACTTGGCTTGGAGGTCATGATCTTTCCTAAGGTTGTACATTCCTCCACTAGATGTATGAGGTTAAGTTTTACTTGGTGCCTCATAAGTGCTTGCAGTGTCCTAATTTTAAGCATTTTCAGCTAGCAAGTCTAGGTACTCCATTGCTTCATTATGGTCTTTATCTTTAAAAGTTCCATTGCACATCAATTCCACCATTTGTCTATCTTTAGGTGTTAACCCTTTATAAAAATATAAAACTAATCTCCATGTTTCAAAACCATGATGAGGGCAAGTATTAAGCAAGTCTCGATACCTATCACAACATTGGTAAAATGTTTTTCCTGGTTTTTGAGTGAAAGTGATGATTTGTCTTTTGAAAGAGTTTGTTCTGTGAGATGAAAAAAACTTCTTTAAAAATTATTGTTGCATTTCATTCCAAGCATGAATGGATCCTGACCTAAGATTTTGTAGCCATGTTTTAGCTTTACCTTTTAATGAAAAAGGAAAAAGCTTTAATCTGATGGTGTTCATGCTATAATTTACGTCATTATAGGTGTTACAGACCTCCTCAAATTCTCTCAAATGCAAGTATGGATTTTCTAGATCTAAGCCATGAAAAAAAGGTAAAAGTTGAATAAAGTCTGGTTTAAAATTAAAATGAGATGCATCAGAGGGAAAAACTATGTATGATGGTGCACTTGTCCTTCTAGGACTCATGTGGTATCTAAGTGTTCTAACTCGATTATTCTCATTATAAGCGACTGGTTATCTTCTTCGGCCATATTTTCTGAAAATGATGAGGATACCCTACAAACTCTACCACTTAATGTACGTGACCAAACTCTTATGCACGTGTAGGAAGAGAATAAAATGAAAGAAAAGAAAAGAAAAATAAACAAAACAAAAACAAAACAAAACAAAACAAAACAAAAGATATAGAAGTTAGATAAAAGGAAAGAAAAGAAAAGACAATAAAATAAAATATATAATTTATACAAGATTTTCCTCCCCGGCAACGGCGCCAAAAACTTAACACAACCAAAGAGTTTCATGTCTTCTCCAAACTGCAAGAGTGTTGAAGTAATAAATAACCCGGCAGGACCAGGGTCGAACCATAGGGAGGTTAATTGTATAAACCACAAATAGAGAAATAGATAATAACAGAAAAGGAGTTGAGGAGAGCTTTGAGATGTGATATTGATATAAGGATTAAACAAGGATAAAATAATTGTCAAGGTTGAAGGATTCACTAATGGTATTTCAAACAAGTATAGTATAAAATCTTTTTATTACTCAACTGGAAACCACACACAAAAGAGGTTTCAATCGGATTATAAATTGTTAACATGATTACATTAGTTATCTTATTCGAATAATGCTAATACTTATAAATGTTGTCAGGTATTCATGATTTTAACTTATGTTAACAACAAATCAAGTTCCTTTCATAGCACACGTGTCGGTTATACCATACAGTTGGGCTATGAAAGTGCCAAGTATTTGTTGTACCAAGGGTTATGCAACATAAATCTAGATTAACCATTTAACAAGCAAAGTATTAAAAGTGAACAAGATAAAAAATACAAAATATGTTAGTATCAAACATTAAAGTCCATGTTGAGTTTAAACTATACTTATTCTTACACCATTAGTGTAACCTTTTCACCTTGACATAATAAACTTAGCTAAACATAATGTAAGAGAGAAACATAAATAAACAAGATAAAAATATAAATAAGATATACGTTAACTAAGTAAAGGAAAGGAAATGAAAAGCATAAACAAGAGATTATTATAAACAAAACTTAAGCATTACAAAAATATAACGAAAGAAATAAAGAGCATGATCTTGATCTGAAAACCAAGATGCCTAAATGCATGGCAAATGCCTCCTTTTATAGGCTAAAATTTAGAACTATTGATTTGATGGCTAATTGTTGAGTGGGTGGCCACATCTTGACTTAGTGACAATCCTTATCTTCTTGTCTGAACAAAACGTCATTGCTAATGTCATAATTTGAATAGATTGTCATCATGATAGTTCTAGGCAATTGTCTCAGATTTCCAACAAAAAAAGAATCAGTGAATTTGGACTTCTAGAACTTGAGATATGGGCTGGACACTGAACAATGTTTGGGCTACAAGATAGATTCTGACTTCTCTGTTGTTGCTAAGATTTGGACTTCCAAACAGCAGAATTGAGTCTTGGACTCCCATGAATGTTTTAGGCCTATGTCTTAGCTTTCTAGCCATATAAACCAAATTGAAATCCAAGATCTACAGCTCCAGATATGACCCAATGACTGAACAGTGTTCCAGTTTGGACTGAACCAACATCTCTTTTCTAAGCTTAACCCTCTCTTTGTCTTCTCAATTTCAGTAGTTGAACTCATCAATCAATGCTTTGATTTATGTGATAGGCTTGCAGTTAAAATGAGTATTTACCATAAATTATAGCTATTTTATATTATCAGACTTGTTATTATAAAACATGCTTAAGTTAGGGAATTTAATGATACTTTAAATGCAATATGATGATATAAAGCTTTAGTGAGAATGCACTTTTAAGTACTAATCATACCCTCTAAAGTATGGTTATGACACCTGAAAAATGTGATTGTATGAGCGCATTTGGGTAAATACACTAAGACTGATTGTGGGACAATCTTCTTTGAAGCCTATTGATTCAAGTTGCATCTCAACACATGAATATGAGTGATAAAAGGGAATATCATTGATGATGTCAATTCATTTCTTTTCATGATCTGGTTAGACGGGCTAAGAGAAATTCATTGAGAAGGGCATTGAGTATACAATAATGAGTGCCTTTGTTGCTTCTTTGAATGACTTAACAGTTCCGTGAAGGTTGATGATAACATATGCTTGAAGAGTATGGTTCAACCGAAGGCAACTTCATGGATGATTAACAATCTAAGATGAGGTCGACATTAGATGATTGTTGGCAGACCATACGCAACTGATCAAATGGCAATTTTTGGAGAATACAAAAAGTTAATGATTTGTTAAACTCTTTTATGATGAATCAAGCAACACCACACTATGAGGCATGGTCGGACTTGATGAATGATGAGAGTAATCATCAAAGACAGCCTAGGATGGGCACTGCACTTACATTTGAGTAGAGGATTGATATACAGTAGACTCGAATAAGCCGATGAATCAGAAAAACTAAGAAGGCTTTGGATAGCAAACAAAGACAACTTATGCCGATAGAGCATCAAAGAGGGGGTTTACATTTGAAACCAAGTAAGGATGCATGCATATCATCTAACCCTAAAGTATTGCATAAATATTTTTAAATTTTACGGAAAAAATCCTTAATGAAATCCAATAAGATTTTGAAGAATCTGAGTGGACAAAGAAAGAATTATTGAACTAATGATAGCAAAGGATGGTTTTGACCCTAGAATAGGATGAAGATGAGATAAACCTTACCATTAGAAAATTCTCAAGAAAATAAGAAGATCAACCCTGTCATCAAGAAGAATCTTAAGTCAACCCTGTAATCAAGAAGCACCAGGTTTTCAAATCCCATGACCGGGAAGTATCAAGTCAACCGTGCAATTAGGAATCATTGAGTTTTCAAACCCCATGATAGAAAAGTAACATACATTTTGGTTCTGGTTAAAGGGGATTGTTAGATTGAGATCTCAGGTTAACCTAACCAAAGACAACATTTTGGTTCTGGTTAAAGAAAATTGCTAGATTGGGATTTCAAGTTAGTCGAGCCATTGTTTAGATTTGAGTTCTGGTTAAGAGGTATCGCCAAATTGGGATGTTAGGTTAGCCGAATTTTTTTTTAGATTTTTTTATTTTGATTAAAGAAAATTGCTAGATTAGGATTTTAGGTTAGCCAAGCTATTGTTCAGATTTGTATTCTAGTTAAGGGAATCACTAGATTAAGATTTTAGGATGACCAAGGTGTAAATAGTTTGGTCGTAGTTCTCTTTGAAGATGATTGCTACAAAAACATAATTTCAGGTCAACCGGTCTAGAAGTTTTGAGGAGATTAGTTTTGAAGAACAATTCATTTGTCTTTACAAAATTTATGGAGAAAAGACTTGTTTTGAATACGGTATGTCACCCATGAAAATAAACCAGTTTTTGAATTTCTGAAAGGGAAGGTCACCTATGAAAATAGACTACTTTCTGAATAGGAAGGTCGCTCATAAAAATATACCAGTTTTAAAATTTCAGAAAGGGGTAGGTCACCCGTGAAAATAGATCAACTTTTGAAAGGGAAGGTCGCCCATGAAAATAGATCAGTTTTTGAATTTTAGAAAGGAGCAAGTCGCTCGTGAAACTAGACTAGTTTTTGAATGAACAGGTCGCTCGTGAAAATAGACTAATGTTTAAATTTTAAAATGGGTAGGTTGTTCTTGAAAATAAACTAGCATGAGTGTGTGTGGGTAGGTCGCACATGAAAATAGACCAGTTTTTTAACTTCAAAAGAGGCAGGTCACCCATAATAATGAGATAATTTTTTTTAAAAAAATAAAGTCTTTGGATGAGTGGATCACCTAGCAAGCCGTCCAGAAACATTTTTCAAGCTCACTATACAAAACATTGAAGAGGTTTTGCTTTGTAAGCAATGTAAAGATGGGGCATCTGTTGCTACCTAAATTTTAATACATTTTCAAAAAAAAATATAACATAAAAAACAACAAAAAACCCAAAAATATATATTTTGATGTATTTGCGTCGATTGCAACATCTTTTCCAAAGAATTTTAAAAAAATACATTTAATTTTTTTTAGTGATATAATTGTAATTGTGGAAGGGAGATGATCAATTTGAAAATTGAAAACCCTCTCACCAAAGCAACCCATCTTTTTTAATCAAATGGTCTATAATCAATTCCCTTAATTCAATGGTCCATTTTTCTTTGTTTTGTCTCCAAGTTAGCAAATGAATGGTTGATTTATTTTTGAAATTTTGATTTTGGTTTGTTTTATCTTCCAGCCAAAGAAAAAATTTACCTATTTACATGTAAATAGGGGGATTTGAAGGGGAGGGAGGAGGAGAGAGAATTTTGGGAGGAGCATTAACCTAAAAAGAGGAATTAATTAGAGAGGTAAAAAAAACCAAAGAAAAACATCAAACCCGTGAGCGTGAAGAGAGAAAAATAATTCACTCTCATTTCCCAGCACTCTTCCTCCAACCACAAGCCATGACAGCAAGGGCATCACAAGAGCATTTCCATCCAGCTCGTTCAGCCCCCCCGTTTTCTTTGCACCAATCGAAGCTGCAGCCCTCTCCGCCGTAAACAGCAGCGACGACCAAACCAAAATCCAGTGGTGTAGGTTTTCTTCCTCTAGCGGTGCAACTTCTTCTTGCACAAGAACCGTGAGACTCCAGCATTCCAGCCCCAGTAGCTCTTCCACACTGTGAGCAGCAACATAGCTCCACAACACCGTGAACATCCAGCAGTCCTCCATTGAAACAAACTGCCCATGATCTTCCAACATTAGCGACCTTTTCTTCTCGGTCCACAACGATAAGCAGCAAGTATTCAACTCGGCGCCATGAAAATCCAGCAGCCCTCCATTGAATGAAATGCACCATGACCTCTATTAAAGCACCAGCAGCACCTTCTTTGTTCCAGTTACAAGTCCTCAGTTTAGCACCATGCTCCACCAGCAACTCTTCCTCCTGCACTAGCAATATCCAGCAAGCGGTCCAATAGCATTTTCTCTAGTTCCAACACTTTGTCCTATTCTAACTGAACACAGCAACGACAGCAGCTCCCCAGTGCAACTTCATCTCCAGCAGCTTCAACCGTGGACTACCACCAGCCCCAGCCCCTCTTGGCTGAACCGCCACCCTTAGCAACGATTTCCCGAGACCAGTAAGTGCAACCGTGACATCCTAGCGTAGGTAACCTTCATCTTTGTCATGTTTCTTTGCATGTTGTTTTGATGTAATTAATGTAAGTAATGGTGGGAGAATGGGAATGTTGGGAATGCCGACGCCTTTAGTATTTCCATATGAAAATTTAAAATACATATTTGGATGCATTTTGAGATTTATTAACTAATTTACTAAATTCATAAGAATTTGATTAATATTTTAATAATTAAAATTTTAATTCATGAAAATTAATAGTTAATATTCTAGTATAGAATGATGGACCTCTAAATGAGACTAGTATTTAAAATATCACAAGTTGATCAGAAAATTCTCGGAGTTATTCTAAATATTCACCGATTTTAATTAAGAGTATTTTTAACCATAATACACAAATTACAAAAAAAATATTTTCATAAGAATTTATTTGGTTACTCGAGCCCATAATAAATTCTTAACACCAAATTTATTCATACGAATAAATCTCAATCTTAAACCACAGATAGGCCACCGATTAGAAAACCATCAAAACCTCTAAATCACATCAAACTACACAAAGCAACTTACCTCAGGTAGGGTGCGATGGGAGTGCTAATACTTTTTCTAGCCACAATTAATCCCTTACCTTTGAATCTCTAATAAAACCAGTATACTCGAGTTTTCTAGTGGCCTTGAACCAAACAACTAGGTAGCGACTCCAACGATCCCCTCGACGCCGTATATCCATGTGCGACAGTACTACCAAAGTTGACAACTCCCTCTTAGAATTTGGCAACCAAATGCCACACTAATTTAATTCTTCCAGCAGTATTGTGCCACTATTTCAGCCCCTTTTGGTTATCATTGTTCATACTAGAAGGTCCTTTTTGAATCTCAAACCTCTCTTAAGAATTTATCTTGCTTTATTGTTAATTTTTTATGTGTTTTAATATTGAGGTTTTGAATGTGTTTTAATATTGAGGTTTTGAACGGCCAATGTTCATTGTATGAATACTTATGTTGGAATGATTTTAATCTTGGATTTTGATTTTATTGTTGATTCTAATGTGTTGTGATGAGAATTTGAGTTTGAATAATAATTATGGGATTAATATTTGTGTTTGAATGTATTTGGTTTAATCTTTTAAATTTTATATATTGTTTCTTTTCATGTTTTTAGTCATTGTATCATTATTTTTAGCATTGTAATTTGTCTTTCTTTATATATGAACATGGACCTATTCAACAATATTTATCGACCTGGTCTTTTGCTTCAAATAATATAAAATCAATGCTCATTCATGCATGCATTTATAAAACTCATTAAAAATTCAATCTAAATTAAAAGGCCCATTCACCACATTCCAAACTTATAAAATCAATATTTATATTCTCACAAATCATGTAAAAACTATCTAGGCATATAAGACATCGTCTTAGATATTAAGAGGAGTAGCACATCCTCGAGATTTTTTTCTGCAACATTAAGCCTATAAAGGCTCTCTCGAAATCTTTCTATGATATTGAGCTTATAAGGAGTGTCTGTCTATATATATATATATATATATATAAAAGGTAAGTCATCTTCTCCTCTTATTATTCATACAATCCATATATTATCACAAGATTAAATACATGTAATAATTCATTACATAACATAAACTAGTTGTACAAAAGAGTTTCTAAAATAAAATAGCTAATGAACAACTAGAACACAATATCTACATATATAAAATGGATGGAATGCACTTATAAAAACACATAGAAAAAAAATATACATATTTAGTAAATAATTGTCCATTTCAACTAATTTGCTTACCCAAACTCTAAGATAACACAACAATGAGCATCCTTCACTAAAATTTTTGGTCAATACCATAATTCTCATATATTTTATTCACTTCATCGAATGAATAGCGTCCCCTTCTTTAATTATACTTGTCATGCCATTTTTTTCATCTACGCCATATTTTATTTTCCAATGATTTTATTCCACTCCCTATTTAACTCAACAACATGTTTAATCCATACCATGTTCCATTTCTCATTGTATTTATTCCATGCCACATTTCATCTTCCCATATAATTAATTCATACGATATTCCATTTCACATTGAATTTATTTTATACCATACTTCTTTTTCAATACGTGTTTAATCTCTACATGGTCTTGTTTTACAACACATTATGCCATTTAGGCTTCCCTTCCATTTATTTCATTTTGGCCGCAACATCCTTATCATCCTATCACCCTTTATGCCATTTTGGCTTTCCAAGCATGTATTTGTTTTTTATTTTCAATATATGCTATGCCATTGGATTCCTAATTAATTTTTTCCATTCTAGTCAAACACTCATTTCATCTTAACACATTATATGCACATCAATTCTATGTTAACTTTCTAATTTAATACATTCTCATATAAAATCTTCATAAATACTCATCATTCATAGTCCAAATCAATTTCGGGTTATTACCCCTTACCATACCCATATATTGTATATTAGTTTAAATATGGATTTGTAAATATCAAATTTCAATCTCAACATCTATTATACCAATTATAGTTCATCCATATATATTTTTTTCTAATCTCAAATGTTTTTTATGCCCATTTATGGCTTTTTTATATATATTTTTCATCTTAAATATTTCTTATGCCTATTTATTGCACATTCATAAATTTTTGCATCTCGACCCACCATTATGACCGATTCAAATATAACATATTAAATTCTGCCATTGTGATCATTTCAAATATCATATATTAAATTCTGCCATTATGGATTGTAAACACCAAAAAAAAAAAGAGAAGTAAAGTCGGAATGACTCCACCATCGCTGCTGATTTCTGAATCGGTAGTGGCACAGTTTTTAGCTGTCGATTTCTGAATCGATAGCTATGCAGTTTTCGCTACCAATTTCTGAATCGGCAGCAGCATAGTTTGGCTGCCGATTTCTGAATCAACAGAGATGCAGTTTTCGCTGCCGATTTCTGAATCGGTAGTGACGCAGTCATACAGTTTTTGCTGTCAATTTTTGAATAGGCAGCGACGTAGTTTTCGCTGCCGATTTCTGATTTGGTAGTGACATAGTTTTCGCTGCTGATTTCTAAATCGACAGCAACTGAGTCTAATTAAAAGTTTAGGAAACAAACCAGACTGTCTTAAGGAGCTAAGAGGGAGGGGTAAAACTAGTTTTGGAAAGACCAAAACAGGGACAAGAACACATCTAAACCAACCCTAAACACCCCACCTCATTTAATGGGGAGTATAAATGCAAGGAGAGAGAGAGAAGGTGACCGTTCCTCTTCCCAAAGTTGTCTACAGTAGCTGCATGTCTAGCTGCATGTTGCTCTTCTCTTCCTCCTTCCCAATAAAAACCTAACCAAACCAGCAGAGAGTGCCTTGTGAACGTGTGAGGGATAGTTGAGATCTTAAGAGAAGATTGGACAGCTGCCTAAAGGGAAGGGAAGAGGGGCTAGAAAACATGAGAGGAAGAAGAAGGAGGAGAACCAGCAGGAGAAGAGAAAGAATATTATCAAACCTTCCCCAAACTTACTTAGATTCGAAAGGTATAGGTCATGAAACTCCCTTCCTCTTGTTCTTAAGACCCATAACCAAAAATAAAGAAGAAGACCCTAAGAAAATTGACCTAAGACCTAAGCTAGTTGTGAAGGAAATTGAAATTAACTAAAAGGACAAGGAAACAGAAATGAAATGAAGCCATTTTCAAGAACATCTAACAAAGAAAAATGCATAAAAGGGAAAGAACAAATCATGGTAGAGGGTCGGCCTTAGCTATAGGGTTGGACAACATGCATATGTGTGTTCTGCTAGGATTTGATGAAAGATTATATGCTAGAATCAATGGTTTCAATGTGTGTATTCTGCTGGAATTTGATAAAAGATTATGTACTAGAATTGATTATTGCATGTGTGTATTCTACTGAATTTAGTGACAATTTATGTGCTGGGATTGATTATTGCATGCGTATGTGTGTGTTCATGCTGAAATCATGTGACCTTGCCGGAACCTAATGACAAATTATGTGTTCTGCAGCGAATTTGAGATTCGCAGCCGAAGTGGTATTGTCTGCAGTGAATTTGTGATTCATTGTTGAAACTGAGTTATCTGCAGCAAATTATCATTCGCTGCCGAATTGTGTGTTCAACAATGAAATTGTGATTTGCTACCGAAGTGGTATTGTCTGCAGCGAATTTGTGATTCACTGCCGAAACTGAGTTGTCTACAGCGAATTAGCATTCACTGTTGAATTGTGTGTGCTGTAGCGATTTTGTGATTCGCTGCCGCAGATGAGTTGTCTGCAGCGAATGTCTGATTTACTGCCGAAACTGAGTTCTCTGTAGCGAATTAGCATTCGCTACCGAATTGTGCGTTCTACAGCGAATTTGTGATTCGCTGCCGAAGTTGTATTGGTTGCAGCGAATTTGTGATTCGCTATCGAAACTGAGTTGTTTGCAGCGAATTAGCATTCGTTGCTGAATTATGTGTGCTGTAGCGAATTTGTGATTCCTTGCCGAAGTTGAGTTGTCTGCAGTGATTTTGTGATTCGTTGCTGAAGTTGAATTGTCTCCATCAAATTTGTGATTTGCTGCCGAAACTGCGTTCTCTGCAATGAATTACATACGTTGCCGAATTGTGTGTTCTATAGCGAATTTGTGATTCATTGCCGAAGTTGTATTGTCAGCAGCGAAATTATGATTCACTGTTGAATTGTATGTTCTGCAACGAATTTGTGATTCGCCGCCGAAACTGAGATGTCTGCAGCGAATTAGCATTCACTGTTGAATTATGTGTGCTGCAGCGATTTTGTGATTCGCTGCCGTAGATGAGTTGTTTGCAGTGAATTTGAGGTTGACCGACGAAACTGAGTTCTCTGCAGCGAATTAGCATTCGCTGTCAAATTATGTGTTCTGCAGCGAATTTGTGATTCGCTGCTGAATTTGTATTGTTTGCAGCAAATTTGTGATTCGCTGCCGAAACTGATTTGTGTGCATTGAATTAGCTTTCGCTGTTGAATTGTGTGTGTTGCAGTAAATTTATGATTCGCAGTCGAGGTTGTGTTGTTTGCAGCGAAATTATGATTCACTGCCGAAACTAAATTGTCTGCAGCGAATTGTGATTCGATGTCCAAGTTGTGTTGTCTATAGCGAAATTGTGATTCGCTGCCGAAACTGAATTGTCTGCATTGATTCACTGCCGAAGTTGTGTTGTCTGCAGCGGATTTGTGATTCGCTGCCTAAGTTAAGTTGTCTGCAGCGAATTTGTGATTTGCTATCGAAATTGAGTTCTCTGTACCAAATGAGCATTCGCTACCGAATTGTGTGTATTCTACAGCGAATTTGTGATTCGCTGTCTAAGTTGTATTGGTTGCAGCGAATTTGTGATTCGCTATTGAAACTGAGTTATTTGCAGCGAATTAGCATTCGTGGCTAAATTGTGTGTGCTACAACAAATTTGTGATTCCTTGCCGAAGTTGATTTGTCTGCAGTGAATCAGTGATTCGCTGCCGAAATTGATTTGTCTACAGCGAATTTGTGATTCACTACCGAAGTTGAGTTGTCTCCATCAAATTTGTGATTTACTGCCGAAACTGAGTTCTCTTCAGCGAATTAGCATACGTTGCCGAATTGCGTGTTCTGTAGCGAATTTATGATTCAGTGCCGAAGTTGTATTGTCTGTAGTGAAATTGTGATTCACTATCGAATTGTATGTTCTGCAACGAATTTGTGATTCGCTGCCAAAACTTAGTTGTTTGCAGCGAATAGCATTCACCGTTGAATTATGTGTGTTGCAGCGATTTTGTATTCGCTGTCGTAGATGAGTTGCCTGCAGTGAATTTTTGATTGACTGACGAAACTGAGTTCTCTGCAACGAATTAGCATTCGCTGCCGAATTGTGTGTTCTGCAGCGAATTTGTGATTCGCTGCCGAATTTGTATTGTTTGCAGCGAATTTGTGATTTGCTGGCGAAACTGAGTTGTCTGCATTGAATTAACTTTCGATGCCGAATTGTGTGTGTTGCAGCGAATTTGTGATTCACTATCAAAGTTGTGTTGTCTGCAGTGAAATTGTGATTCGCTGCCGAAACTGAATTGTCTGCAGCGAATTGTGATTCGGTGCTGAAGTTGTGTTGTTTGCAGCGAATTTGTGATTCGCTGCCGAATTGTGTATGTTGTAGCGAATTTGTGATTCGCTGCTGAAGTTGTGTTGCCTACAGCGAATTTGTGATTCGCTGCCGAAACTGAGTTGGCTGCAGCGAATTTATGATTCATTGCCAACACTGAGTTCTCTCCAGCAAATTAGTGTTCTCTGCCAAATTGTGAGTTCTGCAACGAATTTGTGATTCGCTACCGAAGTTGTATTGGTGGCAGCGAATTAGCCTTCGCTGCCGATATTGTGTTAACTGCAGCGAATTAGCATTCGTTGCTGAATTTGAGTTGTTCTGGAGCGAATCAGCGTTCACTGTCGAAAGTGTATTGACTGCAGCGAAATTGCGATTCACTGCCGAAATTGAGTTCCATGCAGCGAATTAGCATTCGTTGCTGAAAGTGTGTTGGCTGCAGCAAGGTAGCATTCACTGCCGAAATTGAAGTGCCTGCGGCGAATCAGTTTTCGTTCCCGAAGTGTGCAGCCTACAGCGAATCAGTTTTCATTACCGAGTTGTGCGGCCTGCAGCGAATTAAATGTTTGTAACAATTTCATTGTATGATGGTGTAAAATGTGGAACACTTGAATGGGGACATATGGATTCTTGAAATAAGTATGATGATGAATGTGATTTGAGGATGCAAATATACTGATTTGGCATTGATGTCTTAGGTAGTGTGGCCGGGATCGGACCATCATCAGGACAAGAACAAACCGCAAGTTGAACAGGTAGGTGGTTTCCACCTTTTTCTCTTATGATGTTTATGTTTTGAAATGATTTACTTATGATGATATTTTATTAAATCCTTGTTGAATGAAGATATGACGATGAAGTGTTTGATTGAATTCTTGATAATTATCGAAACGACTATGAAATGTCGATCAGGTTCTTGTTGAATGTTGAAACAATGATGAAAATATTAATGTTCTGAAATGACCTGTTTGAGGTGGACTTATTATTGTGTTGCGATAATATTAAACTGACTATGAGATGTTGATTGGGCTATTATGAATTTAGGCTGCTGATGAATGGTAGTATGAGTATTACGAAGGGTCTACTGTTGTATTTTATTGGATGTAATTGTGACAAATAGTTGTATGAGTATTATGAAAGATCTACTGTTGTATTTTATTGGATGTAATTGTGACAAATAGTTGTATGAGTATTACGAAAGATCAACTGTTTTATTTTATTGGATGTAATTGTGACGAATGGTTGTATGGGTATTACGCAGAATCTATTATTGTATTGTATTGAACATTAATTGTCATGAATGGTTGGATAAGTAGTATGAAGGGTGCACTATTGTGATACTGAATGCTAAATTGTTATGAAATGATTGTTTGTGTATTACAAAGGATCTATTATTGTGTTTAGTGAATGTTAAACTATTATGGAACGCCTGTACGAGTATCACCAAGGGTCTACTATTATATTGTAGTGAATGTCTAGTTGTTATGAATTGTTTGAATGAGCAATTCAAGGGATATTACCATGTTATGGTGATTTCATATACCGCCTTTGGAACATTTGATTAGTTGATGATTAGCTTCAGCTAATGGCATCCGAAGGGATGACCGAGACAAATTATTAATTAGCTTCGGCTAATGGCATCCGAATTGATGACTAGGACAAATGAATGATTAGTTTCGGCTAATGTCATTCGAATGGATGACCTGGACAAATCGTTGATTAGCTTTGGCTCATGGCATCCGAAGGGATGAACGAGACAAATAATTGATTAGCTTCAGCTAATGGCATCCGAATGGATGGCCGAGACAAATAAATGACTAGCTACGACTAATAGCACCCTAAGTGGATGACCGGGATGAATAAATGATTAGCTTCAGCTAATGGCATCCGAATGGATGACCGGGACAAATGAATGATTAACTTTGGCTAATGGCATCCGAAGGGATGACCAAGAAAAATCATTGATTAGCTTTGGCTAATGGCATCCGAATGGATGATCGGGACAAATAAATGACTAACTACGACTAATGGCATCCTAAGTGGATGATCGGGATAAACAAATGATTAGCTACGGCTAATGACATCCAAAGTGGATGTCCCAGATGAATAAATGATTATTTTCATCTAATGGCATCATAAGTGGATGACCAGGATGAGCTAATGGCACCCTAAGTGGATGGCCATGATGAATAAATGATTAGCTTCGACTAAATAAATGACTAGCTTCGGCTAATAGCATTCGAAGTGGATGACCGGGATGAATTAACGATTGATTTCGGCTAATGGCATCCTAAGAAGATAGCCGGATTGGAGAGTTATGAATTAGTCTTCAAGTATAACATCCCCATATCCGGGATAAAACAACGATCTCATGTTAACTGATAAACATAGTGATTGATTTTTTTTTTTCTATATCTATTCATGGTGTTTGTATTCAAGTCTACCAAAATTTCAACAAAGTCTCTCCTATACCGGGAGGTCCCAAGTTATCGACATACGACCTGCTTACACTTCTAATATACCGCATCTCCTAACTCAATTCAACCCAATCATCCTAGGTCTCAATCCCACAAACATCATCATTCATATCAACCACAATGTTTATGATATGCATTGTACAACAATTATCATTATGGATGGATAAAGATATAAACATACATACATGGAACATGGTTATACAAACTACAGAATTAAATTCATATATTCAAGTTTAAACATCAATTGTACAAATTGAGTTATATAAAAGTTGTAATATTACCAATTACAAGGATATACTCCCTAGAACCTAAATTACAAAAAGTGAACCTAAGCTAGAATCTACTCATGTCGTGCATGCAATGGTCCTAAAAACAAAATACATATTATTGAAATATGAATATCATAATAATATAGCAATACAAATATCCAGCAATTTAAAAAAGCAAACATGCATTCATATTTTATTCACTTCTCCCTTTCGATTTTCATTGGAAACTCTTTCTCCTTCAACTACTAAAAACCATTTCCTCTTCCATTATCAACCTCCATTTAAGATCTCATAAGACCACTCATGATTATTTCCGTTTAACACATTACTAATACCAATTTCACTGTTATCATCATCACCCTGTAGGAGTCGATGCAAGGTGATTCCCTTACCCAGGATCCTAACATACACTAAATGTATGCTAGCCAATACATAGGGATCCCCTTACCCGGGATCCTAACATACACTAAATGTATGCTAGTCCAAACATGGTGATCCCCTTACCCGGGATCCTAACATTCACTAAATGTATGCTAGTTCACGCCCTAAATCAAACTTCTCATATTTTCTTTGTCAATGATAATTTCATCACTTGAAAATTCACACAACAATCATTCACCTTGAATACACATACATTCAGAATACTATCCAAAATATTGGCATTATTACGCAAACTTTCCTCCTTTCTCCTAATATCCAACTTTTGGTAATTCACTTCTCACATTAATAACATATTAAATCATAGAATTTAACTAGAACGTATAGGTGCGGATCACGTACCTACAGTAGAAGCTCTACTCGTGCTCCCCTACTGTTGCTGCTACACAACACCTGTGGTCCCTCCTGGTAATCATAGGCCTAATCTCATAAGTGATCCTTATTCAAGAATATATTTCATACTAACCATATTAACAGCCAAACATGTATTTCTTTCAATTATTCCTTTCTTTATATTTTATGTTCTCTCATTTCATCTATTTAAACCATCATTCTTTGTCCAACCATGGTTATCATTCTTTTTTTATATTTAAATAGTTATTGTTTAAACCTCGAACTATTATTGTCTGACCTCTCCTTAGATTTTTAACTATATCTAGAGTTATAGAACTCCATTTCAAGCAAGATTGATCTCATTGGAAAGCTAAAACATGAGGCTACAAGTTCTCTGAGGAAGAAGAACCCATTTCTGCCTCTAAGATAGGCAAAATCACTCATCAACAAATATTTGGATTGTTACTCTCTTGTTTTTGAACCGTTACTGTCTGACCTCTCCTTAGATGTTTAACTATGTCTAGAGTTATAGAACTCTATTTCAAGCGAGATTTGTCTTGTTAGAAAGCTAAGACACGAGGCTACAAGTTCTCTAAAGGAAGGAGAACCCAGTTCTGCCTCTAAGATAGCCAAAATTGCTCATCAATAAACATTTGGATTGTTACTGTCTTGTTTTTTAACCGTTACTGTCTGACCTCTCCTCCAATTTTTAACTATATCTAGAGTTATAAAACTCTATTTTAAGTGAGATTTGTCTTGTTGGAAAGCTAAGACACGAGGCTACAAGTTCTCTAAAGGAAGGAGAACCCAGTTCTGTCTCTAAGATAGCCAACAATAAACATTTGGACTGTTACTGTCTTGTTTTTTAACCGTTACTGTCTGACCTCTCCTCCGATTTTTAACTATATCTAGAGTTATAGAACTTTGTTTTAAGTGAGATTGGTCTTGTTGGAAAGCTAAGACATGAGGCTACAAGTTCTTTGAAGAAGGAGAACCCAGTTTTGCCTCTAAGATAGTCATAATCATTCATCAATAAACATTTGGACTATTACTATCTAGATATTGAACTGTTACTATTTAGACATTGAACTGTTATTGTCCAACTGTTACTGTCTAGACATTGAACTATTACTATCTTGTACCGTTACTTTCTAGGCATTGAACTGTTACTGTCCAACCATTACTGTGTAGATATTGAACTATTATTGTTCGACCTCTCCTTAGATTTTTAACTATATCTAGAGTTATAGAACTCTGTTTCAAGAAAGATTGGTATCTTTGGAAAGCTAAGACATGAGGCTACAAGTTCTTTGAGGAAGGAGAACCTAGTTCAGCCTCTAAGCCAATCATAATTGCTCATCAATAAATCAGACTTACTGCCCTATAGGGTTTGTCATGACCTAGTCTCGGTTGATAACTCATAACTAGAGTTCTACAGCTCCAAATTGAGCAAGACCAATTTTCTTAGTTAGCTAACATCCAAAACTACAATTGCTATGAGGAACCTGGTTCTAATTCTCTCATCCTCCTATCCAAAATCTTACCGAAAGTCAGGAGACGAGTCTGTCTAGATTCGTCACCCTCCTTCCCTTCACACATAACTTTCACAAACGACATTTTCTGGGTAAATTATCATGTTTTCACATCCCCAATCACATATCACACATGAATTAACTTAATTTTAACAACAAATACTTTTCCCCCAATTCAAGTCTAAGAACCCTAATCTATAATTCACATCAAGGCATTAATTCATTATCGAATTTGAAATGACTTATAAGATCACGTTTAGAACACCTTATCTGGTACAAATTTAGATTTTAATCTTCAAACAGTTGAAGATTTTCAACTCCCTCCTTTCTTATCTAATGACAGTCAGCCCTCCATCTTCTCTTCTTGTTCAATTTTCTTGTTAATTCCTTACCCACAAGTGTTTATTCCATCTATAAACCCTTAATCTTAGATGGGTTCTTGAAATTTTGGTGTTTCTCTCTTGATTTTGCAAGAATGAATACAAAAACTCCCTCTTTTCTTTCCTTATGATCGCTGCAGATTTTTGGTGTAAATAGGAATATTTATGCTCTATAATTTTTCTTATTTGCATTTAGACCCCTAGATCTTTTTTTCTTCTTCTTATAATTAAGTTATACCTCTTTTCATTTCTCATAATTTCACCCCACAACTTTTAGTTTAGTTTATTTTCATTAATTTAATCCAACCCTCAACATTTTTTGGTTGATTTATAATGTCTCGAAATATTTCATCCAGAAACTTATATCCAATTTTTTTTGAATTTCTGTGTTTATTTAACCACATGCATGAATTTCTTCACTTTTATTTCTCATGTAGTTAGTTTGCAATTTAAGCAACCTCTATTTTTCCTCGGGGTTTACATCAGGAATTAATGTGTTCATGTATACTAGGTTTTGTATATACTAAGTATACGAAAGAACTATGATTGTTATGCTTTAAACAGAGAATAACGTTAGTTCAACTAACGATATTTGACATGAATAATCGGGTTTGAGTATTATAATTAACCTCGGTAATTGATGAATTATTAATGGTGGTATTTACATAAGAAGAAATGATAGAATTACGCTCTTTTGGTCTATGAATGAAATGTGACGCTAATATTGCTTTATTATGTTTCTTTAAATTGCCTATAATACTTGAAATTATCTTGTGCTGTAGCAGGGACATCATACCAACATGGTGCGTAGGAAAATCCATTTTGAAGCTCACACATTATGAAAAGAATTATATATTCGCATGTTATGGGTGATATGAGTTCTGTATGAATGGACATGTTAATCACTCAATTAGTCGTCCGACCCCTTTTGTAGAGACTAGTAATGAAAAATTGAAATGGAACACAGATGTGAATATGCGACCAAGTTCATATGATGTGTATGATATGCATATGAGGTATTCATTTCATGAGGATGTCATGTTGTGAAATTACATGAGGTCAGGATAACAAAAGTACTAATTGTGTAACTTGTTGTTCGACACTCTTGTATGAACTCGTGATGTTAGCGAGACTAGAATAGAAATGTGAATTTGTGAGTAAGTTAATATGATATAGTGTAAACCTATGAGTATGAAAATATAATAATATGGACACGTGTATTGAGAATCTATTTTATGGGAATATTGATTTACATTATCCTACGTGGATTTTGCCTTGTTAATGAATGAAATGTAATTATAAATCTGCAAAATGATATGGTGAAAAACATCCAGAATTGGACCAAAAAAAATTTCCATCAATTTTGGCCTTAAAAAAGTTGGGTCGTTACATGGACAATTTAATTTTCTCATTTTACATTCTACCATTGTAGTCCATTTAATTAGCAAAATATTAAATTTCGATCATGAAATCATATTTCTCTTCTAATTCAAAAAATATTACATTCCGATCATGAAATCATATTATTTGTTTATGCCTTATAGGCGTACTTTTCACTTAACATTCATTTTTTGCACCTTAGGCATAACTCACAAAACAATTATTTTAATAATAGACCCTATCCAAATAGCTTACTTCATTTAAATTTATAGTACCCGTTTAGATAGCTGACTTTATTTACCTTTATCCAAACAACTGACTCATGTAAATTTCATAGTCTCCATCCAAAAAACTAGCTCTATCACATATTATAACCTCCATCAAAATAGCCAACTTAAATCATTTTATTATATCCACTATTGCAGTCTATTTGAATACACATTATTCTTTGACGTTGCGATCAATTATGATTTACTGATTGATGTCTATTGTTGCAGTTAATTTCAAATCATATAAAGTTATCATCATTGTGGTTAATTACACATCACATATACATTAGCCATTAGGGTTTATTAACACTCACATATAATTTACTACGGTTGAGTACAAAACACATCTATGTTACTATCATTATGGTCAATCTCAAATCATATGGATTCATTAACAATTCACAAATAATTTCATGTATCTATGTTGCCTCGTAGTTATGATATCTCATGATAAGCAATTATACACTACAAAATAATTTTTTCATGGAAAGCAAACAATTACAAAAGCATCTTAAATAATTAAAAAGAAAAAGGGGCAACCCTTACCATAAACTCCCAAACAATAACAACATAACAACTAATGCTCATATCGCTAATGAAATTCAATCATGGAAATCTCCATACATCTTAAAATCTCAATCAATATCCATACACATTTCAAACATCAATCAATATTTCAATCCAATAGTCAATGTTCCTATCACCAAATTAAATCCTCACTTAGATCTCTCACACGTCCAAATTCTAATTTTACAATGCTTGTAAAACTCGACAAAAACTTTTATCGTGTTAATTGAATAATGGGAAAATAAAATAAAAATAGAAAGAGTTGGGATGATATTTTTAATTATTAAATATTAACTTTTGACATTAAAAATAAAAAGGAGATAAAGCTTTTGATCATAAGGACCCGATTAAAATTTTATGATGTTGATGAAATATTGGAAAATTTACCAAGTAATGAAATCTTGACAAGTAATGGAAAATTAAGATGAAATGAAAAATAAATAAATGTGATATGTAGTGTAGTGGATGACCTCCATAAATAAATTTAAAGGCATTGTTGAAGTTTAAATAAGGATTATGAATTTTTGTTTAAAATTCATAATATTGACGAAATCAGTAACGAGTTTCGATGGATAGAAGAATTTGAAAAATTTAAAATAAAGATGTTTTGAGAATGAGAAAATAATTTCAAGGAATTATAATGGAAATAAGAAATAAAAGATAAGAAAGAACTGTATGAAGAGGTGTTAGTGTAAACCCTGGTAAAAAAATCGATAACATTACTGTTAAATTTAAATAAGTTTATAAATGAAATAAACAATAAAAAGGGAATATAAATATATTTTGAAATAAAAAATATTCTTGAGGATCTACTGAAAAAATTGATATGATCTATACAAGGACGGAACAAGAAACTCAGATTTTTTGTGTAAAATCATCTATTAGCTAGTTTTATGCTACCAAGCATAACTTTTAATCTAACTGTCTGATATGCCTGAAAGTTTACGAGGAGTCTCCTAACATATTGTTCCACCTTGGATTAAGATTTCAGAACAATCAAAGTTTGTGAAGGCCTTGCAATAATGTCAACAGATTAGACTAGTATAAAAAAATAAAACATGGGCTCATTAGGGGCAAAATGCTATTTTGGCCAAAAATTCAGCATTTCTTCCTATTTCTTGCATAAAAGCTGCTAGAGAATTAGAAGAGAAAATAGAAAAAAAAAAAAGCCAACACCAAATAAGTTATAAAGAGAAAGCATGAATTAGGCATGGTAGATGAGAGAATGAGTGATTAACATTATCAAATACAAGATTAAGATAGAAAAACCAAGTGGAAAGGAAGAAATAGAGAGAGAAACATTCAGCCAAAAAAGAAGGAAGAAGAAGGGTGGAAATTTTTTGATTTGTTAGCGTTCAAAGCTTATTAATTTTTCTAGTAAGAGGCTGTAAACTCAATTGTACAAGTTAAACAAAGATTTATAAGTTTTTTGCATGAATTCTTAAATTTTAAGTTAGGGTTCTTGAATGAAAAATAGGGGAAATTTAAAATTGTGTTAGATTATTGTAATTGATATGGAATATGATGAAAATAGCTTGAATTGATGAATAATTAAAGAATAAAAATGGGTATTTTTCTATGGGATTAAGGCCGACCATTTTGGAAAAATCAGAGATATTAGGAATTAAAGTTGATATTTGTTCAATTATGTGTTTTTTGTATGTGTTAATGTGATAATGTTGCTTTGAAATGGATTTAATTAATTTAATTTAGAGTAATTGAGTCTCAATATATATTTCAAAATTGGAAGTTTTACGAGGCATTGACTTTATAATTGGTTTTTGGTTATGTGATTGTGAAATTGTGTGTTTTGTATATATTTAACGTCTAAAGTGAAGAAATCATGTGTGGAATATATTATAGAAATTTACTCATGAAAATTATGAATTTATTAGGATACTTTAAAAGGAGTTACAAATAATGATGGATGATGACTAGTATGGGAGGAAACATGTTAATGCAAATGGTCACGTATGTATTGAGCATAAATATGGTGATTTTACCTTTATTGTGTTAAATGGATGAATAAATGTGAAATGTAATTTTTTTTTTGTTTGAATTGTGATTTAATGATGCTAAAATGACTTTGGACAATATGTTTTATGAATGGAAATAAGTTAAAGGTTGAAAAGGGTTTTTCAAAAGGTGAAAACCTTTGTTTGGCCGAAACTTTTGGTTGAAAACAGAGGGAGAAGTTTGTATAAATATGTTGTTTTAAATAGTTAAAAATGATCATGAATGAAGTAGTTGATGTATGAAAATGAGTTTAGGAATGAAGAAAACTTCATAGGATTGTTTTCTTTGGTTTGACCGAAACTTACTAAGTGTCAAAATCGGCTTAAACTTATCAATTGTGATTATGTATGTTGTGAATGAGTTATACTCAAACTTAAAATCAAAAAAATGTTAATGGGAATTTGGTATACTTAGCTTAAAGGTATATTTAAGCTAATATTGATCGAAGTGAGTTAATGGATAAAAGTTGGCATGAATTTGTTGTTAACGTTGCAAGGGGTGTGTGCGTGCATGCTAATAAGATGCTATCGTGGTGATAAATAAATGTATTGTAATGAGAAAATGAAGTTAAAGCAAGGCTTACAAACTTAAACATGTATGAATGAACATATATTCCATGTTTAGGATTGAAATAGTATGAACTATAGTCCTAAAATCTAATTTTGTATATGTGACAGACGAATAGAAACAAATGTGAAATTAATGGGTAAATAAAAAAAAATTGACTAAATGGCCAAAATTTCCACAAATGAAAAAAGAAGAAAAATGTTATCATTCTATATGAAAATTACATTAACAATCCATGTTAAATGATGATGCAACATATATAATAAAGGTTGGAATGAATAAAGAAGTGAATTAATGTGTAAAAGTATTCTCATTACAAAAATTGATTTAGAACTTTGATATTTAAAAGGTTGTTGTTATGTATGAATGAGAAAATGTTGTAGTGTTAGTAAAAAATATATATAGGATAGATGAATAAACATGGGAAATACAACTTTAAACATGAATGGGTTGTGTTTGGTTATCGTGATTTAAAGGTTATGGATTGTATTGAATATGCAACTAGGATGTGGGTCTTGAATCAGATGAATGAGTTGATAATGAGTTGAAATCTTGTTTTTATAGGGGGTTTTGAGAGCGAGATTACAGTCTAGAGCAGTGGAAACCTCAAAACTTTTAAGTACTTTGCACCTTATTTGATGCAACCATATTATTTGATAGTTTTACCCACAATTACCTAGTATTTTGCCAATGTTTTACATATAAAATGCATTGATATTTCTTGTTTTATGTTTTGAATGCACTTTTGGATGTACGATTCAAAAGGAAGTAAATTGGAGATAATTGGCAGATTCGACCTCCAATCAATGTTTTTGTGCAGAGCTTGAGCTCTAAAGGTCAAAATGAAGTGATTCAGTGGCATTAGAAAACTTACATCCATACCTTTCTATACATGTATGGCAAGGAAAAAAAAAGATGGAGGATCGAGATCGCAGCCTTCAAAGACAAATCTCATATTTTGCTAGTATTGACCTTTGGCTATTCTGACTTGAATATCTTGAGCTAGAGAAGTCCATTTGGTGCAAACTCAAGGATTCCTGACTTGAAGACCTATCATCATACCAAATTACAGCATACAATGAGCTTATATGAGAGAAATATGATTTTTCTAAGATGCCACATGGATTCTGCCAGCAGACAGATTTTGTGAACAAACAAGTCCAAATTACTTCCCAAAGCATCCAAACCGACATCCAAGTCTTTATTTCAGCAATTTAGCTCCTTTAGGTCAAGAGTCAAAGCTTAAAGATTTTATGTAAGGCTATTTCTCTTTTTTTAGAAAAATAGTTATTGAACTACTTAAATGTAAATTGTCTACTTAGGAAATGACTATTTTGTAGAAAAGGGATTAGGGTTTCCTTGGATATAAGATGAAAGAGAGAAAGTTAAGAGAGGGCAGCCAGCCATGAGAGAAAAAATGCTCATTTCCTCCACAAACCCAAAATCACGCATTCTTTTTTTATTATTATTACTTGTTGAATAGACATGCAAGGCTAAACTCTTTTTCTTGGTTGCAAGGACACAGAAACCTTCGGATTTCAAGAACTGTGAGATTTATTTTACCTTTTCTTTTCAATTTATATGATGAATAAATAAGTTTGTTCTCCTATATTTATTTTCTATAATTGTTTATTTTAATTACTAAAGCGGACTTTAAGTTATTATTGTGAACAATCTATTGTTAAGTTGGCTATCAAAACTGGAGTTGTGATATATAAACTTGTGAAGCAATTGAGATTAATAATTATGGCGGATCCAGATTAGTAATCTTAGGGAGAACATTTGATCGATTAAATCAAACATGGACTGCAGACAGTTATGTTGTCTAGATTAATCAACTCATTTGGTTCTTAAGACTGCCATTGAATTAAATTGCTAGTGCAGACACTGTGGCTGTTTGATGATTAGGATTAGTTATACACTAGATTTGTTAACTAATCAACATAAAAAAAGATAGATGTTTAGAGTTTAAATTGTTGTTTCGTTTCTATGATTAGTTCTGATTTCTGTAGGTGGATGTTTACTTGCGACCAAGATTTGTTTTTCTTGATAAATTTTGGTTTTTTTTAATTTAGCATTGATCGTTTCTTTCTGTTTACTATAGCCATAGATAACTTCACAATCCCCCCCCCCAATTGCACATCATATAGTATAAAAATTTGAACTAACACTTCCTCGTGGGATCGACCATTTGCTTGCTCTATACTATTTTATTTATTTAAGCTAGGGTAATTAATTTGTGCCTCAGCGACATCGCAACAAATTTTGGTGTCGTTGTTGGGGAAGTGATTTTAGTTGATTCTTGTGTTGTAATTTTTATTTGTTGTGATTGTTATTTATTTTGTTGAAAAAAAAAGAAAGAGAAACAAATTTTTTTTTCTTACGACAATATTGTACAGTACGATACAGTTACTGTTCAAAACTGATTTTTTGGTGAAATTTGGTCTAGACCTTTTGTTTTGTGAAGGGAAACGATGTTCTGTACAAGACTAGTGGCCAAAGGCCACTAGCCACACCCTATTGAGGCTAAATTCCGCTGTTTTTTAGGGTTTTAGGCAATTTTTTGTTTTTAGCATTGGATTTTCGTTCAATTTGTACTAACTTTAATCTCTTGTGTGGTTGGTTTCTTTTGAGTTTTCTTAACAATTTATGCCTGTAACCAATTCTACTGACTAGAGACAAGTGTAGATAGATCTCGAAATAGAGAACACTTTATGTAGGTTACGAAATGAAGCTTGCGTGAACACCATGGTTGTTGCACGACAACAAACATTAAAGGAGCTCGTTGCTCCTAACATGGAGAATCAACCATTGTGCATAAACATGGACAACAATGTCAACTTCAAGCTCAAGTCTGGTTTTATACACTTACTGCCAATATTCAATGGACTTATCTTGAGGAGTTCCACATGGTTTGTGTTGGCATGAAACCGAACGGAGTTGATGAAGAATAGGTGAAGTTGAAAGCTTCCTTTTCTCTTTAAAAAGGGCCGCAAGGGCATGACTTTTCTCTATTCTCCCAGGTTCTATTAGAACTTAGAATGGCATGAAGAAGATTTTCCTTGAAAAGTTTTTCCCAGCTTCTCGAGTCGCCAACATAAGAAAAGAAATATGTGGGATTCGACAATCTCATGATGAGACACTCTCCGAGTATTGGGAAAGATTTGAGAAACTGTGCATTCAATGCCCTCATCATCAGATACCTAATCAACTGCTCATTCAATATTTTTATGAAGGACTAATGCCTACTGACTGCAGTATCATTGATACGGTAAGTGGAGGAGAATTGGTAGATAAGACACCCAAGGCTGTATGCCAATTGATCTCAAATATGGTAGCCAACTTCAAACAATTTGGCACTCGTGGAGACTTCCCAAGCAAACGAGTAAATGAGGTAAGTATTTCTAACCTTGAGAATAAAGTTAATGATCTTACTTCTCTTGTGCGTTCTTTGGCTTGAAGAAATGTACAACAGGTGAAAGTTTGTAACATATGCTCATTACAAGGACATGCTTCGGATATGTGCCCAACAATGCAAGAAGATTACATTGAACAAGCTAATGCAGTTGATTGAGCATTCAATGGACAACCCCAGCGTAAGTATGATCCCTTTTCCAACATGTACAATCCTAGATGGAGAGATCATCCGAACTTACGCTATGGGAACAAGCCTCAACAAGGCAATCAAGGCCGACAGTTCCATGGATTTCAGCCCCAACAGAATTATCAAGCAAGATAGCCCCCTGCACTCATAAATTCCAATGTTATAGGTCATCGAATGATGATCTTCATGAGATGATGAAAACTTTGGCTTTTAATAAAGTGACCTTGCAACAAAATATCATGTCTTTTCAACAGGAAACAAGGTCAAGCATTCTCAACTTAGAGAAGCAAATGTGGCAAATAGCTTCAAGTGTAAAGAAATTAGAGGCACAAATGAATGAAAAGTTTCCCTCCCAAGCATTGAATCCAAAAGAGAATTTTAGTGTGATCACGCTGCGAAGTGAGAAAGAACTTGAAGAGCAAAGGTCAAAACAAATTGAGATGGAGGAAAAAGAGGAGATAGAAACTAAATTGAGTATAAAGAAGAAACATCCTCTTCCTTTACAAATTGAAAAAACGACCCACACTCCAAAGCTAAGTACTAACTCATTGAATTCTAGTTTTAAAACAATTCCACCCTTTCCTTTGAGTTCTTCTAGGTCTAAAAAAGAGGATAAAGAATAAGAGATTTTAGAGGTTTTCAAGAAAGTGGAACTTAACATTCCTTTGATTGATGCTATCAAGCAAATTCCCAAGTAAGCCAAATTCGTGAAGGAGTTGTGTACTACCAAGAGAGCCTATAAGCTAAAGGGTCATGAAATGGTAAGTATGGGTGAAGTTGCATCTGTTGTTGTTAAAAAGAATATGCCTTTGAAGCAAAAAGACCCAGGTGCATTTACTATCCCATGTGTTATTGGTAATGCTAGTTTTAAAAAGGCCTTATGCGATTTAGGCATATCCATTAGTGTTATGCCTAAACATGTTTATCATTCTCTTAGTTTGGAGCCTTTGAATAAAACTAGTATTGTAATACAACTTGCAGATCGTAGTTTTGTTTATCCACTTGGTGTGATAGAAGATATCTTAGTCAAAATTGATAGTTTGGTTATTCCATGTGATTTTTATAATCTTGATATGGAACGTGATTCTTGTGATTCATCAAACAACACTCCTATATTGTTTGGGAGATTGATTAGTACTTAAAAGTGCATTTTTATCAAGGTTTTATATCATTATTTTGCACTTGAAGCATCAATATCTCCTTAACTAGAGCATGTTTTATAATAACATGTCTAATAATATAAGATACCTTTAATTTATGGTAAATGTTCATCTTAAATGCAAGCCTATCACATAAATCAAACGATTGATTGATGATTTTAACCACTAAAATTGAGAAGACAAAGAGAGGGCTAAGTTTAGAAAAGAGATGCTGATTGAATTCAAATTGGAATACCATTTGGTTATTAGATCATAACTGGAGCTGTAGAACTTGGATTTAGGTTTGGTTTATATGAATAGAAAGTTAAGACATAGGCCTAAAACTTTCATGAAAAGTCCAAGATTCAAAAGGACCGTTTTCAAGTTCAAATTGTAGCAACAATAGAGAAGTCGGAATCTGTCCTGCAGTCCAGACACTGTTTAATGTTCAGCACATATCTCAAGTTCTAGAAGTCCAAATGACCTCATTCTTGTTTTTTTGGAAAGCTGAGACAATTCCCCAGAACGTTCATGAGGACTATCTGTTCAAATTCTGATGTTAGCAATGTCATTTTCTGTAGACAAGAAGATAAGGATGGTTACCAAGTCAAGAGGTGACCACCCACTCAATGATTAGTCATCAAATCAATAGTTCTAAATTTTGGCCTGTAAAAGGAGGTATTTGTCATGCATTTAGGCATCTTGGTTTTCAGATCAAGATCATGTTTTTGCTCTCTCTCTTTATATTTTGGTAATGCTTAAGTTTTGCTTTCATTAATTTATTGTTTATGCTTTTCATTTCCTTTATTATACTTATATAATCATGTTCTCCTCTTGTTTATCTATGTTTCTCTTATTCATAATGTTCAGCTAAGTTTATTATGTCAAGGTGAAAACGTTACACTAATGGTGTAAAAATAAGTATAGTATAAACTCAACATGGACTTTAATGTTTGAAACTAACATGTTTTATATTTATTATCCTACTCACTCTTAATACCTTACTTGTTAAATGGTTAATCTAGATTTGTGTTGAACAACCCTTGGTACAACAAATACTTTGCACTTTCATAGCTCAACTGTATAGTATAACCGACACCTGTGCTATGAAAGGAACTTGATTTGTTGTTAACATAAGTTATCACCATGAATACCTGATAATATTTACATGTATTGGCATTGCTCGAATAAGATAATTAATATAATTATGTTAACAATTTATAATCCGAGTGGAACCTCATTTGTGTGTGATTTCCAGTCAAGTAATAAAAAGAGTCTATATTATACTTATTTGAAATACCATTAGTGGATCCTCTAACCTTGACAATTGCTTTATCTTTGTTTAAATCCTTACATCATTATCACATCTCAAAGCTCTCTTCAATCTTTTCTTTTATTTATAATTCTATATAGTTCACCTCCATGTGGTTCGACCCTGGTCTTGCCGGGTTATTTATTACTTCGACACTCCTGCACTTGGGATAGGACATCAACTATTTGATCGTGTCAAGTTTTGGTGCCATTGCAGGGGAGGTAAATTACTGTATAAATTAGATATTTTATTTTATTGTCTTTTCTTTTCTTTCCTTTTATCTAACTTTTGTTTGTTTTGTTTCTTTTTTTTCTTTTCTTTTCTTCCATTTTATTCTCTTACTACACGTGCATGAGAGTTTGGTCAAGTACATTAAGTGGTAGACTTTGTAGGGTATCCTCATCATTTTTAGAAAATATGGTCGAAGAAGATAACCAGTCACTTCATAATGAGAATAATCGAGTTAGAACACTTAAAGACCACATGAATCCTACAAGAATAAGTGCACCCTAATGCGTAGTTTTTCCTCCTGATGCATCTCATGAAAATTGTGTCAGAGACCATTCTTGAAAACTACCAATATGAAAATTGATTGTGGTAAGGATACTTTGTCCATGGAAGTATGAGATGAAAAGATTGAATTTAATTTTCATGATGCAATGAAATATCCTTACAGCAATGTTTATTCTATCACATGTTATGACCAAGTTGATAAGTGTGTGCAGTAAGTTTTTTATTTTGATTGTGAGGACGGATTAAGCATGGCTTTGAGCTATGGCTATGATTTTACCGAGATTGAAGAGATGGAGAGGCACATGTGTGTTCCTCAAAACGTGCACGAATCAGCATTGACTTTACAAGCTTTGCAAACCATTCCTCATGGTAATGTCTTTGTTGATTTAGTACTTTCACATAAAAAGCTTTTGTCATCTATTTTGCAGGCCCCCGAGTTAGAGTTGAAAGCTTTGCCTGATAATCTAAAGTATGTATTCATTGGAGACAACAATACACTTCTTGTTATCATAGCAAAAGGTTTGACAAGTGCGCAAGAGGAAAAACTTATGAAGCTGTTGTGCGATCACAAAACAGTCATTGGATGGACTTTAGTTGGCATCAAGGGCATTATTCCCTCGATGTGTATGCATCACATACTATTAGAAGACAATGCAAACCAATGAGAGAAATGCAAAGGAGGTTGAATCCGTCTATGATGGAGGTAGAGAAAGCTGAAAATTTAAAATTATTAGATGCAAGAGTCATTTACCCCATCATGGACTGTAAATGGGTGGCGCCTATCCATATGGTGCCCAAAAAGACCAAAATCACATGAAGTATGAGCATGAGATGTGTCGAGCTAATGACATAAAACAAAAGCGCTTACTAGGAGGCAACCCAGTAAAAAAAAATCAGATTTGCTTTCTTTTTCCCTTATCTTTTATTTTTCGCATTTTACTTTATTTTTTTCATTCTCCTATATTCCTTTTCTTTTATTTGAACATTGAGGACAATGTTGTGTTTAAAGTGTGAGGGTATTGAGAGAATTTTGGTTTAATTAGTTGAGAGAGATGAAAATATAAATTGAATGAATGAGTGTGCATGCAAGTTTTAAAGTTTAATTAGTTTAGGGATTGACTTTAAAAATATACCATGTTGACTTTATAGGGTTTTATCAATGCAAGCTTTTGAGCTTTCAATATTATATTCTTTGATTGTGTATTCTTTCAATGATATGTATCTCTAGAGGTTACTTCATATCTTGTTGAGATTATATTCACATTACATGTGTACATGAAGATGATAAAGGCATTAGGAATTTTAACCACTTGAGCCAAAAAGCCAACCTAAAGCATATTATTCTTAGTAAATCCCTTTTGAGCTTGTTTATCTTTTCTTTGCTTTACCCATGTGTAAGCCTTAACTTTTTATATGTTTTTCTATTCCCCTGGCCAAGGATTAGTAGAGCATATACCTGTTGACATCTCATGGATTATGGTTGGAAATTATATGAAAAGAAAAAAAAAACATGATGCTTGATGAAAAGATGGGCAAAGTTGCCAAAGGTGAAAGAAAAAAAACAAAAGAAAAAGAAAAAGATAAAGAAAAGATAAAGAAAAAAGAAAAAGAAAAAGAAAAAGAAAACAAAAGAATAGAAAAGAAAGTGTTCCTTTGTGTTCTTAAGATTTTATGTTGATGGAGCTTGAAATCAAAAAAAGTTAACCATTGGTGATTAAAGATGGAAAATTTATGTGCTTTGATGGGATATCTTGTTTCAAAAGTTCAGTTTTTTTAGAATGCTCTATTTCCTTTGATTTTTGCCTTTTCTTTTTCTTTCTTTTACCTCACCTTAACCTTAGCTCCATTACAACCAAAAAGTAAGACCTTTTGATTCATGCATTGCTTGTAATATTTTAGTAATGGAGATGAGATTGAAGAGCAAGCTTGTGGTGGAACATATTCATTAATTGAATTTGAGAGATCTAAACACGTAAGCTCTAAACATATGAGTATTGGAGTGTATATCAATGAGAGGACCTGTCACTTTGGCATGACATAGATTTCATTTAAATCCCGATGATTAATTGAGTTTTGAAGTTTGCATGTAAATAAATTTATGAAAATTTATGTTCTTTATCCTTTTTTATTATATTCTTGTTTATAATGCTTGTACTCTTGGACATTGATGGGAGATTAAGAGATTAGTCATAGTTATTTTACTTATTTAATTTTAGTTTAATTTCATTTATCCTTTCTCGAAGACGAGCAAAAGCTAAGTGTGGGGGTATTTGATGCAACCATATTATTTGATAGTTTTACCCACATTTACCTAGTGTTTTGCCTTTGTTTTTTATATATAAAATGCATTGATATTCATTGTTTTATGTTTTGAAGGCACTTTTGGATGTAAGATTCAAAAAGAAGTAAATTGAAGATAACTGGCAGATTCGACCTTCGATCGATTTGACTACTTAGAAAATGACTATTTTGTAGAAAAGGGATTAGGCTTTCCTAAGATATTAAATGAAAGAGAGAAAGTTAAGAGAGGGCAGGCAGCCAGCCATGAGAGAAAAAACGCCCCTTTCCTCCACAAACCTGAAATCATGCATTCTTCTTTCTTTTTGATTAGTTGTTCAATAGACATGCAAGGCTAAACTCTTTTTCTTGGTTGCAAGGACACAGAAACCTTCGAATTTCAAGAACTGTGAGATTTATTTTACCTTTTCTTTTCAGTTTATATGATGAATAAATAAGTTTATTCTCCTATGCTTATTTTCTATAATTGTTTATTTTAATTGCTAGAGCGGACTCTAAGTTATTATTGTGAACAATCTATTGCTAAGTTTGCTATCAAAACCGGAGTTGTGATATATAAACTTGTGAAGCAACTGAGATTAATAATTATGGCGGATCCAAATTAGTAATCTTAGGGAGAACATTTGATCGATTAAATCAAACATGGACTGCAGACAGGTATGTTGTCTAGATTAATCAACTCATCTGGTTCTTAAGGCTGCCATTGAATTAAATTACTAGTGTGGACATTGTGTTTGTTTGATGGTTAGGATTAGTTATACAACAGATTTGTTAACTGATCAACATAAGAAAAGATAGATGTTTAGAGTGTAAATTGATGTTTCGTTTCTATGATCAATTATGATTTCCATAGGTGGATGTTTACTTGCGACCAAGGTTTGTTTTTCTTGATAAATTTTGGTTTTCTTTGATTTAGCATTGATTGTTTCTTCCTGTTTACTATAGCCATAGATAACTTCACAACCCCCCTCAATTGCACATCGTATAACATAAAAATTTGAACTAAACTTTCTCGTGAAATCGACCCCTTGCTTGCTCTATACTATCGTGTTTATTTAAGCTAAGGTAATTAATTTGTGTGACTGCGACATCATAACATTATTCTACCTATTGATTTTTTTAGGCTTGCAAAACTGCAAATTCTTTAAATGTGTGTGTGTGTGTGTGGTGTTGATAACGAATGAGAAGTTTAACTAGCTGCTTTTAGAGGAGCTAGTGGCATTGGTACGACTAACATGCCAAGTTATTATTGAACAATTTAGGGAAGAACTTGATAGTTATGTATAAGAATAAGATTATGTGTTAGTGAACAAAATGTTTGTTTTAGATAATAAGGTGAGAGTGTTAAATATAATTGGGTTGTTTTCATTGAATTATATGTACAAATAAAAGATTAATTTGATTGGCTGACTTGTTTAGGGATAGTGGCATCAACGAACCGAGATTTTTAATTTGACTAGTGATCTATTTGGGGCTAGTGACATAAACGAGGTTGATGACCAAGATGTTTAAGTTCACTAGCTAACTTTTTTGGGGCTAGTGGCATCAACTAGATTGATGATTGTGATGTCTAATTTAACTAGCTCATTGTAAGGGGTTAGTGCCATCAATATGATTGATGACCGGAACATTAAATTGACTAACTATTATATATAAAGTTAGTAGCACTTGGGTATGTGTCTATCAGATGTTTTAATCAGTGTTCATAAGGAAAGATAATAGAGGCAGCGTAGTTGATATATTGATATTATTAAGGGAAATTGCAAAAAAGCTAGGAAATTAAAGGAAGAGATAAGATAAGATAAATCAATGATTAAGCTGATGGGATAGATGAAGTCAAATTGAGTATAAAGATGATAAAAGTCTAGTTGATTTTTGAGTTCTAGAAATAATAAAATTATACAAAAAGCTTTAAATAAAAAGAAGTTCTAGAAGATAATATTATCATCACGCTTTACATTTTCATTTCATTTATTAAATGTAATGCATTATAAATGTTACATTGTTTATTTAGGCACTTCACAATTGATTTCGAAGAAATATGTGGCATATGGATATTCTATCTTAGATTTTTGGCATAAATAGTAAATACTATATAATTTCTTATTCTAGATTGTAAGTAAATAGATTTATAGAATTATGTTTATGAACTAAGTGATGTTATTTCTATTACATATACAATAGCTAGTTAAGGTTTATTTAGTATGTATAACATGATCTATAAACTTTACTGTAGATTTTCCTTATTAGTCGTTTATTTTTATAATGTTAAGTTTAACATCAATGCTTATATGATATGAGGAAAATCTCATGGAGATGATGTTGGGATAATGAAATATGATCCAAAAAGGTGGGATCAGGGATTGTGAAATGATTTTGGAAGTATACAGGTTTATGTCAATAACTTGGTACCATTCAAATATAGGAAAACTCAACTGAATTTTCAGTAGAATAATTGGTAATATATTAAGGATTGAAATATGGTATTGAAGATAATTGTGATTATGTGTATACATCTGCTTATGCATGTATAAGAAAGAAATTTTCTGGATTTTCAATAACATATGGTGTGATTTTATGTTTAAGATGGCCATAAAAAGTGAAGGTGTTACAGGATCTATCACATATTATAGCCTTCATTCAAATGACCAACTTAAATCATTTTATCAGATCCATTGTAAAACCCGGGGAAAAATATAGGTTGTTTAGATTGCAACCTAACTACATGAGAAATAAAAGTGAAGAAATTCATGCATATGGTTAAATAAAAACAGGAATTCACAAATTTTGGATATAAGTTTCTGGACGAAATATTTCGAGACATTATAAATCTACACAAAAATGTTGAGGGTTGGATTAAATTAATGAAAATAAACTAAACTAAAAGTTGTGAGGTGAAATTATAAGACATGAAAAGATATATAACTTAATTATAAGAAGAAAAAAAGATGTGGGGGGCTAAATGCAAATAAGAAAAATTATAGAGCATAAATACTCTTATTCTCACCAAAAATCTGCAGCAATCGTAAGGAAAGAAAAAAGGGAGTTTTTGTATCCATTCTTGCAAAATCAAGAGAGAAACACCAAAATTTCAAGAACCCATCCAAGATTAAGGGTTTATAGATGGAATAAACACTTGTGGGCAAGGGATTAACCAGAAAAATTGAACAAGAAGAGAAGATGGAGGGCTGGCTGTCATTAGATAAGAAAGGAGGGAGTTGAAAATCTTCAACTGGTTGGAGATCAAAACCTTAATTCGTACCGGGTAAGCTGTGCTAAATATGATCTTATAAATCATTTCAAATTTGATAGTGAATTAATGCCTTGATGTGAGTTATAGATTAGGGTTCTTAGACTTGAATTGGGGGAAAAGTATTTGTTGTTAAAATTAAGTTAATTCATGGGTGGTATGTGATAGGGGATGTGAAACCATGATAATTTACCCAATCCAAGTGTTTCTTGATGAGAGATTTTGACTATCTTAGAGGCATAACTGAGTTTTCCTTAAATCATATAACTTGTAGCCTCATGTCTTAGCTTTCCAACGATACTAATTTCACTTGAATCCGAGTTCTATAACTCCAAATATGGTTAAAAATCCAAGGAGAGGTCAGACAGTAACAGTTCAAAAATGAAACAGTAACAGTCCAAGTGTTTGTTGACGAGTGATTTTGACTATCTTAGAGGCAGAACTGGGTTCTCCTTATAGAACTTGTAGCCTCATGTCTTAGATTTCCAACGACACTAATTTTGCTTGAATTGGAATTCTATAACTCTAGATATGGTTAAAAATCTGAGGAGAGGTCAGACAGTAACAGTTCAAAAACGAGACGATAAGAATGCTTGGACAAGAATGACCAAGTGTTTGTTGACGAGCGATTTTGACTATCTTAGAGGTAGAACTGGGTTCTCCTTAAATCATAGAACTTGTAGCCTCATTTCTTAGCTTTCCAACGACACTAATTTTGCTTGAATCGGAGTTCTATAACTCCATATATGGTTAAAAATTTAAGGAGAGGTCAGACAGTAACAATTCAAAATGAGACAGAAACAGTCCAAGTGTTTGTTGACGAGCGATTTTGACTATCTTAGAGGCAAAACTGGGTTCTCCTTAAATCATAAAACTTGTAGCCTCATGTCTTAGCTTTCCAACAACACTAATCTCGCTTGAATCGAAGTTCTATAACTCCAGATATAGTTAAAAATCTGAGGAGAGGTCAGACAGTAACAATTCAAAAACAAGACAACAACAGTTGGACAGTGACGGTCCAAATATAAAGAAAGGAATGATAACTGGGGTTGGACAAAGAACGATAATAATAATGGGTGAAATGAGAAAAACATAAAATATTAAGAAATGACTGAAAGAAAGACTTACTGGTTGTTGATATGGTTATTATAAAACATATCCTTGAATGAGGAAAATTTATAAGATAAACCTGTGATTTGCAGGAGGGACCACAAGCGTGGTGCAACAGCAGCAGCTGGGGAGCACAAGTAGAGCTTCTATTGCAGGTAGGTGATCCGCACCTATACTTTCTAGTTAAATTCTATGATTTAATATGTTATTGATATGAGATGTGAATTACCAAACGTTGGATATTAGGAGAAATGAGGAAAGTTTGCATAATGATGCCGATATTTTGGATAGTATTCTGAATGTATATGTATACAGGGTGAACGGTTGTTGTGTGAATTGCCAAGGGATGAAATTATCGTTGACAAAGGAAATATGAGAAGTGTGATTTGGGGCGTGAACTAGCATACATTTAGTGTATGTTAGGATCCTGGGTAAGGGGATCACCATGCATGGACTAGCATACATTTAGTGTATATTAGGATCTCGGGTAAGGGGATCACCATGTATTGACGAGCATACATTTAGTGTATGTTAGGATCCCGGGTAAGGGGATCACGTTGCATCGACTCCTACATGGTGATGATGATAACAGTGAAATTGGTACCGGTAATATGTTAAGTGGAAATAATCATGGGTGGTCTTATGAGATCTTAAATGGAGGTTGTTAATGGAAGAAGAAAAGGTTTTTAGTAGTTGAAGGAGAAAGAGTTTCCAATGAAAACCAAAAGGGAGGAGTGAATAAAATATGAATGCATGTTTGCCTTTTTAAATTGCTGGATATTTGTATTGCTATATTATTGTGATATTCATATTTCAATAATATGTATTTTGTTTTCAAGGTCATCGCATGCACGATAGGAGTAGATTCTAACTTGGGTTCACTCTTTGTAATTTAGGTCCTAGGGAGTATACCCTTATATTTGGTAATATTACAACTTTTATATATACTCAAATTATATAATTGATGTTTAAACTTGAATAGATGAATTTAAGTCTGTAGTTTGTATAACTATGTTCCATGTATGCATGTTTATATCTTTATCCATCCATAATGATAATTGTTGTACAATGTATATCATAAACATTGTGGTTGATATGAATGATGATGTTTGTGGAACTGAGACCCAAGATGATTGGGTTAAATTGAGTTAGGAGATGCGGTATATTAGAAGTGTAAACAGGTCGTATATCAATAACTTGGGACCTCCCGGTATAGGGGAGAATTCGTCAAAATTTTGGTGGACTTTAATACAACCACAATGAATAGATATAGAAAAAAAAAATTAATCACTCTATTTATCAGTTAACATGAGAACGTTGCTTTATCCCGGAAATGAAAATGTTACATCCATCATTATGATTTATTGGCATTTACACATTGTTATTTGATGTTGCGATCGATTATGATTTATCTAAGGAGTCTATTGTTGTGGTCAATTTCAAATCACATAAAACTATCATCATTGTGATTAATTATACATCATATATACATTACCTACTGGGGTCGATTACTAATCACATATAATTTACCGTTCTTATGACCGATTACAAAAACACATTTATGTTACTATTATTGTGATCACATGGATTCATTAAAAATTCACAAATAATTTCCAGCCTGGTAGGCATGATATCTCATGGTAAGCAATTATACTCTTTCAATAAATTTTTCATAAAAAGAAAACAATTATAAAAGCATCTTAAATAATTAAAAAGGCAAAGGGGTGACCCGTACCTTGAGCTCTTTTTATACAAGCTCCAGAGAAGAGTTATTTGAACACAAATTCAAACATTTATTTATTCAGAGTTATGTTATATTTTTTTGAATATTTTTATCCCAATCTATAAACATTCTCTTTGAAATAATTATTTTACCTAATTGAGGAATTTACACGATTTATCATTGTGCTTATATTTTGCATACTGATTATTACTTTATTTCATCCAAGATTTTAGTTAATTTACTAGGGGTTTTTTCCTTAGTCATAATATTTTTTTTTCCTTTTAATTTATTATTTTTTGGTTGGGATTATTCTAATTAACATTGGTTTACTAGTTTTGGGCCAAGGATTTTTACAAGGAGGGTATTTTTTAGATAATTACTTTATTGTCAAACCCAACTTGAAACCTACCGGAGCCTAACCTAAAATATATATTTATATTTATAGATATATTTGTAGAACATGTATTTGTTTAATACAATATATATATATATTTCTTACTTGATGGGTAATAAAAGAAACCTGACCTGCATGTATCTATTGGCATCCTTACTTTTGAGTTTAAGAAGACTCTTGAAAATATTTATGTGATTTTAAAACCCAAAGTGCTCTCGCAAATCTTTCTTTTGGAGACTCAAATGACTTTTGCAAACTTAAGTCCAAAGAATGATTTTTTTTTAAGTTTCAATTCTTAAGGTTGATCACTTCTCAACTTGACCACCTTTCAAATTTTTCCATGTCCCATTTTTTGCCTCCTTTTTTAACATATTTTCAAGAAAAAAGAAACAAATAAAAAAAATTCAAAAACAAATATCTTCTCAACTCAATTTGGCCAAATCCCACTCATTTCATAACTTTTTACCTCTTCACTTAAGGTTTCATATCAATGAATTTTCAAAAAAACAAATTTATACAAAAATAAAAAAAAAAGAAAAGTAAATCAAAGAAAAAAAACAAAAAAAAGTTTAGTGAGTAGAATAATAATCAAGTAAGAATAGAAGGATCAAAAAATTACAACGAGGTGATAAGAAAGAATAAGAATATTATTAGATAAGGTAGTATAAAAGATGAATGAATGATATAGAAAAAAAAAGATAGGTGCCAAAGAAAACCTTAGCCATAAATTCAGGGGAAGAGAAAGAAAAGTGTGTGAAGAAAAATTTTGAGACAAAGGAAATAATAAAAGGAGGTGAAAGAAAAAGGAGAAAAAATTTTGGAGAGGAAAATACGTGGAGAGAAAAGGTGGGAGGAATATTTTGAGTGAAAAAAAGATTTTAGAGGAGAAAAAAAAGAATCATGAAACATTTCTCTCGCTATGTGTGTGTGTGTTTAAAAACCACAAGGTCATAAGAATTATTGACCTACCAAGCAGCCTCATCTCCGGCGACAACAATCCGTCCTTCTTTGCTAGCCATGACAACTCAACTTAACTCAACTCCACCGGCGGAAATAGCTGCTCTTTTATTTTTCCAAGCATAGAAACCCATTACCCTCAACCTCTTTTAACCTAAGCTATCCTTCAATCAACCTATGATAGTAGCTTTGTTCAACATTGAACCAAATCTTAATCAGAAACCATAGCCATTGATTGAAAACTCTAACAATATAAAAACTAACTCAAACAACAAGCTAGCCTCTACGCTACAACAACACTCCAAACAAAAGCAGCAATAATTGAACACGTAGAGAGAGAGAGAGAGGAGAGAAAGAGAAACAAAGTCGAATGATGAGAATCAATAAGAATCACCAAAAGATCCAGAGATGCCAATTAGGTTTATTGCAAGGTTAAGAGCTAAGAAAATTAAAGAGGAATTCAATGGGTTATTTCAAGATATTTGAGCTTTATTTCCTATAAGACTTGCAAATTAGGCTTATTTTCCTAATATATTATTTTATATTAATGAAGATGACTTTCGATTTGACCATTGGATTACATTGAGATTTTTCCAAAATATTCTAAAAACTTGTTTTCCTATAGGTATAATATCTCATAGTGGTCAGACATTGAGAAGGACTTACAATAAGGTCCAAAAGTTATTGTTTGAAATTTACAATATTTTCTTAGTTGATTTAGGTTTTTTTTCATTTTATTTAGGAATCTTTTGTTATTTTTTGTGCCTTTTTTAGGATGTTTTACCTAGATTAAATATGGTTATTTAGCTTGTGTTTAGAGATGGATTGATTATTTATAAATAAAATTTGTGTAAGAGAGTTTGCTCTTACTCTTGATTTTTCATAAAATGTTCGGAACAAATTAGCAAATATTACTTCTTTGTGACATTCATTCTTATATCTTTAGTTTTTGGTTCATTATAATCAATGGGTCAAAGTTTTAATCCTTATACCTTCAGTTATTGGTTCATTATAATCAACGAATTAGGGTTTTTCATCCAATAACTATGCTTTTTTAGTTTATATAATCATTTATTCGAGTTCTTTTTAGCTTTATTTTAGCTTTCTTAGGTTACGTTGAATTTTGATTATGGATTCTAGGGTTCTTACCCTCCTAGTTCGCATCATTGAAGTTATCCCTCGTTGATCTCCTTTCACAGGTGATCGTGAGTCTCATCATCGATACAAAAGTGAAGAGGAGAAAGCAACACTCCTGATCTACCTCAAAACGCAATCCAGTAGTGGTAACACATGGTTACCCGTGCCACCAGTGTCAGGGACACATGAATTCATGTGCCAACATTATCTAGAATTGTCATTGTCATTCTAGTAACTCCTCAGCCAACCCATATACTCTCGAAGGTCAATTTAGAATCCAAAATTAATTTTTTACATAAAATTCAATATATTGTTAATTTGCATACGTATTATTGTGGATGATTATGAATACTTAAAGTATTGTGGCAACCCTAGAGGTATGATGCCACCGAGAAATTTATATTTTTAAGTGGAATAAGGCCAGAATCAATACCCTGAGTTGGAGTTGGGATGATTTGGTTGCAACAGGTTTATCTCAGGCGTGATGGTTTGGTCTCGATGTGAAATTTATATGTTGATGTTGTTTTCAATTATTATTTTATGTGTGGATGTTGTTTTTTAATTGTTTGGTCTTGGTGTGAAATTTGATGTGTGTTAATGTTATTTTTGAATTATGAAATGTATGTGTTGATTTTTTTTAATTTTTAATTTATGTGTGGGCATTTGATTTTCTTGTGTGTTTAATTTTCTGGCATGATGTGTTTTTTGTATGAATATGCATCGTGAATGTGTTTTTAAATAAAATAAAAGGAAAACATAAAAAAATATAAAATAGAATGTGTGCTATTTTGATTAATAGTTGTTTTGTTCTCAAAAGAAATTATTTTGTTAAACATGAACATGAATTGATAAGTTGTAAGGTGTCTTTGTCAATATCCTTTTGATTTTATTTTTCCATAATATCATAAACTAATATCCTATCAGCGGAGTCACTCTTAAAATGATTATATATATATATATATATATATATATAATATAAACAAAAATGGAAGGTTACTTTTTTCATGTTTATTTGTAAATATGTTTTGATCATTTTTATGTGTTACAACATCCCTATTGTTACGAGTAGACACAGGTTGGGTCAAAGCGACGCATATTAGTCCAATGAGTTTGAGTTGTGTTGTTTGGGCCTATTCTGGATATGTTTAAAAGAGTAAGGCCAAAGCTGAGTTTTTACCATCCATATGGGTCCAATATTTGTTTCACAAATGATCAAATTGACAAGTCTTCTATTTTTAGACATGAACATCAAATTTTTCATGAATGGCCTAATCGATGAATCTTTAATTTTTAGAAACACAAGTTAAATGTTTTGCATATGATCTAATCGATGAGTCTCTAATTTTTAGGGACCAATATTGAATTTTTATCAAATAATTAAAAATAAATCACAAATAAGCTTAAAAAATAATTCAAATAATTAATGTCATGTGTTGAATAGATTTACAAGAAAACACATAGCAAGGTAATATTTCATTTGAAAGATGTGGTAAGAGTGGCGTGATTCCCCCCTTAGGTAGTAACCCCTAATTTGATTTTGTGATAGTAGAATAAGTCAAACCATAAAAACAATAGCAGGTTAACTGTTTACGTGTGTTTGATCTTTAAGCGAGATATATTTTATGATAGGGTGGTTAGCACTTTATCCTCTCAACCCAGCCACTTGAGTTCGACTCTCTATGGCCTTCATCTGTAATTTTAATTATTATATTTTTTTGGACAAATAAAGATTTATGAAATGCGCAGCAAGTGTGCTGGTCAGCCCTGATTTCTCTAACATTTATTTTTGGTATAATCTTTCTAAAATATTATTAGAATCCACCCAGATCAGAAACCACAAAATCTCGTAATGTCTTCAATGTCAAAACTTGATCCATCATCAATTATGAAAATATAAACAATAATATTCTCCAAGAATCATTCCTATTAATTATTGGAATAGGCAGTGAAATTTTAAAATAAAATTGATATAAATGGTAATATCTGAATGGAAAACATGATTTCTTAAATCTAAGTCTCTAATATTACATGTAAGCAATTATTTAATTATAAACATGAACAATCAAATAGTATTGGAACTGCCTATAGTCTCAGAATTTTATAATTTTTATATTCAAATAATTATTATTTTTTTAAAAAAAAAAAAGTATACCTTAATCCATAACAAGTTCTTTGAGAGAATAAATTCTAAATGAATTTGATGAAGAAAATTGTGTTTTTCTTCTAGCTCTCTATTATTTTCATGAATGTTTTAAATGAAATAAAATATATAATTATAGGGTAAAGAGATTATCAATTTTATAAATAGACTCCTTATATATCATATATTTATCAAGTGTGCAATTATTAAATAAAAAACAAGTTCTCAAATTGCCCAATACGATTTTAACATTAATAACTATTTAAAAACTTATTATCTCATTCACATGAAAAAATTAAGAAAAAATGACAAATATTTTTTAACATAGTTAATAATAACTTGTTTCCTATAATTTAGGAAAAAAAATTACACTTTATAACTTAAGAAATTATTAGTTATTCTATATATGTTTATATTAATTAAGAACTTAATTCTTTTTACCTATTTCACATTAATTTTTATTTTATTTTAATTTTTTAAATAATAAATAAATAAATAGGGTTAAAAGTTTGACAAGAAAAAAAAACAATTTTTGAAAACAAAATATTATTAATCACAATTGGTGGTGAAGTGAATCTCATAATCATGTGGTCATGCAACCCATAATAAGATTGACAACGAATCCCAGAAAATCGAAACAGGTTTGATAGGAGTGTGACACAATGAAAACTTATTTCAAGGTACTAGCACTATTGAAATAAGACCTCCACCCAACGAATCTCAATTTACAAACGAAAAGTATAACAAAAATGCTACGAAATCAGTTAATCTTTGATAAGTCATATTTGTTCTTTGTCCTAGCAAAGAAAATGTGTTGCATAACACAAAACACAAGTTTATTTTATAAATATATGGTTGCTGAAAATTTTAGCTTACAAAACCTTATATAATAGTTCAATTGGTAACTTTAATGGACCTAAAACTTGTGGGCTAGTATTTATCAACTTACAATAAACTCAAAGTATGTTAACTAAGCTCAAACATGAAAAGGAAAAAAAACAATAAATCTAACATAAAATAAAATTGTTGCACCTAATTAAACAAAATAACCTAAAATAGATAAATTTTCTAATTTAAATAATGTAATGAATGAAATTTCCATCCTAAAAACACTTTGATCTTTGGTGCTACCTTTAGATATTAAGAATAAGTTAGAAAATTGATTTTTGAATTTGTATCTTTCCTTTAGTTTCCTTATTTGTCTAAGATAATTAATTATAGTTTTAAAGAATCCTCTCAAAATATGAAAACTCATATTGCCTTCCTTTAACTTTCTTTGTAGAATTAGAAAACTCTCTAAAATAAGCTAATCAATTTGTTATTAAATACCATCAGTTCTTTTTTCTTATGTAGTTAGGATGAATAAAGAGTTCGTATAAAATAGAATTAGGAAACTCCTTATAATAAGCTAATCAATTTGTTATTAAATATCATCAATTTTTTTTTTTTTTGTAGCTAGGATGAATTCTTGTAAAAAAGAATTTTGTAACATTAATTAATTTTTGCCACGCTTGGAAATTATATTGCAGTCCATTAAAGATTCTTATAGAATTAGAAATTTTTCAAAACAAGATGTCACTTCCTTGTAGGAAAAAGAACTCTACCAAATACAAAGTCCACAAATCAAAAGAAAATAAATAACAAAATTCATACAGCTTGTTTTGACATATCTCACAAGACTTTCTCGAACTCCTATTGATCTGAAATTTTACCTCAATATAGAATAATGTATAAAAAACTCATGTCAAAATTTTAAACTCAATCCAATGATCAAGTTAAGAGTTATGCTCGGTAGTGAAAAACTGAATAATATAAAATTTTATGTTAAAATTCAAATTTGATCTTGCTTGAATTGTATTAGTGGTTACTTATAATTTATATTATTGGAATTAATTTATCATAATTATAAAGATTAAATTATAATTAACTCTTTTTAATAAAATCTTATAGAAAAAAGATCTCTAACAGAAATATCAATTGAATTATCAACCCAATTCAGTGTTGTGATTGTAGGTCACATAAGGATGGATACAACACACATAAGTCCAAACTATCAACCCTAATGGACCGTCCGATAAATAATAGCATTTGTACCATTGACATCTTTTTTTTACTATTAACATAGATATCCGGTCAGCTTTTATATATCTCAACTAATTTTAAAAATCTAGAAATTAACAATTATATAAGTCTTTAGTGGCTCTGAGAGGATTTGAACTCATGACCATTAAAAAACAAACTCAAAACCTAATTAGTTAAGCTACTTCTCGTATTAACATCAACACTCTTTGTATCTTAGAAATGGTTGAAAATTTAAGCTGAGAAACCGTGAGGATCATAATGAGAGAACGACCGAGTTGGTCTCCGTATTAGAGACGGGGGCATTTAGAAACTGCTGCTAGGCGACAGCTCGATGAGATTTGTGAAGCCTTTTTAAACCGACCAGAATTACCCCCGGTAAAGAGGGTAATCGGAAGCTTAATATCATCCTTACAATAAAGAAGCACGTCGACATGTCTAGTATTGATCAGGAAAGAGATTAATACCTGCAATCAACACATGCCAATATAAAGAATGGTTCACTTTCTTACGTCCATGGTACATTGCAGTTAGTCTTTCTATTTATGGATTTTATTACACAAGCAATTTAGTGATACATTACAATTATAGATACATAGAGATACATTACTATCATGGAACTGCTAGATAATCAAGTATCAAGCAACCGATCCAACATTTTCACTTCATCAGACTGAAAATGGATTTACATTTGCATACCCCCACGTCTTGGTGTATACAAAACAGCGCAACAAGGAGTTGATTTGATTCTTTTATTCGTTGAGGTAGCGAAGCATCCACGCAGGCAACAGTGCGTTGGCTCGATGTTGGATTGGAGTGGGTTCTTCCTCAATTCCCGTTGCCAGGTGGCTGCTACTGCATTGTATGAATGGCATATCCTGCTTTAGTTTCTTAGCACGCACGGAGATGATGCAGAAACATAGAGTGCTTCAAGGTATTGTAGAACAATTATACATGCATCTCATATTACATTTTACTGTATATTTTCTATGAAACACAGTAGTTCAAGTGTGTTATGTACTAGTGCATGCACTTGAGAGAAAGAGAATAACCTTATGTTTAAGGGCTGCAGTGGTTGTGGCCGAAGAATTGTAGGCGAATCCAGGTCAGGATTTTGCTGCTCCCATGATGCTTGTTGAGCTATTATTGCCTTCTCCTTTTCCTTGACCTAATTTCGATTCCAAAAATTAGATGCGCCAAAAGCGACCTAAATGAAGTGGTAGGAGCAAATTGCTTTTTGGAAAAGGAAGGGATTATCTTTTCTGAACATGCTATTGAAAAATGATAACATACCATACCAACAAATTCCACGGAAACTTTTTATTTTAAAACTTTAATGGTGATTGATAGTCCATCAATAATAACTGAATGATTGTGCTAAATAAATAAGGTAGAAAGAAACCTCTTATAAGACTATGCATGCCACTAATAAAATAGTTCTTTTATTTTATTTTTAGCATAGTGAGAGAAAAAAAGGTAAAGTAACACGGTGAAAAAATATTTAAAGATATAACATATTTTAATAAGTCGTAAATGACAAGTGTGACTCACGTATCATAAATAGTATCTACGACTTTTATGTTGCAATTGAGATCTAAGGGCTCTAAGCTTTAATTTTATATGAAACCGCAAATGACATCTGTAAATCGCATGTCGCAATTGACATCCGCAACTCGCGATTCACATGTCATTTGCGACACCATACAAAATTAAAACTTAGAGCCCTTTTCTTCATCCTTTCTCTTTTCATACCCCCCCTACCCCCAAATAGTTGCCCCTCCCTTTTCCCAACCATGAACGAGCACTTTCTCTCTCTCTCCCCTTATCATAAAACACATCTAAAACATGACGAGATCACCCCCTCTCTCTCTCCAGCATAAGATCACCACTCCACTCTCTCCACCACAGGTCAAGCTATTTTCGGCCAAAACTACCACCATCGATCACCACCACCACCCATATTCTACACTTAGAGGTATATTCAACACTTGTCCTTGTCAATTTGATATAATTTATGTTAATATATGTTAATCTTGATTTAAAAAGTGTTAGGGTTTAAAATTAGCTATGAAATACATGAGTTGAGTTAACAATTTTGTTATGATATTGAAATTTGATTAATTTAGGTTTTCGCCGACTAATTTGATGTTTTTAGGTATTTTTCAATTATGTTACCATTATAGTTTTATTGATAAATTATGAACCTTGATTAACCTCATGATATTAATAAACTAGGTTTTGTTGTGTTGTTTGATAAAATTTCTAGTAGTTTTAGAATGCTATGCTTCCATGGTGGTACCATTATCAATACCGACAATGGTATCACCTATAATGGAGAAAGTCATGAGTTCTTAATTGTTACATTAGATATGTCTCATAACAAACTATTTAGAATATTATGTGATCTACTAGGATAGAATATGCTTGAAATAAAAGTTAAAATTTCTTGGAGGATGTTGCAAACTAGGGTTAGTCAAGCTCATTATATCGATGTATCAATTTGTAGTGATGGAAGTGTGAATTCAATGTTTGGGTTTTGAGCATTAATAGGATTAATATACTAGAGCTCTACTTGAATAGTAGAACTAGACGAGGAAACACTTATAGTATGGAGTTGATCCAGGTTTCAAATAACTCTTAAAGGATTACATAGGCATCATAAGCAGGTGGTCCATATAGGTTAGGTGGTAATGCAAAAAGAAAAATATTGGTATAAGAAATTAATATAGAACCTCATTTAGGTATGATATTTGCCATATATTGCTATAGAGAATCCGAACCATGTGACAATGAAGATGATCATCACATTGATAGAGTTGAGTTTAGGGAGAAAGATAGGGAAGATAGGGATGCTGAGTTAGTTGAGCCTATAAATCAATATATGGAACCTCCTCAATTTGAGGTTGTGAATGGGCATGACCAATACGGATGAAATAATTGGGCTAACAACCGTAGGCGTTCAGGCTTATCAGTTGATGAATTGGAGGTTGGATAAAAATTCATAGACAAATCTAAATGTGCATATCAAGAATTTATTACAATACAACGTTCATTGTTCAACTAAAACTTATGATCAGTTGCAATGCGTTTAGGAACCAAGATGTAGATGGTATTTGAGTAGGGGATATCACTAAAGGTCTAATTCATGGAAAATATTAAAATTAAAAGGGTCACACACATGTTGAAACCCTCTTATTTTGCAACATCATCATCAGATTAACTCAGATCTCATTGCTACGATGATATTGACAATTGTGAAAAGAGATATAAGTATGAGTATTGCAACGATTCAAGGTAATGCGGAAAGGAATTGTGAACATGATGTCTTATATTGGAAGACATGGATGGCTAAGCAAAAAACATTAGAGCTTTTATTTGGTATACACGAAAAGTCATTTCAAGACATGCCTAGAATGCTACTAGCCATTAAAGATTCAAATCTGGGAATAATTTTCACTTGGAATCATAAAATGGTTAATAGCAATAAGACAATATTTAGAACAACATTTTAGGCATTTAGTGCTTCAATTAATGGGTTTTAATATTTTTATCCTTATATTAGTATTGACGGAACTCACCTTTAAAGTAAGTACAAGACAAAGTTGTTGCAATTGTTTATGATGCGGACAAAGTTGTTGCAATTGTTTATGATGCGATTAATAGAGTTTATCCATTGTGTTTTGCTATTATCAAAAAAGAGATAAACAGAAATTGGAGTTGATTTTTAGATTCACTTTGTCAATATGTAATTAGTTATCACATCGGGTTGTGTATTATATCAGATAGACATGTAGCGATTAAGAATTTCATGACTCAGATTTTTCCTGAACTTATTGCATATCATCAATATTGTTCACGATACTTTGTTCATAACTTTAACATCGGGTTCAAAAATATTGCCTTGAAAAATATGTTGCATAGAATGTGTAAAAATCCTTCAAGATAAAGAGTTTGACATTTTATATGATGATATGGTGGAGACTGATGATGCAATCAGTGCATGGCTAGAAGTTAAACAAAAAAAAAAGGGCACTCTCATATGATTTTGGCAGTCGTCGTTATGGCAATACGACGATGAATTTGTCAAAAGTTTTTAATAATATTTAAAGAATTGTCAATGAGATGCCTATATCAGCTATAGCGCAATGGATAAACCTTTTTCATATGTAATAAATGTTTTGTAGAGTGTAGAGCCAAAGTTGTAGAATTTTTAAGTCGTGATGTATTGTGGCCTCCAAAAATCCTATATGAATTGCTTGCTAATACGGCAACTTCTAGATCACACATGGTAACTTTATATGATCTTGCAATAGGGTTATTTCAGTTTAAGACATCACCAATAGCTGGTGTTGCAAAAGAATTTTGAAAGACAATTATCATCAATGAAGCAACTTGTATTTATGGTAGATGGTAATTGTATCATCGACCATGTTCACACTTAATTGTATGTTGCACTTTACAAAATATGTGTAATTTGTTGATGATTTTAACTCCAACTTGTCATACAAAAATGCACATAGTCCTCAATCCTTTCTTAACATGCTATTATGGCATGCATATATTAGTCAATATATATATATAGATGTCCGACTAGATGGTTAATGGATAAAGATCAAAGAAAATTCACTTGTCTATATAATAAAATAGATGATAGGGAGAGGGGGTGCTTACTAAATAAATATTGTATATGCGATCAAATAGTTATAATAGAAAACTTGTGAAACTAGACAATCCATGTTAATAGTTGTAATTGTTTCAAATATGTAAACTTCAATTATTATTTTTAATTCAACTATATTGATTCAATTGTAATGCAATGCTAATAATTTTTTGTTACAAGACCTCCAGGGAGCTATGGTTTAGACTATAAAAGGTTCAACTGTTTCTAGAAGTGTCAATAGATAGGATCACTTGGTTATTGAGGCAGGTTTAAATGATAGGTCAGTTTTATATATATAGGATCAACATCGTTCCAATGATATTTGAAGTTGAGAGGTTAAATCTCTATTTTAATAACATTTTTTAACTACTTTAATTGATATTTTATTAACTAAATTTTAACTATTTAAATTATTTAAATAACTAAATTGCTTGATTTTCATAGTGATGATCTTGTAACACCTTAACAATATACATTGATAGAGTTACACGAGTGTGTCTGCCTATTTGTTATTAAGACAGGTTTTTATAAGACTAGTCAGATGTATATATACATCTTAACCACGCATTGATTGCAGTTTTGGTAGAGTGATGGAGGAGCGAGACACACCCATACTAAAGCATGTCGTTATGTTGACTTACCTTCTAATAGATGGAGCCCTCATAACAAGCAATTGAGGGTCGACTAACAAAGATGTTTTATGTAATCGTTTATTAGGACGAGTATGCCAGCTAGTACTTACAGAGTCGACTATATTAAATTGACATAATTTGACATAAATTTTTAGACCGCTCAATAGATGCGATAGAGGACTGGTTGGTTATGTATGTTTAGGCATACATAATACATATGTTTGGTAGTTTAATTTTCATGATTATTTCATGCAATGTAGTGCCAATATTTTTCTAACATTGCTTAAGAACTTCTAGGTCATTTCTAATTATAGTTAGGGGGGTCATGCATGTATATTTCTACTAACAACTATGTAAAGTTATGTGTCTAAAAAAAAAATTGTTAGGTATCTACTATTTTTCTATGTATAATTATTTTAAATACTAACGTGAAACTATCAATGTTAATTAATATAGTTTTGGTTTTGAGAGTATATTTATATTGAATGTCTAGAGAGTTAGAGTAATAATATATTGGACATTGTCACTTTGATGCTACTATCCATTTTGTTCTAGTTAATAATACAATAAAATTGATTCTAATCAACATGTCATTTATATAAATTGAATACAAAAAATATACTAAATTTGTGGTTTGTCATGTTAGATGGTGTGACGCTAAACATTTCACGATAAATCTATTAGGTATGAGTTACAAATTTATTGTTTTTTTTTTATTATTTAGACATGGATTTTTTAGTACAACTCGATCAAGTATACTATATCTTTAAATATTTTTTGGCTTGTGTTGTTTTATCAAAAATATTTATTGTGTTAAGGTCCTAAAAAACTCTAAATAAAAATATATTTATCATACAATCATGTCTCAATTGAATTGATATGCAATCAAATCTCTCTTACTTTTATTTGTTTAAAATGAAAGTTTTAATTTTGAAAAAAAACAATAAGAAAATATAGTACTTCACTAAGAAAATATAGGACCCATATTATTTATGTCATCTTTTTTTTACTCTTTTTTCCATAAATAAAATATTAATACCTTTATAATTAAATTATCTTATTGTTACGTTAATAACAATAAAAAAAATTACGATGATGAAAGCACGTGGTGAATGAGAGAAAAGAGGGTTTTTCTTTTTGTTTATAAATTGTTATCCATGAAAGAAAAAAAACCACGTAATTCATTGCTTTTAAAAAAAGCAAAAATATTATGTGCCAAAGCAAAAATTAATACACCAGATCATTAAAGGTCTTGTAGTTTTTTAGATTAACGTGGGTGTTCAGGCCAGCTTGCGTGTACCTCGACTAGTCCCACGGATCCTGAAGTTAAAGATCATGTAAGCTTCCAGTAACTCTAAGATTTGTGAAATTTAAACTAGTGATTTCTAGATATCAAACTTAGTGTCTGACTAGTGAGTTCTATATTTTTTTACTTGTATGCCATGTATTCCATCGTAACTCGACGGAAGCTAAACAAACATTTACTTGATTGTTTAAGGTTTATAAAGTTAAAGGATTAATAAAAGTCTAAACATTTTATTGCAATAAAAAAATTAAAACTCTTAATAAAAAGATTCTCACCTTCTTCGCAAGCATGTTGTTTTGCTCCTGGAGCGCCTTGTCCTGTAAAGGAGAAGGGATAAACGGTCTCTAGAATTAATTGCACAATATCCTATAATTTTGTACAACCACCAAATTGAAAATAAAATATATACAAGTTAACAGCGTTGGAGAATAGAGCGAAATCCACTGAAACAAGTATTTGATTTACTTAATGCTATCAGCTGGGATATTTGAGAGACAAGAGGATCGGCCATGAGAATTTTCAATCGTATCAATGCTTTACTTAGGCAGCTGCACCATGTTTACTTCATACATGTTATTAGAAAACGGCAACTTAGTAAGCAGATTCTTTAGCTAAACAAGCTTTGCATAGAAAAGAAGATTATGAGTTCATTTAGCATCTTATGATAAAAATAAATCAAAATAATTTTAAATTAGAAATATGATTTCATGGAGGCAAGTTTTGGAAACCTTTCTCTTATGTAAGATAAAGAGGAGGGCCTCGTGCTAGAGGGAGTTAGGGCTGAGGAGAGAACCCAATCATATAACCCATGTCTGGTTGGAAGATTTTTCACAGAAAAAATGGTGTAGATTTATATTTATTATATATAAAAAAATATATTTTCAATCCAAACCCAAAACTTCTTTAACTCTAAACTTATCCCAAATTAACCCTGAATGAATATCAAATCAATCCTAACTCAAAACTAACCTCAAACCATGCTATTTTGTAAATAATTTCTTTAACCCAACGTTATTTTGGTAAAATATTTTTCTAACTGTTAAAAAAACAAATCAAGAAATTATCTGTACCTCTTTACTGGCAGGTTTCTAACATATCCCTTATCTCACTGTGAACATGTATAGAAGCGTTATTGTAATTGTTTTTTTAAAGTAATTTTTATTTAAAAATATATTAAAATAATATTTTTTTTATTTTTAAAAAATTATTTTGGATATTAGTACTTTAAAATAATCTAAAAATATATTAATTTTAAAAAAAATTAAATTTTTAAAAAATATTTTTAAAATATAAAAATAAATAAATTATTAAACTAGAGGTTATATAGTTGTGGACACCATAGAAAAAAGTATAGGCTTTCAGCTAGGTTTCTGACAACAAATTCAAAATCCAATAGCCTTTCACTGCACATGCTATCTTGTTCACGTCAAATGTCGGCAAGCAAGCTAGCTAGAGACACGACATCTGAGCTAAAAAAACATAATTTTTTAAATCTCTATTATATTATTATAATTGTGTATTTGAGAGTATAATAAAAATTATTTTTTAAAATATAATATATTAAAATAATATTTTTAAATTGTTTTTTATATTAAAATAATTTAAAAATATTAAAAAATAAATTAAAACGGACAAATTAAATAAATAAAACTAAAAAACATGATTGGACCGTAATGCCAAATAAAACCTAATCGAAAAACAATCCAAAAATTGTATTGATGTAAAATTCATAGATGCGGCAATTATTCTGTCATAGGTCAAGGGCCAATTTAGAAATGTATTTCAAAATGTTTTTTTAATATATTAAAATAATATTTTTTTTTATTTTTTTAAATTTATTTTTATATTAACACATCAAAATAATCTTAAAAATCAAAGAAAATTAATTTAATTTTTTAAAAAAATAAAAATTTTAAAAACATGATTAGACTATAATGCCAAATAAAAACTTAAAAAGTTGCGTATAATGATTATCATAATTTTTTCAATTACATCAATAATGCTGTCACAATTAAAAAAAAAAAACTCTATTTAAGCATTATGCTAGTTTGTAAAAAAAACTCTAAGATTAATAATCACTATACAATTAAATAAAAATAAAATTTAAATATTTAATAAGCATCTAATATAAAGAAAAATAAGAAGAAGAATATGGGTGTACTCACAATTTAGAAGAATACTGAAAGCTAAAAGGTGGAGACAATATTAAAGAACATCGTTTTGCTAGATTATTAAAACTTAGTCAATTAACTTTAGTGAAGCTTCATTTTTTTTATATTTATTATTCAATTTTATTATGAATACATATAAACTAATTGTATCTCTTTTGAATCTGGTTTAACAAGAACTTGTGTGCTTCAACTATATGAATCATGAGTTCTTACAAAATATGCCCTTTTAACCTGGATTCCAAGTATTTCGATTGAAAACAGTTGGAATAATATTGATTGATGAATGAAGTAAAGAAGAAAATGTTAGAAAAGGTTATATTTCATCCAAAAGTTCATAAAGTCAAGAAATATTAATGAGTTAGTTATTATCAGTCTCATCTCACAAACTTTCATTATTAATGGTCAAAAGAAGTTATTAATAAAAGTGCATCCTAGAAATACTTATTTATTTGTATCATGTATTAAAATTTATACAATAAGTAAGTGATTTAAAGTTCAGTACTGTTCAAACTCAAATTTGGCATATGTATTTTGTTATAGCTTTTAGACTTGATTCTGAAACTAATCTTAAAAAAATATATAGATTATCATTTTATTAATTCAACCTTCAAGCTACCAGGTAAACCCGATCAATTATTTTTATTAAAATAATATTGTTTTGTTCTCTTCTTTTTTTTCTTTTTTTCATGATATTGACCCAACCAAGTTTTTACTGGATTTAACTGGATCAACGAGATCACATAAAACTACACCATGTTGAATGAGTTTGATCATTTCATTGTCTTGTTCGACTATACTAACCTGACCCGAGTCGGGCTTTGATTTCAGGTTTCTCAAGGCAATCAACTGGGTTGGATCAAGTTTAACAAATATTCAACTATTCTTTTCCTAACTTTTATGGACTATTATAATTGCTTCTTCTTTTTCATTCTAGTTCCTAAATTTCATTTGTATTTTTGTAGTTCATCAATCCTATTGTGGGGGTGTGAAATTGAGAAAAAAGAAACAAAGAAGCAAGAGTCGACAGCGATAACCTTTTAGGCATTCGGTAAAAAAATAATGTAAATGGGATAGTCATGACAATTCAAGTTTATTGTTGGTCTTGAAAAACTCTTTAAATTACAAACAAATATTGAATTTGGTTTCAAAATTTTGATTTTATTTTTAAAAGATTGAAAATAGTTTTTACATTAGAAATATATTTAAAGAGGTTTAGAAGGATTATATTTAAGTTTTTTTTTTCGGTGGACATCAACGTTTTGAAAATGTAGAAGGTTTTGAAAAAATAAAAATAAAAATTGACCAGCCTCCATTCATTTTGTTAAGAAATATAGGGTTATTTCGTTTTATTTATTAAGAGTAGAATAATATTTTTAATTTCTTTTCAGTTTAGCCTTTATATAATCTCTTTGTATTTAGGTTAAACCTATTCTTTTATATTATTATGATCATGTAGTATCAATGAAACCCCAACCTCCTCTTTTATTTTTGTATTTTTCTTTATTTCTTTGGATTGTTTAACATAGTATCAGGGCATGGTTTAATGGAACGAATCTTAATCTCAAACACACCTTTTTTGTTTTAGTTTTCGAAGATATTTATTCAATTTCTACAATCTGGTATTTTGTTTTTCTTTCTTTTGTGTTCTGATTTTTTTTATGGCTATTGAAAGAGATAATTCACTTTTGTATGTGAGAGTGAGGTTAAATGGAAAAAATTATTCGTATTGGAGTTATGTGATAAGAAATTTATTTAGGGTACAAAGATGTGGGGATATATTAATGCAACTTTTGTGATACCCATGAATACTGGTGAGGGTTATGCTACTTTGATAGATGTTTGAGAAGCAAACAATGCAAAAATTATTACTTAGATTAACAATTCTGTTGAGCATTCCATGTACACAATTTGCAAAGTATGAGATAACAAAGGAGGCTTGAGATCATCTGCAAAGATTATTCACGCAATCAAATTTTGAAAAGCAGTATTAATTAAAGAATGACATACCAATTCTTCACCAAACAAATATGAATATTCAGGAGTTTTATTTTGTTATGACAAAGCTTTTGGATCAATTGGCTCTTATAGAATCGACAGAATTAAAGGCATATGGTACCTATATTGCTCATAGAGAGCAACAACGATTTGTATAATTTTTAATGGCGTTTCAAAGTGATTTTGAAGGAATTAGAGGTTCAATTTGACATTATTTTTCATTGTCTTTTATCGACTCAATTGTCAGTGAGTTATTGACTGAAAAAATACATATTCAGTCTTATTCTAAAAAGAGAATTTTTTCTATTTCTAATCCTTCTATGCTAGTAATACATTCTAAACCATTCTCTAATAATCAGAAAAAACCTTACACAAGAGTTGTCTTCGACAAGTGCAGTTTCTATAAGAAGATCATTGGAAGGCTCGGTGTCCCAAGTTGAGACAGCAGAATCAAGCTTGAAAGTCTGACAACCAGTCACAATCTAATACTCATAGACCACCTTAGAGCTACAAACCACCATACCACAATACAACAACAGTAGTTTCATCAAGTCCTCAAGTCCTTTTACCAATTCTAGTACTTTAGTTGAGCAATTTTTGAAGTCTCTCCTTACAACCATAAGCTATGTCCACTTTTTTTGTTGTAAGTCAGTTGCCTCATAGTTCTTCAGATATGTCACATTTTGAATGGGTCGACTTGGATTCTGATGCTTAACATCATGTCTTCAAATTCTTCATCATTTGCTTGTGTCCCCTTCGCCCTTAGCAAGTGTGGTTCTGTTGTCACACCTCACTTGTCTCCCATTGATTTTTACCTTATTCTAAAACTCACATTGAATCTTGCTCTTATTGGCCTGTCATGTGATTCTGATAATTATTGAGTCTTCTTTTCCACTTCTTTTTGTTGTGTATAGGATTTGTAGTCTTAGAAGCTAATTAAGACGGGGCGTAGAAAGAATGAACTATATATTTTGGATGAGTTAAAAGTTTTAGTTACTATTATTGCTGCTACTAGTGTTGATTTATCTTCTTTTCGTTTGAGTTTTTCTAGTTTTTATTTATGGCATTCTCGTCTAGGTTATATTTTGTCTTCTTGTTTGAGATTTTTGGCATCCATATAAGCTATAAAAAAATTAAAAACTAGTGATATTTTTTTATTTTAGTGGATATAAACTGGCAAAATTTTCCGTTTTACTTGTTAAGCGAAGTATTTATGTTTCTTCTTCTCTATCTGATTATTTGATTCATTCTAATGCATGAGGACTTTCTTCTATTACCACAAAAAAGGTCTTGATATATTTTTTTTTTTTATTGATGATCATACTTGTTATTGTTGGGTTTATTTACTGAAGCATTGTTCTGATTTTTTTGAGATATATACAGTCTTTTGAGCTCTTGTCCAAACTCAACATTCTATGTTATCAAATTTTTTAGGTGTGATTTGGATGGAGAATACACCTCTAATAAATTTTGTGAGTTGTTTGTCTTAGATGGAACCATTCACCAAATTTCGTGTGTAGATACTCTTAAGCAAAATGGCGTTGCTAAAAGAAAACATAGGCACATTGTTAAAACTGCTCGTTCTCTCTTGTTGTCTACTTTTGTTCCCGATGTGTTTTGGAGAAAAGTTGTTCTTATTGCTGTAAATTTGATTAATACAATTTTATCTTCTCATATTTCAGGTTTTTCTCATTTCAAAAAGTTGTATGGGTATGCCCTGATTATTCATTCTTTAAAATTTTTACTTGTACTTGTTTTGTTCTTCATCCTCATGTAAAACGCAGTAAGTTGTCCTCTCAATATGTTATTTGTGTCTTTCTTGGTTTTAATGAAGGTAAAAAAAGGTATCGTTGTTTTGATCCAATAACTCAAAAACTTTATATGTCTTGTCATGTTGTCTTTCTCGAGCATATATACCTTTCTTTTTATTCCCTCCATTACTCCTAGCTTGACTAAATTTAATCTTATTTGTATAGATCCTTTTTTCTAAGGATTTAAATAGTTTATCATCTCAGGTTCCTAATACTTCACATACCTCTTCTCATGTTCGACCAATTCGTACTAATCATTTTGTAGATACCAACACTTTACTCTCTAGTATACCTGAAGCTCTCTTTTTTTTATAGTCCCTCAAGCTCTGTCTGAGATCGTGGATCCACCTCTATATCAATCCATACACATTTGTAAGTCCACAAAGTTACTAGATTTTGTCTATTCTTGTTATTCTTCATCTTATATTTTCTTTTTAACTTCTATTCATTGTCTCTTTGAAACCCCTTCCTATAAAAAAACGATTTTTGATCCTCTTTAGCAACAAGCTATGGATGAGGAACTTTATGCTTTGCACAAGACATATTTAGGATTTGGTTCCTCTATCTCCTAATAAGAGTGCTGGTGGTTGTCGTTGGGTGTATAAGATCAAGATTAATTCTGATGGATCTATTAAGCGATACAAAGTTAGGTTGATTGTAAAATGATACTCTCAACAATATGATATGGATTATGAGGAGACATTTGCTTCTGTTATAAAAACGACAACTATTCGTACTCTTATTGCAGTAGCTTCAATTCGTTAGTGGCATATCTATCAATTTGATATTAAAAATGCCTTCTTGAATGGAGATCTTCAAGAAAAAGTTTATATGGCATCCCCTCCTAGTATTTAACATGATTGTATGTATGTTTGCAAGCTCAAGAAAACGTTATATGAACTCACACAAGCATCTCGTGCTTGGTTTGAGAAGTTTTCTATTGTGATCTCCTCAAGATTCATTTTTAGTAATCATGACTCTGCTCTTTTTGTTAAGTGCACTGATGCAAGTCGTACCATTCTATCTTTATATATTGATGTAGCCTACTCATCAACATTTCTTTGGTATTGAGGTAGCCTACTCATCTAGAGGCTATCTATTTTCTCAGTCGAAATATGTTGCAGGTATTCTTCAGCGGGCTAGACTTACTGATAATAAAACTGTAGGTATTGAGGTTAATGCAAAGTATTCTTCTTCTGATAAGTACTTTTGTCAGATCCTACTTTATACCATACTATTATTGAGAGCTTGGTATATCTCACTATTACTCATCCATATATTGAATATGTTGTTCATGTTATTAGTCAGTTTGTTACTTCAACTACCGTTCATTAAGCAGCTGTTATTTGTATTTTACGATATCTTCGGGGTCTAATCTTTCAAAGTCTTTACTTCCATCCACCTCTTCTTTGGAGTTGTGTGCATACTCTGATGGTAATCATGGAAATGATCCAATGGATCGCAAGTCTATTACTGATTTTTGTATCTTTTTAGATGATTCTATTATCTTGGACGAGTAAGAAACAATCTATTGTTTCTCAATCTTCAATTGAAGCATAAAATCATACTATGATATCTATTACTAAAAAGACTGTTTGGTTACGTTGGTTACTTACATATATAAAATTTCCCTTTATCATCTCATTCCTATATATTATGACAACCAGAGTTCTATTCAGATTGTTCACAACTCAGCTTTTCATAAACGAACTAAGCACATTGAGATCGATTGTCATCTACTTGTCATAATCTCAAGCATGACACCATTGTTTTACCTTTTATTTCTTCTTCTTTGTAGATTGTAAATTTCTTTATAAAATCAAATTCTATTTCTCATTTTTGTTTTCTAGTTAGCAAATTGTCGATGCTTGTAGCTACCACATCGTGAATGTAAGAGGAAATGTTAAAAAATATAGGATTATTTTTATTTTATTTATTAAGGGTAGAATAATATTTTTATTTTCTTTTTAGTTTAGCCTATATATAATATCTTTGTATTTAAATTAAACTTATTTTTTTAGATTATTGTGATTATTAAGTATCAATAAAACTCTAACCTCATCTTCATTTATTATTTTGTTTTTTTGATTGCTTAACACATATATGTATATATATAAAAAATAATGTAAATTTTAGACCCATTGGCGTTGCTTGCGAGGTCTAGAAGCCTCACTTTTAGGATTGGCTTTTTTTTTGAAAAATTGTTTTTGGTTTTGTTGATTTAACTTTTTCCAGACTCACCGGTTAATTCTTAAGCCTCATTTTTTTGTATTCAACTTTATGATATTATTTATGGTGTATTTCAAAAGATGCACTTCCTTAAAAATTTACAAAGTATCAAAATAATAATAATAATAAAATACATTAAGACCTTGTGATCATAATTAAATTTTGTTTTGAGATTTATTATAATATTCTTATTTAACGTAACATTTAATAATAGCTTGCAATAGATATCATTAAGAATTTAGACTTAACTTTCAATCAATGTAGTATGTGTGATTTATAAAATAGTTTTAATCATTAAAAATGAAAAGGTTAAAATATTAATAATATCTAATTAACAATATCTTAAATGTAAATAAACCAATCTTATTAGTTAAAATATTAATAATATCTAACAATATCTTAAATGTATGAGATTCGATCCTTAATGAATTTGAAAGCCAAAAAGTTATCCCATAAAAGCATGACGTGCTTATCAACATTGAAAAATTTGTGGAATCACCCGTAAAGTATAAATTCACTATCCAATTTACTAAAAAAAAAAAAAAGTCATTCACTAGTTAGGATATTCACTTAATGATTAATATTCCATCCCCATAATTTTAAAATTTAATCCTAATTAGTGAGGTTGGGGCATATTCACTTAATGATTAAGCCAACCTTTAAGATACTGACAATATATATAATCCTGGAAAAAACAAGATTCTATACAATCACAACATCAAACAACCTTCCACTTGCTAGCTAGGAGAACAAAAAAAACATAAAAAAAGAAAAGGGATCAGCCAGGGATTACGTACCTTCTTTTGTAGCTCTGAAATGGATTCATACATCAACTGATTCTGCAAAATGAAATGGCAACATTGATCAGTAACATGGTCCTAAATTATCGAAAAGTTCAAGCACGGACATTACCTTTCTTGATCTCACGTGCTTAAGTGCTGAATCAATCTGATGCTCCAAGTTTTGAAGCTCTTTGATGTTCAAGGAATCAAGATCTTCTCCCATGAAATGCCTGCCAACATACATAATTAATGGTAATAAATTGGTCTTACTAGCATTAGTTCTACTAGAACATTTGCATTTCATTTCAGAAGTTCATATATACCTTTGGTTTCTTTGTAGAACATCTACCCGAGCTTTGAGCTTCGCATATTCCAAAGTCCAGCTACCCTGGAAACACTTATGTCATTTCTTTATATACTATATAATTATAGCATATTTCATATTACAGCTAGCTTGACAGGTTCAAAAACAACTCATATAATCGATAAGAACATACTTAGTTTAACTTAAAATAAATATTTAAGAAGGGAATTTTTTTAATAAACATTGAGATGATATATAATATATTAAATTGATTCGAGTTAACTCGGGTTAACTTGTCAATTCGCATACCTAGTCATGAGATCAGGATAACCCCATAAAAAGCAAATAAAAAAATTACAAAACTCAATTCTAATAAACCTAATGGTAAAAGACAAAACTGAACAAAAAAATTGTTTAAAAAAAAACCCTAAAAAATAACCTGAATTAACCTTTCAAACCTGCGACCCAAGTTATGAAACCGAGATAACCCTATAGAAAACAAATTTAAATAAATTATGAAGCACAATTCTCAATCAACTTGATATTGAAAGATAAAACTAAAAACAAAATTAATTAAAAAAACACAAAAACAACTCGAGTCAACCAGGATTAACCTGTCAAACTCGTGACCCGAGTCATGAGATGATGTTAATTCTTAATCACGAAGATAAAATATAAAGCAGATTGAAATAAACTACGAAACCTATTTCTCAATTAACCCAATGTTGAAAGATAAGATTAACAAAAAAATCAATTGAAAAATTGAGAAAGAAAACTCAAGTCAACTTATCAAATCTGCAGGTCAAGTCATGAATATGGATAACCTCATAAAAAGTAAATTTAAAAAATTCATGAAGTCAAATCCTTAATAAACCTTGAAGGCTGAAATTATATATATATATATATATATATATATATATATATATATATATATTTAGAAAAAAAATCTAATAAAGAAAAGAACATTATTTCATAAATAGTGTTATGTAAGGAGAGGTATAATAAAATCTCCTCCTCCTTTAGTTTTTTTTTATTAATTTTCATAACCATATTATATTAAGATAAAATTAAAAAAAGAAAAAAAAATTAAAAAAATAAAAAAATTGGTATTCTATCTCATCTTCCAAGACATACCAAAAATTCCACTCTCTAGTTTTAATGATTTCTTTTTTTCTTTTTTCTAGTCATAAAAGAAAAGGTTTTGGATTCTTTTTCTAATATAATGAAATTTTTTCATTGAGAATTAAAAATATAATGTCTAATGAATAAAAAAATATATGAAATAATAAATTGTAAAAAGTGATTAAAGTTAATCAAATATTAAAATGAGAAATTGATCTTTTCTTATCAGAAATAAAAGATACAAAAGCATGCAAGTATTTGATCTTGTGTTGTGAGGTATTTTTAAATTTTTTGTTATTTAAATATATGAAAATTAAAATAGATATTTGTAAGAAAGCCAATCATTTAAGTTTATAAAAAAATATTTTTTATTCTAAATTGACGAAAACATATATATTTTTAATAGTAGTATAGTTTATTGAATAAAAACTGAAAGTAATTAAAATGAATATTCAAAACAATTATAATGATTTGAAATTAAACAAAAAGTATCTATGGTCAAAATCCTCTTTTTTTATTCACGTGTTTTTATTTCCATAAAAACATGTCTTTTTATTAAAAGCATTTTTTAAAATAAAATCTTATCATAATCTTAAAAAAAAATCTTAATAAAAAAAAATCATGAGATGTTAATGTATTAAAAAAATAAAATAGATATTTTTTTATATTGAATATTTATGAGCAATTTTTTAAAAACATTTTGCACATTAAGTTTTTGTATAATTATTCAAAAACTAATTATTAGTATTATAATAAAAAGCTCTAATATTATTTAAAAACTATAGTATAATTAGATAATTAATTAAATATCATTGAAAAAAGTCTTATTATAAATTGAAAAGGCAATTAGATAGATGACATACATGGTTTTCGGGATCATCATTTGCAAGAAGTTGTCTCTCAGCATATGAATATCTTTCATAACGTTCAAGGATCCTCTCCATGCTGTTACCATATAAAACATGTACATTAAGAGAATTTAGCTTTATCCGAATCTAAATTTTCGATGACAAGAGAATTAAAAGCACGAGACAAACAAAATAAAATGATCGCAAGTTTAATATGCTGTAATAACAATAATGATCTCAAGTTTAAAACCTATTAAATTCACTCTTCTAATTAATCAAATTTTAGCAGATGTGAACTCATCTGAATTTTAAATTCTAAAGGCTTTTAATTAAGAGAATTTATTAAATAATAATATAAAAACAATCATTAAATTTTATCTAATAACTTGAGTTTGAGTTTTCATTGTAATGATTGTTTTACATGATACTAAAACATTATAAATATAAATTTTGCTACCTTCATTTTTCTAATTAAATTAAAAGAATCCAGCATAAGATAATGATATGCAAGTTTCAAGTTTAATAAGTTTTTCGTGTATTAAAAATTAAATATAAATCTTTCATGTGACTTCACCAAATAATTCCAAATTTTGAATAGAAATAAGATTAAATGAAAACCCAAATAAACTAAATTTATAATTCATTAATCTTCTATGTATATCCTCAAGAAGAAATTAAAAGGAAGGCCACAATTTGTTGAAAGTAAAGTGCAAAGCATTGACATATATACACACAAACAAAAAATTCACAAAGAAGTTCCCAGGGACGAATTCGACATGGTCCCAACAGGTTCTATGGCCTTCAGCACGAAAAAAGGGCACAGCGAAGTCAAAAGGTCATACATATTTCAAACAAAAAATACACAAACCGAGTAATGCTACAAGCAAAACAAAATTACAAATCTATGACCGTTCTATGGTCTCAGTTGATTGTTGCAATTACAAGTGCTTAATATGTAAAAGCACCTGCAATTGTAATCCAAAAATCAACGCAAGAAATTATTAATTAGCAACCTTGGCTTGTAAAGAGTATTAAGAATTTCTTTCCCCTTGGAACCAATAAATTTCATCTCCTTTTCTATTTATTTATTAATCACTGGATTCTATAACGCTGTCGGCTTGAAACTCTTAGTTGAGAACAATGGATCGACACCATTGGTAAACATTTCGTAAAAGTTGATGGAAATAGCAACAGTGGAAAAACGGTACAAGAGTTGTGTGGAAAAAACCGAAAAAGGACAAGTCTCTATATCTTATCATCTGCTTATTGTCCACTATCTATTCATTTGCCTCCTATTGGCCTGACCATAACAATCAATAAATTAACAATGGACAGTGGACATGCGTCGATGCATAACCAAAGAAATCAAACATAACTATTCTCGACTTTGAAACTAAACTGATGTCAAATGATTTCCATCCAAGTCGAACCCCACCTGAAGCCTGGTACCAGTTTGTACGAGGGACCTCACCCCCGAAGTCGGCAATGCGACCATTAGGCCACCGTTGTTACTTGATGAACAGGGGGGGCGGCGGCGCAAGCAAGGCTTATCTCTCACACACTAGCATTAGAATGCACAGATAAGCCAAATCCAATTCCCGAATAGACGCCTGACAAGACTAGTTATGAATAATCCGGCTCTTATCAGGAGCTCTCTCTTTCCACACACGAGAAAAAGACAAACTGAAATATGTATAAGCTGTTCAGAGAGAGGGGACCGGGCGAGGATCGACTGCTAGGGAAATGCAAACAACAAAACTAATCTTAATTACATTGTCACTCCTAAATCCTCTGAATAAGATGGACGACTATCCATCCCATGACCAACTAGAGGCTGAGCATCAAATTGTTTAATACACAAATAAAAAGAGAGATATCGAAAACCAAAATGAGTTGTAATCATTAGTTTAATTATGGAGGTAAATCACTGGCTGCTTTGGTTCAAACTTCAAACCTAAAGACATTGACTTTGCCTTAGACAACATGTTAGAACATGAGGTCAAAATTTCATGTATTTACTCAACATGCATCCTATCCATGTTAGATCATATGTGTAACATGCAATCCAGCCTTTCATTACAGCTCAGCACAAAATCAATGGTTTCAGATTCTATGATCTAAAGAAACATAAAACCACATATAAATAATCTGCGTCCTCCATCTGCATCTAGCTAGTGCATTCATGTACAGTCTCGTTAAATTTGTTTTCTGTACAAAGTAACATGTTGCTTTGCATTCAGTGTACCTCAGAAAGCAGTACCCATAAAACTCGCTAGACTCTCTCTCTCTCTTTATATATATATATATTATTCCAAGTATAACAAAAAAAAAAAAAAACAGAAATATATTCAGAAGAAGGAAAAAAAAACACAAATGATGTATGTTAAATCCCAAGATCCATGTACTGAATTGGTTTTTCCTTTTTCTCTCTCTCACGCACACACGCTCTCTACTGCAGAGACACACACATGTAGTATTTTTTATTATCTTTCTGTGCAGAAAAAACACAAGTAGATAATGAAACATAATCATCCCACAAACATTCACTGACAATTTAAGCATCAAAACCAAAAAGAGATACTCACAATTTCTTTTTCATTTAGCACCTCATTGTACTATCTCGTTAAAACTAGAAATACGAGTATCAAGAAATAATAATACTATATGGAAAAGATCAGAAAACAAAACAAAGAATGATATACGAACTCAACCCAAATCATAACTGTAAAGCACACAATCAGTGTTGTCCCAAACAAGTAAAAACAATAAACGTATTCAAATACTCAGAATGAGATTCACACACACACACACACACACACGAAGAGAGAGAGAGAGAGTAGTGATAAAAAAGAATAAGCTGATGGATTGTACGTACCAGGAATCAGTAGCGTATTCAAAGAGCTTCCCTTTTGTGGAGAAGACAATCAAAGCAACCTCAGCATCACAGAGCACAGAGATCTCATGGGCTTTCTTCAACAAACCAGACCTTCTCTTTGAAAAAGTCACCTGTCTATTGATCTTGTTTTCAATTCTCTTCAACTGAATCCTGCCTCTCCCCATACTATATACCAAATTTACACAATCAATTCAGCACGAGAGAGATCAAAAGAGTTTTATTTTATTTCTTTTGTATAATTTTCTAGTAGAGCTGTCCAGGAAGCAAGCTCTCCTTCTGTTTTATATCCTGGGTAAACGCTCTTACACTGACGTTTGTGTGGGAGGGAGAGAGACACTACATACAAAGAGAAAAAGAAAAGTACGCAAACTACTTTGGGATAGGAGAGGGAAAAGACATGAGTGGTTTTAGAAAACAAGTGTGGTTTCGTCAAATGCGTTGTCGATATTTCGTAGGCTGGAGGGTTACTGTTTTTGGAGTCTGCTTCACTTTTCAAGGATTCAAGCCAAAATGTCGCTATCATCCGTACATGAAAAATTATATTTACTTATAGCTTTCTTAAAAAGAAAAGAAATTGCTTTCTTACATAGGTAAGGGTAATAACCTTATTTATTTATTTCTTAACCTGCAATAATCATTTCCATGCATTGGATATATTAGTGAATTGCAGGTGTCTGTCGCTTGACGGCGCTATTTCCTTCCCGTATTTACAGGTGTTATTATTTACACCACCCAGGACAGGTGTTTTTTTCCCCTTGGCATGTCAACACCGCATCTGCAATTCGCCGTGAACCTAATGTGCTTTGCCTTATTCCGTGATTAGTCATAACGGGAAAAAAAATCTATATATTTTTTCTAGCTTTGGCTTAAATATCATGTTTTTGACCGAAACGCAAAAGTGAAGCTTGTTGTCAATTAATTTTATAAGAGCAACTCTAACCCAAGTGGTAAAGGAAGCGTCAAAAACAAAAAAATAAAAATAATATTTTGGTTTTTTATTTTTTATTTTTCATGCTCTAATAGAAAAGATAAACAAAATGTTATTTTTTATAAAAATATTATTCCTATACTTCATGTGAAAACATTAAAATACTATTTATTGCAATGGTTTTTTTTTTCTCCAGATTTTTTTCCTCTAATTTTTTTGATGAATTCACCTGACCTAGATTATTTTTTTTATTTATTTAATTGATTTTATTAATTTCATCCTATAATATTAGCTTGATTAAAATCGTCCATATTGTTTTTAGACCCGTCAAATCAACCGGGACATGTCGTGTTATTAAAATAGTTATGTATCAAATATATTAAAATACAATTGACTCTTCTAAATGATCTTTTACCATTAGATAGCATATAAGCAAAACAAAAACCATATTTACACTATTCAAAAAATCATATTACTAATTTGGCTAGCTCTAATACTTAGTTAAGAACTCAATTCACAAAATTAATATAACACAGAATATAAATTTCATGATATAAATAAAAAGAATTAAAAAAATAGTGAAAGTTGTACAAAAACCTAAACAAATTAAAATGATTGAAATAAGCAAGGATTAATAAACAACAAAATCAACTCATAAGTTATATATTAATAAAAACACTAATGCAATAAATAAAAATATAAAGAAAGGAATAAATAAAGTTATGAATGAAAAATAAATTTAATAAAGTTGATGATGTCCCAAAAATCTAATTAACTTGGGAATAGAGCTCCCGAGTTGGACAATCGATTAATCAATTGGTTCTAACAGTCTGCTCCATTCTCCCTCGTCAAGGTAATTGATAACTTATACTTGGTCATTGGTAGGCCAAAGATGTTCGTAGCTGGTACCTATAAAAAGTCTCATTTGGTAGAGGTGGGAACTCTCCGATACTTAAATAAGTATCTTTTTAGAGAGAGAGAATACAAGAATATTCTCGAGAGAGATGCTCTAAAAAAATATATGTAGTAAAGAATGAAGATTGTGAACTTTTATCCTGAAGGTCTCATAGTGTATTTATAACTCATAAGTCTTGTCCTTTTATGAAGAGGAGGGCTTGCAACGTAATTATCCTGATAGCATTTAATGAAAGATAAATATCTCTTACATATGTATTGATGTTTGATGAGAATATGGTGGGTCCTTGGAAGACTTTTATACATCTAAAAAGATGTAGGGAGATTATAGTTTAAGATGTCAAATACAGCTAATGATTGGTACTTAAAAGTGTATTTTTATCAAAGTTTTATATCATCATTTTACACTTGAAGTATCGATAACTCCTTAACTAGAGTATATTTTATAATAACAAGTATGATAATAAAAGATATCTTTAATTTATGATAAATATTCATTTTAAATACAAGCCTATCACATAAATCAAAAGATTGATTGATGAATTTAACTACTGAAATTGAGAAGACAAAGAGAGGGCTAAGCTTAGAAAAGAGATGTTGGTTCAGTCCAAACTGGAACACCATTTGGTTATTGGATCATAACTAGAGCTGTAGAACTTGGATTTAGGTCTGGTTTTATATGTATGGAAAGTTAAGACATAGGCTAAAACTTTCATGAAGAGTCCAAGATTTAAAAGTGTCATTTTCGAGTTCAAATGGTAGCAACAACGGAGAAGTCGGAATCTATCCTGCAGCCCAGACACTATTCAGCCTATATCACGAGTTCTAGAAGTCCAAATGCGTCGATTCTTGTTTTGTTGGAAAGCTGAGACAATTTCCCAGAACTTTCATGAAGCCTATCTTTTCAAATTCTGATGTTAGCAATGATGTTTTCTACAGACAAAAAGATAAAGATTGTTACCAAGTCAAGAGGTGGTCACCCACTCAACAATTAGTCATCAAATCAATAGTTTCGAATTTTGGCCTATAAAAGGAAGCATTTGCCATGCATTTAGGCATTTTGGTGTTCAGATCAAGATCATATTCTTGCTCTCTTTTTTTATATTTTTGTAATGTTTAAGTTCTGCTCTCATTAATCTCTTATTTATGCTTTTCATCATAACTATGTTCTTATCTAGTTTGTTTATGTTTCTCTTCTTAATTATGTTTAGCTAAGTTTATCATGTCAAGGTGAAAAGGGTACACTAATAATGTAAGAATAAGTATAATATAAATTTAACATGGACTTCAATGTTTGATACTAACATGTTTTGTATTTGTTATCTTATTTACTCTTAATACTTTGCTTGTTAAATGATTAATCTAGATTTATATTGTGTAACCCTTGGTACAACAAATATTTGATCCTTTCATAACCAACTGTATCGTATAACCAACACCTGTGTTATGAAAGGAACTTAATTTGTTGTTAACATAAATTAACATCATGAATACCTGACAATATTTACAAGTATTAACATTATTCAAATAGGATAACTAATGTAATCATATTAATAATTTATAATCCGATTAAAACCTCCTTTGTGTGTGGTTTCCAATTTAGTAATAAAAAGAGTTTATATTATACTTATTTGAAATACCATTAGTGGATCCTTTAACTTTGACAACTGTTTTGATCATTGTTTAATCTTCACATTAATCTTACATCTCAAAGTCCTCCTCTTCATCATCATCATCATCATCATTATTATTTATAATTTATATAGTTAACCTCCCTGTGGTTCGACACCGGTCTTGCCGGGTTATTTATTATTTCGACACTCCTGCACTTGGAAGAAGACATCAATCTTTTGGTCGTGTCAGTTGACTGCCAAATTCAAGTGTCTTGAGTTTGTCTAAATGTCTTGGGTCTAATATATTTTCCAGACCCATATTATTTTGAACTTGGCTGACTACTAAGTCTAAATGTCGGGTTTAGCACACTGTTAAGCCCAAAAAGCCTCTGGGTGTGGCTGACGCCAAACCCAGCATGCTCAGGACTTGCAACACTATCAAGCTCTAGAAGCTGATAAAATTAGATTTTAAGAGGAAATTATATTAAAATTATGTGTATATAAGACTGATAAAAGAATACAAGCACAATTTTTTTAAAATACTAATATATGGTCTAGAAGCTGCTTGTCCACTAAAAAAAATACATATGGATTTTAAAAAGTAATTTTTATTTAAAATGATTTATAAAATTAGAATCTAATTCGTGACTGTTTTATAATTTAGGATAAAAGGATGGATTTCCCCATTAATTATATATTCCAAAAAACACACTAAGCTGTGTGGTTTGTCGAAAGGGACCGTGTTTATCTATAGCAATCACTAATTAATTGCTCGTCAGCTGCTGGGGGGAACTTTTCAGAAGTATCAGTAAATCCAACCCCGTGCGGCAAGTTAACATGGTGATTTATTAACCTATATTATAAGGTGTACAGAGTTTCAAAGTAAATGAGATTGGATTTCGTATAATATGACTTAGCCCGATCTATATTGACTTTTTTTTAAAAAAAAAACAATATTATTTTATTTTTTCTATAAAAAAATTATTTAAGTGAGAACATTGCAGATTTGAGTTAAACTGGTTTAATCTATCTAACTTGTAATTTAATTCATGATTCTGATTAGGTTTAATAACCTTGTTTTTTTAATTTTTTATTTATTTAACTAAACTATTTTAAAATTAAGATTTTATAAAAAAAACAATGAATAAAATTATCAAGAAAAAAAGTATTTCTTCAAATCCAAACTCAATTTCCTTGTTAATGCATCTTTTTTATTATTTTAAGAAAACATGTCTTTTAATTGCAAGCACTATTTTTTTAAATATAAAAACCTAAAATAATATTGAAATAATTTTTCAATACTTTTTATGTGAATGAAGGAAAGAAAAATTAACATGTGTGATAAAATCATGTCAAAAATCTATTGAAAGATTCAAAGAAAATTTTTTTTTTAATTGAATATTCATAAGCAAATTATTTTTTGGCATATCAGGTGCAAGATATTTGAAAAACAATTGTTAACATCTTCATAAAAATCCACAATATTATTTAAGAACCATAAAAAAATTGAATAATAATTTAAATATTATGTTAGATATTTTTTTTTATAATGCATTCCAATGAAAATTCAATAAAAAAAATTTTAAAAAACAAAAACAATGTAAGAAAAAAAAACCAAAAAGATGTGGCCCGAGTGTATGACCTCTTTTTTTTTTTTTTTTGCTCAAAAGGTAGATGATATGTTGTCTGCCATTTTATTTAAAAGAAATAAAATAGACCTTGCATTTTTTCCTTGCTTTGATTTTGACCATTAAAGAGGTGGCTGAAAATCAGGCTAGGGTTTTTTTGAATTCAATAAACCTATTGTTACTATATTTTCACCTAAATTGGTTCTTAAACATAAAATAAAACGGGAAACAAATCTCTCTCAGCCTTATTTTACTTTTTCTTGGTAACGTAAAAGCTCAAAAACACCTTAATTGCACTCCTTTCATTAAAAGGAACACAAGAACAACAAATTTGACATTTTTTATTCATAGAATCTTATTAACCAATCACGTTCTCTCTTTTTCTATCCATTTTCCAACAACTATGTTATGTTAGGACTTTTTTTGAAACTAAAACAATTCAGAGAAAGCAAATAAAAAAATTTATGAAGCCTAATTTCCATCCAATATAATATAGAGGGAAGGAATTGGAAGAAAACGAAATAAATTACAGTAGTAGAAAAAACTTAAATGAAAAAAATGGGGAAACTTATAACAATCCAAAGTATTTGTCCTCGCAGGCTATAATGAATTCTTGCAAATAATTAGTTTTTGTTTTTAATTTTAATTACAATGGTTCAATTCATGCTACCCCTCACCACTATTAAAAATCCTTGTGGTTCTTTATTTGGCTATAGGTTGGATGGGAAATGAAGGAAAGGTAACTTAGTTGAGTATCTCTAAAGTTTATTATATATAAAAAAAAAAACTAAAATTGCTCAGTGATTTGTTGTAATCTCTAAGAGGAATATTCACTCCTAATTCGCATAATGATTCCTTTTTTTATTTTTTTTATTTGATCCTTTACATTGTGTTGATTTGGGATTAATCTTGATAATTAGTTTTTTATGCTTATATATGGGGATCTCACATTGTTGAGGAAATTCCTCACTCGGTTGATACTTGGTTTGGAAAAACAAAATCCAATTTTATTAATTTAAAAGAATTGGAGCTTCGAGGAAAACCTTGAAGTTTGAACAAATATATAGTCCTTTTTTATGCTAAAATCAGGGGGTGATTTGCACGGTCAGGGAAAGAATTCAAGTTCTTTATTCTAGTCACTTATTTTTTTTTTAATTTGATCCTTTCATATTGCTTTTATTTGGTATTTGACTTGGTAATTTGTTTTATTTGCCTAAATATATGGTTATTGCAATGTTAAGGTAAAATTTTAGCTTTCGATTGATGCTTAGTTTGACAAAATAAAATAAAATTATGTTTATCTAAAACAATTAATGCTTAAGAAATCTAAAACAAATATGGTATGCTAGTGTAATATCTTGATTAGTATTTAAAAGTGTATTTTTATTAAGATTTTATATCATCATTTTGCACTTAAAGTATCAATAACTCCTTAACTAGAGCATGTTTTATAATAACATGTCTAATAATATAAGATAATTTTAATTTATGGTAAATGTTCATCTTAAATGCAGGCCTATCACATAAATCAAAGGATTGATTAATGAGTTTAACTACTGAAATTGAGAAGACAAAGAAAGGGTTAAGCTTAGAAAAGAGATGCTGGTTCAGTCCAAACTAGAACACTGTTTAGTCATTGGGTCATATCTTGAGCTGTAGCTCTTGGATTTCAATTTGGTTTATATGGCTAGAAAGTTAAGACAGAGGCCTAAAACATTCATGGGAGTCCAAGACTCAATTCTGTTGTCTGGAAGTCCAAATCTTAACAACAACAGAGAAGTCAGAATCTGGCATGCAGCCTAGATACTGTTCAGTATTCAGCCCATATCTTGAGTTCTAGTAGTCCAAATGCACCAATTCTTTTTTTTTTTGTTGAAAAGTTGAGACAATTTTCTAGAACTTTCATGCGAGCAATCTATTCAAATCATGACGTTAGCAATGACGTGTTGTTCATATAAGAAGATAAGGATTGTTACCAAGTCAAGATGTGGCCAACCACACAACAAGTAGTCATCAAATCAATAGCTCCAAATTTTAGCCTATAAAAATAGGCATATGCCATGCATTTAGACATCTTGGTTTTCAGATTAAGATCATGTTTTTGCTCTCTCTCTTTATATTTTTGTAATGCTTAAGTTTTGTTTATATTAATCTCATGTTTATACTTTTCATTTCCTTTCCTTTACTTAGTTAACTTATATCTTATTTATGTTCTTATCTTGTTTATTTATATTTCTCTCTTTCATTATGTTTAACTAAGTTTATTATGTCAAGGTGAAAATGGTACACTAATAGTGTAAGAATAAATATAGTATAAACTCAACATGGACTTTAATGTTTGATACTAACATGTTTTGAATTTGTTATCTTGTTCACTTTTAATACTTTGCTTGTTAAATGATTAATCTAGATTTATGTTGTATAACCATTGGTACAAAAAATACTTGGCACTTTTATAGCTCAACCGTATGGTATAACCGACACCTGTGCTATGAAAGGAACTTGATTTGTTGTTAACATAAGTTATAATCATGAATACCTGACAACATTTACAAGTATTATCATTATTCGAATAAGATAACTAATGTAATCATCTTGGTTTTCATATCAATATCCATGCTCTTGCTTTTTTTCTTTGTATTTTTGTAATATTCAAGTTTTATTTCATGTTATATTATCATTAAACTTTTATTATGCTTGTCATTTTCTTTATTATACTTAGTTAATTTCTATCATATTTATGTTCCTACCTTATTTATTTATGTTTTTGTTTTTAATTATGTTTAGTTAAGTTTATTTTTGCCAATATAAAAAGGTTAAGTAATGATGTAAGAATAAGTATAATAAAAACTCAATATATACTTTAATGTTTAAATTCAAGAAAGTTTGGTATTAACATGTGTTATAATTGTTATCTTAATAAATTTTAATACTCTTCTTGTTAAGTGGCGAGTCTCAATTTGTGGTATGCAATCCTTTGCATAACAAATACTTGATTCTTTATAGCTTACCATATAGAGAATCGACTCCTATGTTATGAAAGGATCATGTTTTGTTGTTGACATAAGTTAACACAATGAATACCTGATAATATTTACAAGCATTGGCGTTAGTCAAATGAGATAAGTAAGAATAATTAATATGATCATGTTAATAACTTAAAATGAGTTATTAATTAAAAATCATCTAATTGAAATCTCTTTTGTGTGTGGTTTCCAATTGAGTAATAAAAAGAGTTTGGACTATACTTATTTCAAATATCATTCGTAGATCCTTTAATCGTAGCAATTGTTTTATCTTTGTTAATCTTTACATTAATATCATATCTTTTAGATCTCTTTAACTCTGTTTTTTTAATTAATTATTTATGGTTTTGTATCCTTAACCTCCTAGTAGATCGACCTTGATTTTACTGGTTTATTTATTATTTTGACATTTTTACATTTGAGAAAAGATATCAATTATTTGATCATGTTAGTGGTAGCCCCTTTTTTCTTTCATTCTCCTCTCTTTTCTCTCTCTACTACTTGAGAGTGTTGATCTTTGAAAAAAAATATAGATATCCTGTCATTTTATTTCAAATGTGGTCCTCATTATTTTGATTTTTTTTTCGCTCTAGACTTTTTAATTTTTTTTTCAATTTTATTCTCGAAATTGAGTTAGTTAGGAATTAAGTTTCATAATTTTTTTTGATGGGGTGATCTCAGTCTCATAATCCGGGTTACAAGTTAAAAGGATTAACCTTTATTGACATTTGTTTTTTGTTTTAGATTATTTTTTTACAATGATTTTATTTTTCAGTTCCATTCTTCAACATTGGACTTGTTGGAAATTAAGCTTCATGATTTTCAATGCGGATTATCCCAGTGTTATAGCCTAAGTTGTGGTTTTGGTGGGTTAGCCCGAATTAACTCAGTTTTTTGTTTTTGTTTTTTTTGTTAGTTTGGGTTGACTGGAGCTAGTTAAGATAGAATTTTTTTTTCTTTTTTGTCCTTCTATATTGTGTTGATTTAGGAATTTGGTGGACTTTCCCGGGTTTGCTAGTGTTTTCTTTTGTCTTTTTTGTTAATTAATTTTATTTTTGATTTTGTCCTTTTATATTTGTATTGTAAGGAATTCGGCATCATAATGCTTTTCAATTATTTTTTTCTATGGATTTAACTTGGCCTCACAACCCAGGTCGCGTGTTTTGTATTATTTTTTGTTTAATTTTTTAATTTCATCATTCAACATTAGTTATTTAGAAATTGAGCTTTATATTTTTTTTCTCTTTTGTGAAGTGTTCTTTTTGTATAGGTTATTATAATCACTCTTTTTTTTTATTTGGTCCATTTATTATCGTTATTTTTTATATATATAATTAAATGAAACCAATTTATTGAATTTAAACAGATCTATAACTCTAGTTATATTTTTTTTTACTTTTTAAAATACATTAACAATGTTTAAATATCTTATATATATATATATTATAAAAAAAATTATATTTAACTTGAAGTATAACATGTACAAAGTGACGGACTTATCCTAAGAGGAGCATATTTAGAAAGAAGAAAACCTTTTTGTGGTGGCTAAAAGTCCCACAATATTGTATTTAGTGTCAGGTTTCCAATTATTATTACCAAAACACTAAACGGATTGGCTTTTTCTCTATTATATAATATACTAAAAGGGCTTAGTGTCCCTCTTACTATTTACCTACACTCAAAACATTGTGAATTAGAGCAGTGTAATGACAGCTTAATCCTTGCCACAAATAGTTGTAAGAGCAACGAGGGAGGGGTGGGGTTGTCTTTTCACGAGATGCATTTGGTATTGAATGGATGGTTAAGGAGAAAAAAGTCACTTCAAGTTTTGGTGGGGTTGCCTTGGGTGTCAATCAAACCCTCGCCCCCACGTGAGGACAACTGGAGCTAAGGCTAACATGCTCTTGCGCTGGGTCAGGCCCAAATACCATGTGGTGATGGGGCTGGTTTGCCCTTGCCCTGTGCATGAGCTATGCCAGCGCCCCCACGTGGGGACACTTGACACTTGGGTTGCCTGTCCTTGCGCTGGGTTAGACCCAAGCGCCAAGTGGCATTGAGGCTGGCTTCCCTTGCCCTGGGCGGGAGCAAGACCCACACCCCCACGTGGGGACACCTGATGCTTGGGTTGCCTGCCCTTTTGCAGGGTCAGACTCGCGCGCCACGTGGCGCTGGGGCAGGCTTGCCTTGTTCCTAGGGCTAAGGGTTAGACCCGACATGGCGCTAGAGCAAAAAATAATAATATTTTTTTAGTATTAATACTTTCAATGATAATAAACATAATAATCTTTGTACCCCAAATATTAATATTTTTTATATTAATACTTTGAAATACAATAAAAATAAATATTATTACTTTTAATTATAATAAAAATAAAAATATTTGTACCTCAAATAATAATATTTTTTATATTAATGCTTTGAATTATAATAGAAATAGTAATGTTTATAACACAAATAATAGTATTAATATTAATACCTTCAATTATAATAAAAATAATAATATTTATGGCACAAATAATAATAATAATAATAATAATAATAATAATAATAATAATAATAATAATAATTTTTAATTTTATCTTTCAAATCAACTATATGGTTCTTCTGTGGTTGTAATAACATGTTGGATCTGGACGTGTCCACGCTCAACCGCACGTTGGGTTGGACGTGACTGCGGCCAACTCCATGTTAGACCTGGACGTGCTCCAGCTCAACCCCATGTTGGGTCTGGACGAGAGTGCGCTCAACTACATGTCGGATGTGGACGTATCCACGCTCACCCCATGTTGGGTCTGGACGCGACCGCATCCAACCCCACATTGGGCTGGACGCGTCGACGCCCAACCCCACGTTGGGCTGGACGCGATCGCGGCCAACCCTATGTTGACCTGGACACGTCCACACCCAACTCCATGTTGGACCTGGACGTCTCCTCGCCTAACCTCACGTATGTTTTTTTAATATAATAATGTGTTATAAATATTATTATTTCTCTTATAATTCAAAGTGTTTATATTAAAAATATTATTATTTTTGTTATAAATATTATTATTTTTATTATAACTCAAAGTCTTGATATAAAAAATAATATTATTTGTGTTATAATCATCCTTAATTCTTAATATAATTATTTATGTGATAAATATTATTATTTTTATTATAATTATAAATATTCATATAAAAATAGTTATTATTTGTGTTATAAATATTATTATTTTTATTATAATTAATATTATTAATAAAATAATTAATAAATTTAAAAAAACATTATTGCTAATATTAAAAAATATTATTTTTTATATTATAAATTTTTACAGCATTTTTTATAAAAATAAAAAGTAAACTGCTTACCGCCAGCATCCAACTAATTGACATTTTTTCTGTTCATTTAAGGGTCTTGGCCTAGGAAAACGGCGCCATTAAAAAAAAAAAAAAAGAAATTGTTTTTAAACAACGTAATCTACATGGTTTTTGTTTGAAACAAAATTTGCTTCTAGGTTACGCATGTGCTTAGAACACATACCCTATTTTTTTTTTTTTTAAAAAAAACAAGAAATTATATCCTTTTTATTTATTATTTATTTTTATTTTTTAGCATTGAATTATTTAGAAATTAAAATTCATAATTTTTTTAAGTTTTTTTTTTAAAAAAGGTCATCATAACTATTTTTTTAATTCAATTTATTTAAAATTATTATTTTTTATCATATAATTAAATAAAATTAAGTTATAAATTCAGTCAAGTCTATAATCCACTTCATATATTTTTATTATATTTATTGAACAAACTAATAAAATCTTAATATTTGTTTTATATTATAAAAAACTTTTGTCCAACCAATAATATAGTATGGATCACCAATTTATTGACTGTAGAGCATAATTTTAAAACTTGATCCGGCCTGGCGGGTCGATTCGGGATTTGAAGTTGGAATGGGGTCGGGTTGAAGAAAAAATAGGATAAGAAAAAACCCGGAGTAACCCAGTTGACTCGACGGGTTGACTGGATTGACCCGGCATGTTGACTTTTAATTTTTTTTAATCAAGATAATATCATTTTGATTTAAAAAAATTGACCCGAACAACTAATCAACTCGATTAAAATTCAGTGACTGGTCAAAATTTAAAATTCAAATCTTAAAACAGATTAGATCTAAAAACTATGTGGTGGAGAACTTTTTCTAGTGGTCAAAAGTACCACAGTACTGCACATACTGTTAGATTTCCAATTATTTTTTTTACCAAAACACTAAACGGATTGTCATTTTCTTTGTTCATTAATAATTACCAAAACACTAACGGATTGGCATTTTTTCTGTTCATTAATAAAGAGTGTGCTCTTGCCTAGTAAAACGACGTAATTTTTTAATTTTTGTTATCATCTATATGGTTTTTCTTTGAAACAAAATTTGCTTCTAGATTATGGCATGGGCTTAGCACACATACCCTTTATTTGTTTTTATAAAAAAACAAGAAATTGTATTCTTATTAATAATTTGTAATTTGGTTTTTTTTATCAATTTTTTAAACAGAAAACCTTGAAAACAATTGAATCTTTTCATAAGTTTGTTTCCGTAATAAAGTAAATATCAAGAAATAAAAACAAATACAATATTACTTTCTTTTATTTTTCTTATCAAATTCTAAAGGAAGAAAATTCATTTCTCTCAAACAACAAAGGAAACTAACTTTTCATTCAAAATGATTCATTTTGAATACTAAAAATCAATAAAATGAAAAAAGTATTTACATATAAAATTTATCAAAGATTAAGGAAGATCCATTTAATTAAAAAATAAGTTATTTTTTTTTAGATTATAGAAAGGAATTAGGAATATAGAAATAAATTGTATTGTTTAATTTGTATGAAAAAAAAACTCATTTAATCTTTACTTGCTTTTAGTCCCTTTCAAGCAATGTTTATTAGGCTATCAAAGCAATATTTTAAACGACTTATTTCCTGTAGAAGTAAAACATGCAAAGGAAAGATCTTCTAATAAGATCTAGAATTTACTATGCCAATTAAGCTTTATTTATTAAGACTTGAGTTTTGTTATTTTATTTTAAAAGTATTTTTAAACTAATTTAAATTTGTATTTTAGTTTTTGCTCAATATTCTAGTATAAATAATATTTAAAAGTACTTTTAGACTAGTTGACTATGCAAATTTTATTTTAAAAGTACTCTTAGATTATTTTATATTTTAAAGTAATCTTACTAGGGTTTATTTTATTGAGCTATAAATATTTTCTTTGTTTTGTAAGTTATGGTAAGTCATTGATTTTCAGAAATAATATTGGATAGGATTTCTCTTATTCTTGGTTTTTCATTGAACTATTCAAAACTTATCAAATATTCTTTCTTTGTGGTTTTCAACCTTTATGACTTCGGTTATTGGTTTGTTACAATCAACGGGTTAGAATTTTCATCCAATAACTATGGTTCTATGATTTTAGTAATCATTGGGTCATGTTCTTTTCAACTTGATTTGAGTTTTCTTGGGTTGAGTTTAATTTTGACTATGAGTTTCAGGGTTATTACCCTTTATTTTTGCATCTTTTGGTATCAAAGCTTGAATCTAAAATCAAGTTTTTTCTATCTATCTTTAAATCTAGTATTATTCATGTTTTGATTTTCTCTCAAAATTGTCAAACCCTAGTTTTCTCAGTGTTCTTGATTTTGGCTTTATCCTAATTTCTAGTTTTCTTTGCGTTCTTGGTTTCAACTTTAAAGTTTCTTTGAGTTCTTGATTTTGACTATATACTTTTTTTTTGTGTTTTTGGTTTTGACTTCATCTTAAATTTCTAATTTGTGGTTTCATTAGTTAAAAAAAATATTTGTAGTTTCATTAGTAAAAAAAATTTTTATCTAGCAAACTAGTATTCTGTTGAAATATATATAAACAAAAATAGAAATCATAAATCATAGGTTATTGAAAACAATTTCTTGTTATGATTGTGGATTTGAGATCGGTTTGAATTCAAAGTGCCAAGTTTATTTTGGTTGATTGAGTCTATATTGATTTTGGGTTCTTGAGTTCTTTTCAATTGTCAATCAATTTGTTTGGTTTGATTCTAAATTAAATTTGGTTTTTGGAATTGATTCAAATTTGTTTGTTGAATTTTTCTTATTCCTAGTTTCCTTATTTGTTTCTTGATTGTTTTAACTTTTTGAATCCATTGGTTGAACATTATAATACCATTTTTTTTTTATTTTCTTAAGGAATTGAAGAGGGTAACTTAGGAAGGTAAAATGTAAAAAGTGTGAGAATAATACATGAACAACCAAATTATAAGCAAAATACAAGTGAAGTGACTCATCTATGAGAAAAAACACTAAAAGAGTGATTGATGATTATTTACTAACTTATTGTTTTAGATTTGACGATGTCTTTCAAAGGTGAATCATCACCTAAAGAGGAGAAGGAGAACACTTTCTATGTTTTACAAGCCATGCAACAATAGTTTGAGAAGATGAATGTGTTGTTTGGAAAAGTAAAGGATCAAATGGATAGACACGATGTCATGATTTTTAGTTTGCGAGAGTAGCCATCCTAAAAGGCTCTTAATGCCAAAAGACTAGAAAGACGTACTACCACACCTGCAGATGGGTTTGTTGGTGAGAACGAGGATGACAATTTCGATTAATTTGATCAGGCCTTATTTGACTAAAGAGGTAGAATTCGACAACCTGGTACTTTTGGTGATAAGAGATTTTGGTATTATAGGGATTTTGACCATAGAGGATTTAATAGGGATATTGAGTTTCATGATGGCTTTACAGAAATCTTGGGATTATTAAGATGATTCGTAGTTTCCAAGGGAGAAGAAATCCAAAAGCTTAGTTAGAGTAGAAAAAGAAAGTGAAGTTGATTTTTATTATTATAACTATTTGGAGGATAAAAAAGTAAAATTAATTGTGATTGAATTTATTCATTATGTTATTATTTGGTGAGATCAACTTGGTTTGAGTAAAAAAAGGAATCATGAGAGGTTTATCGATACTTAGGATTAGATGAAAGCGATCAAGAGAAAGAGATTTGTTCCTAAGCACTATTATCAGGATTTGTATAAAAAATTACAAAGATTAACTAAAGGTTATAAAAAAAAGTATAGAGGACTACCATAAAGAGACGGAGGTAGCTGTGATTCGGGCAAATGTAAAATAGGATAGAGAAGCTATCATGACTAGATTTTTAAATGGTTTGAATTGTAAGATAGTGATTGTTGAAGAGTTACAACACTATATAGAGTTAGAATATAAAACCCCAAGCTTTAATTATAAGAAGAATATTTTAAATATAAATAGTGTTTACTTTGAAGAGTCGAAAATGTTTTTTAAAAAGGAGACCAAAATTGTTAAGGAAATAGGGGGTTAGGGTTGAAAATGAGAATTACAAATTAGAATAAGGAGTAAAATGAATTTAAGAAAAGGGTTAATAAAAAAATAACAAAAATAAATAAAAAGGGAATTAACAACATCTGCTGGGAGAAGAGAGGAACTGTCACCTCAAATATAAGAGATAAGGGAAGAGAGAGCTCTTCTATAACTTTTAATCCTAGGAGAGAGCATATCAAAATAGGAAAATTAAGAGAACATTAGAGGGGGTTTAGCAATAAGATACATTAATCAAGCAAGAATTCAAGAAAACACAAAAGGGAATTCAAGGAAATTAAAGAAAAGAATGAAAAATTGAGGAAGAAGAGAAATTAATCAAGAAATTAGTTAAGAAGTAATTTATTGATTTCAAGACTACTTAGTAAGAAGAGGCATTGGTTGCGGGACCCCAAGCAATTAGGACATAACTAGCGAGAGGAAAATGTAGGTGCCTGTAACCTCATCCTTTTAGTGTTTCAATAAAATATACATTTTTTATTTTTTTAAGTAGTACATTGATGATAAGTTACATGTTATGTAGTAACACATTGGTAAAAGACTGATGAATCTTATTGTGATATGTATCTTGAGAATTATGTTATGGTATAATAGCATGTCACACGAGAAGGGCTGGGATTGATATTTGATAATGGTCATATTTAATGAAATATTGTATGGATGCTAACCACAGAGATGAGCTTAGCTTGTAAACAGGTTGTAAAGATATAAGTATGTATGGGTTGTATTCATAGAAGGTAGCCACATGAGTGATGCTAAGATTAAAGTTCATAGAAAGACATATTAGATGCGTATTTTACGCATAGGAGTCAGGCACAAGAGTGAAACTCTAAATGGTTACTATAGGTTGGCCATAATGAATGGGAGTTTGATTTTAATTTTCTTGTATTGGCCATAGGTTTGGAGATAAAATGTTATTGAATAATAGTCAGCCACAAGAGAGGAGACCAAGAAGATGTTGAGTATACATCTTCAGTATAGATGTGGATGAATAATTATTACTTGGTGATTATGTTATTAGATTACCACAGGTTGATAAAAAATAGGGTTTCAGAATAGAGACCTTTATGCTTGGGGATACTTATATGCAAGAAAATATCATTGTGGAATATAAATGATTAATATTATGTTATAAAATATATCTATCATCCTTATCGCTTAATATGTTTTATTTTTTTGTCAGGTTCATCATATGCTCCATAAAATTAACTGATTTGACTTGATGTTTAGCTTTAGGATTTCCATGTTTGTGTTTATTTTGATAACCTTGAAGTATTATACTAAATAAATCATATAACTATTATGGTTTAATGTTATTCTCTTTATTATGAAGTCATAATGATGATGACAACATCAACTTTATATAGACAATACAAGATTTTATGATTGCCTTTTTTATTTTAAATTTGTGATGTTGATCTTTTAAGTTTATTGATCTTATATGGTATTATTGTAAATCCCGGGAAAAATCAAGACTAGATTAAATTAAAGAAAATAAATTAAACTAAAAGTTGTGGGGTGAAATTATAAGAAAAAAAAAGAGGTATAACTTAATTATAAGAAGAAAAAAAGATGTGGGGGAAATTATAATACACTTAAAGAAAATAGGGCCTAAATGCAAATAAAAATAATTATAGAGCATAAATGACTCTCTTATCACCAAAAATTTGCAGCAACCATAAGGAAAGAAAAGAAGGAGTTTTTGTATCCATTTTTGCAAATCAAGAGAGAAACACCAAAATTTCAAGAACCCATCCAAGATTAAGGGTTATAGGTAGAATAAACACTTGTGGGCAAGGGATTAACAAGAAAATTTGAATAAAAAGAGAAGAGGGGAGGGCCAACTGTAAATCCCGAGAAAAACCAAGGCTGGATTAAATTAAAGAAAATAAACTAAACTAAAAAGAAGTGGGGGTAAGAACCAATACACTTAAAGAAAATGAGGCCTAAATGCAAATAAGAATAATTATAGAGCATAAATACTCCTATTCTCACCAAAAACAGATCTGCAGCTATGTAAAGAAAGAAAAGAGGGAGTTTTTATATCTATTTTTAGAAATTAAGAGAGGAACATCAAAATTTCAAGAACCCATCCCAGATTGAGGGTTATAGGTAAAATAAACCCTGGTGGGAAGGGGATTAACAAGAAAAAATTGAATAAGAAGAGAAGAGGGGAGGGTCGGCTGTCATTAGAAAGAAAAGGAGGGTTTGAAGCCTTGATTCACATCAGGTAAGATATTCTAAACCTAGTCTTATGAGTCATTTCAAGTCGATTATGAATTGATGCCTGGATGTTAATTTATATATTGAGTTCTTTGACTTGAATTGAGGAAAAAGTAAGAGTTGTTAAAGTAAAGAACTTCATGTGTTGTGTGTAAATGGAAAGGTTGATGAATCTGGACAGTTTCGTCTCTTGACCTTCAAAGAGATTTTGGGTAGGAGAATGAAGGAATTAGGATCAAGTTCCTTCATAGAAATTGTAGTTTTGGATGTTTATTAATGAGTGATTTTGACTACCTTAGAGGAAGAACTAGGTTCTTCCCAAAACATAGAACTTGTAGCCTCATGTCTTACCTTTCCAACGCCACAAATTTCGCTTGAATCGGAGTTCTATAACTCCAAATATAGTTAAAAATCTAAGGAGAGGTCAGACAGTAACAGTTCAAAAATGGACAGTAACAGTTCAAGCGTTTGTTAATGAGCGATTTTGACTACCTTAGAGGCAGAACTAGGTTCTTCCCAAAACATAGAACTTGTAGCCTCATGTCTTACCTTTCCAACGCCATAAATTTCGCTTGAATCGGAGTTTGATAACTCCAGATATAGTTAAAAATCTGAGGAGAGGTCAGACAGTAACAGTTCAAAAATGGGCGAGAATGAGTTGGACAAGAATGCACCAAGTGTTTGTTAATGAGCGATTTTGACTACCTTAGAGGCAGAACTAGGTTCTTCCCAAAACATAGAACTTGTAGCCTTATGTCTTACCTTTCCAACGCCACAAATTTCACTTGAATCGGATTCTATAACTCCAGATATAGTTAAAAATCTGAGGAGAGGTCAGACAAGAATGGCTTCAAAAATGGAGCGAATGATTGGACAAGAATGTCCAAGCATTTGTTAATGAGTGATTTTGACTACCTTAGAGGCAGAACTAGGTTCTTCCCAAAACATAGAACTTGTAGCCTCATGTCTTACCTTTCCAACGCCACAAATTTCGCTTGAATCGGAGTTCTATAACTCCAGATATAGTTAAAAAGATGAGGAGAGGTCAGACAGTAACAGTTCGAAAATGGGCGATAAGATTGGACAGCACAGTCCAAGCGTTTGTTAATGAGCAATTTTGACTACCTTAGCGGCAGAACTGGGTTATTCCCAAAACATAGAACTTGTAGCCTCATGTCTTACCTTTCCAACGCCATAAATTTCACTTGAAACGGAGTCCTATAACTCCAGATATAGTTAACAATCTGAGGAGAGGTCAGACGATATGGTTCAAAAACGAGGCGATGGAATTGGGGACAGTGAAAGTCCAAATATAAAGAAAGGAATGATAACTAAGATTGGACAAAGAACGACAGTAATCATGAGTGGGATGAGAAAAAACATAAAGTACTAAGAAATGACTAAAAGAAAGACTTATTGGTTGTTGATATGGTTATTATAAAACATATCCTTGAGTAAGAAAATTTATGAGATAAACCTGTGATTTGCAGGAGGGACCACAAACGTGGTGCACCAGCAGCAGCAGGGGAGCACGAGTAGAGCTTCTATTGCAGGTAGGTGTTTCACACCTATGCTTCCTAGTTAAATTCCATGATTTAATATATTTTGATGTGAAATGTGAAATTACTGAATGTATGTGTATTCAAGGTGAAAAGTTGTTATGTGAATTGTCAAGTGATGAAATTATCACTGAAAAAGGAAAATATTAGAAGTATGATTTGAGGCATAAACTAGCATACATTGAGTGTATGTTAGGATCCCGGGTAAGGGGATCACCATGTTTTGTCTAGCATACATTGAGTGTATGTTAGGATCCCGGGTAAGGGGATCACCATGTATTGTCTAACATACATGTAGTGTATGTTAGGATCCCGGGTAATGGGATCGTCACGAATGGACTAACATACATTTAGTGTATGTTAGGATCCCGGGTAAGGGGATCTCCACGTATTAGCTAACATACATTCAGCGTATGTTAGGATCCCGGGTAAGGGGATCACCATGGAATGGCCAGCATACATTTAGTGTATGTTATGATTCCGGGTAAAGGGATCGCCTTATATCGACTCCTATGGGGTGGTGATGACAATACCAGTGAAATTGGTATCGGTAATGTGATAAGCAAAAGTAATCACATTGATCTTATAAAGTCTGGAATGAAGGTTGATAGTGGCAGAGGGAACGGTTATTAATGGTTTGAATAAGGAAGAGATTTTTAAATAAAAAAAAAACTAGAAGGGAGAAGTAAATGAAATATGAATGCATGTTACCCTGTTGAAATTATTAGATATTCGTATTGTTATATTTATGGAAATATTCACCTTGCAATAATATGTATTTTGTTTCAGGATCATCGCATGCACGACAGGAGTAGATCCTAGATTATGTTTCCTTTTTGAAGTCTAGGTTTTAGGGAGTATACCCTTGTATTTTGTAAACATGAAAATGGTTGTATAACTTAATTTGTATAATAAATGTTTAAACTTGATTGGATGAATTTAACGTTGTAGTTTATATAACCATATTTCATGTCTATGCATTTATATTTATCTAAATTATCCATCCATAATGATATTTTTGTTATATAATGCATATCATAAATATTATGGTTGATAGGTGTGAGTATAATTGTGGAATTGAAACCCAGGATGATTGGGTCGGGAATTAAGTTATGAGATGCGAACTGTTAGAAGTGTAAACAGGTTACATGTCGATAACTTGGGACCTTCCGGTATAGGGGGAACTCTGTCGAAATTCTGGTAGATGTTAATACGAAGACCATGAATATGTATTTATAAAAAAAATAAAAATTAACTACTCTGTTTTTCTATTGACATGAGATTGTGGTTTTATCCCATAAATGGGGGGGTGTTACATTTTGGTATCAGAGCCCAGGTTGCTATTCCGGGGATAAGAATGATTATATGGTTTTGGAATGTGTTTCAGGATGGTGAGAACAAGGCAAGGAGCCAGGACTGATCCATCCCCAGTTCGGGGAAGTGGCCAGAGTATTCATAATGAAAGTGATCCAGACTGGGATCCCTTGGCAGACACCTCCTCTCATATACCTGCAGCATCAGGGTACTCAGAAGGGGGCGAGTCAGTGAGACTTCGAGATGATTCATCGTTCCGTCAGGCAGATGTATCCATGCCCGAGGGATCAGACAGACAGGGGGGAGATAATATACCTCCACCAGCGACACCGATAGCTGAATCAAACCTATTTTCGGATCCTACTTTTATGGAACATATAGTGAGAGCTGTGGCAGCAGGAATGGTAGCGGGGGCCTCCAATACGACTCCTAGATCAGAGGGAATAGTCACCATAGTGCAATGGGTGAAGGGTATGAGAGAGATGGGTTGTATGACTTACCGGGGTGAAGAGGATGCTGAGGTTGCTGGGCATTGGCTGAGGAAAGTGGAAAGAGTTATAAATCAGATGCAGGTGCCAGAGGAGCTACAGGTGGATTGTGTGACTCAGCTATTGGTTGAAGGTGCCCACTCTTGGTGGGAGACCATTAGAGAAAGGAGATCAGGGGAGGTATTGAGATGGAGGGATTTTCGTGAAGAGTTTGAGGAGAGGTACTATTCTTGGGAGCATAAGAGGGAGAAAGAACAGGAGTTCTTGGAATTGAAGCAGGGAGATTTGAGATCTTTGGAGTATGAGAGGAGATTTCAGGATTTAGCAGCTTTTGCCTCCACTTACCTTCCCACAGAGCGCCACAGGGTGGAGAGGTTCCGTGATGGACTGAGGCGGGAATTGAGGATGATATTGATAGCGATGCAGTTTCAGTCGGTACGGGAATTGGTACGTGCTGCTCAGGGTATGGAGAGGGTAATAAAGGATACCCCGAAGCCAGTGGTCGAAAGCAGTCAGGCAATGGGAGCTAAGAGGAGAGATTTTGAGTTTATAACTGGGAGACCTCCTCTCTCAAAGAAGGGGAAGAGCGGGCCATCATCACAACAGTTCCAGAGAAGGCGTGGGAGGTTCACCCCAGGAGGGAGCTCAGGAGGATCTAGACAAGTCAGTGGAAGAGGAGCTTGGGGAGGACAGTCTAGACAGGGAGTCAAAACTGCTGGAGGGTCTACAGAGCAAAAGGGACCAGTATATCCGTTTTGTCAGAGGTGTGAGCAGCGACACCCGGGAGATTGCTCTGCGATGCCGGGGAGATGTTATATCTGTAGAAGTGAGGGGCATCGATGGAGAGAGTGCCCGCATGTAGGAAGAGGTTGTTACTATTATGGGGACCCGAGTCACCGAAAGAAGGATTGTCCTCGTAGAACTACCGAGGGAGCCCATGGTCAAAGGATTGAGGTTCAGAGCCAACAGCAATCGGTGACAGTCAATCGTCCTATCAGGCTTACCCAGTCAGGCACGAGTGCTACATGCGGGAGGCCTAGAAATCAGGAGGGGAGGACTCAGGGTCGGGTATATCACATGACCTACGAGGATGTGGGAGCTGTACCTGATGTGGTGGCAGGTACTTTACAGTTAGATACAATGCAAGTTCATGTTTTAATTGATCCTGGAGCTAGTCATTCCTTTGTATCTTATAGAATTGTGAATAACTTGCATGTGTTATCTAGTAACTTGGGAGTAGGGGTGACGGTTAGTAGACCTTTGGGAGAGAATATACATATTGATGTTATTTATAGAGGGGTAAAACTATATATTGGAGGATTAGAGTTGAGGGCAGATCTTATGCCGTTAGAGTTATATGATTTTGATGTGATCCTGGGCATGGATTGGTTAAGTAAACATAAGGCACAAGTGGATTGTTTCACCAAGACGATGACAATCCAAGGAATAGGTGATAAAAGAGTAGTGTTTAAAGGGGAAAGAAAGGTAATTCCAAGTTGTGTAATCTCAGTCTTGGTGGCTAGAAAATTATTGAGAAAAGGTTGTTCTGCTTGGTTAGCCCATGTAAGAGAGCTGGAAAAGGGTAGCATAGGTTTGGCTAGTATTCCTGTTGTGAGGGAGTTTCAAGATGTATTCCCAGAAGAGTTGCCTGGATTACCTCCAGTTAGAGAAATTGAAGTTTCCATAGAAACTATTCCAGGAGTTTCTCCTATAGCCCAGTCTCCTTATAGGATGGCACCTATGGAATTGGCGAAACTGAAGGTCCAGCTTCAGGAATTGTTAGATAAAGGCTTCATCCGGCCTAGTAACTCACCTTGGGGAGCTCTGGTATTGTTTGTAAAGAAGAAGGATGGCACCCTTCGTTTGTGCATTGATTATCGTCAATTGAATAAAGTGACGGTGAAGAACAGGTACCCACTCCCACGAATAGATGACTTGTTTGATCAGTTGAAGGGTGCTATGGTATTTTCTAAGATAGATTTGAGATCTGGATATCACCAGTTGAGAATCAAGGAACAAGACATACAAAAGACTGCCTTCCGAACCCGTTATGGGCATTACGAGATTTCAGTGATGCCATTTGGGTTAACCAATGCTCCGACCATGTTTATGGACTTGATGAATCGAGTGTTTCGGCCTTACCTGGACCAATATGTGGTTGTATTTATTGATGATATTTTGGTGTATTCAAACTCTCATTTGGAGCATGAACAACATCTAAGGGTTGTGCTACAGACTTTATGGGAAAATCAATTATATGCAAAGCTGGATAAGTGTGAGTTCTGGCTCGAGGAAGTGGTATTTTTGGGCCATGTAATATCCGCAGAAGGAATATTTGTAGATCCAAGAAAGGTTGAGGCCGTGATAAAATGGGAAAGGCCTACCAACGTGACAGAAATCCGGAGTTTCTTGGGTCTTGCTGGATATTACCGAAGGTTTATTGAAGGATTCTCCACCATAGCATCACCTTTAACTAAGCTGACCCGCAAGGAAGTCCGGTTTGTTTGGTCGGAAGAGTGTGAAGCAAGCTTTCAAGAACTGAAGGAGAGACTCACTTCTGCTCCTATGTTGGCCCTTCCATCAGGGACAGAAGGGTTTGTGGTATATAGTGATGCCTCAAAAAGGGGTCTGGGATGTGTATTGATGCAAAATGGGCGTGTCATTGCTTATGCATCAAGACAGTTAAAGTCGCATGAGGTGAATTACCCGGTTCATGACCTAGAACTTGCAGCGGTGGTGTTTGCCTTGAGAGTATGGAGACATTATTTATATGGGACACAAGTTCAAATCTTTACAGACCATAAAAGTTTGAAGTATTTGATGTCACAGAAGGAGTTAAACATGCGGCAGAGAAGATGAGTAGAGTTAATAAAAGATTACAATTGTGTTATTGATTACCATCCTAGTAAGGCTAATGTAGTAGCCGATGCCTTGAGTAGGAAGGGAAAAACAGTGATGAATGATATGGAGCTTAAGGAACAAGAAAGTATAGTGGAATTAAAGAAAATGGGCTTGCGGCTAAGTGTAGGGCCCGAAGGATCACTGTTAGCTCAGTTAAAGATCCGATCTGTGCTTCGAGACAAGGTCTTGGTGGCTCAACAAGTAGATGGGAAAGTAAAAGAGATCAAGGAGAGGGTAAACAAGGGTATAGAGACAACATTTCAAATGTTATCCGATGGGCTAATAGCTATGGGTAGGCGAATTTATTTGCCTGAGGATAAGATTTTGAAAGATGAAGTATTAAGAGAAGCTCATGAATCTCGATTTGCTACTCATCCTGGGGGTACAAAGATGTATAGGGATTTAAAGGAAAACTACTGGTGGCCAAATATGAAGAGGGAAATAGCAGAATTTGTGTTGAATTGTGGGATCTGTCAACAAGTAAAGATAGAACACCAGAAACCTGCAGCAGAATTACAGTCATTATCAATTCCGGAATGGAAATGGGAGGATATTTCTATGGATTTTGTGACGGGATTACCCAGGGGAAAGAAGGGGAATGATGCCATATGGGTGGTCGTGGATCGACTAACAAAATCTGCTTTGTTTTTGCCAATGAAGAAGACTGATTCGGTGGATAAGCTGGCAAAATTGTATGTAAATGAAGTAATCAGACTTCACGGAGTGCCGGTTTCAATTATATCGGATCGGGATCCAAGGTTCACATCAAGATTGTGGCCTAGCTTACAAAGGGCAATGGGGACAAAGTTGAATCTGAGCACGGCATTTCATCCTCAGACGGATGGTCAATCTGAAAGGACCATCCAAACTCTTGAGGATCTATTGAGGTCATGTGTGCTGGAGTTTGGAGGAAATTGGGAGGATCTCCTGCCATTGGTGGAGTTTGCTTATAATAATAGCCATCAAACTACTATTGGTATGGCTCCATATGAAGCATTGTATGGGAGGAAATGTCGTACCCCAATTTGTTGGGAGGAAGTAGGAGAAAGGAAGCTTTTGGGACCTGCTTTTGGGACCTGAGATGGTGCAACTGACAACTGACAAGGTGAGGGTGATCAAAAAGAGAATGAAGGAAGCCCAGGATAGACAAAAAAGTTACGCAGATCGCCAAAGAAGGCCGTTGGAATTCCAAGTAGGGGATAAAGTATTTTTGAAGGTGGCTCCTTGGAAAGGCATCATTCGATTTGGAGTAAAAGGGAAATTAGCCCCGAGATATATTGGCCCTTTTGAGATTAAAGAAAGAATCAGGCCAGTTGCATATCGATTAGAATTGCCTGTATATTTGGATAAGATTCACAATGTGTTCCATGTATCATTGCTACGAAAGGCCAAGATAGACCCCTCACGGGTATTGCCACAAGTTCCTATGAAGATTAAAGGGGATCTAACCATGAAAACTAAGCCCGTCAAGATCTTAGATCGAGATGAGAAATTGTTGAGGAATAAAAGAGTTCCCTTGGTGAGAGTATTGTGGAGAAGCTCTCAAATAGAAGAAGAAACATGGGAAAGAGAATCCGAGATGAAGGAAAAGTTTCCGCACTTATTCTCTGACATAGGTACGTAACTTGAATTTCGAGGATGAAATTTTTATTAGGAGGGGAGAGTGTAAATCCCGAGAAAAACTAAGGCTGGATTAAATTAAAGAAAATAAACTAAACTAAAAAGAAGTGGGGGTAAGAACCAATACACTTAAAGAAAATGGGGCCTAAATGCAAATAAGAATAATTATAGAGCATAAATACTCCTATTCTCACCAAAAACAGATCTGCAGCTACGTAAAGAAAGAAAAGAGGGAGTTTTTATATCTATTTTTAGAAATTAAGAGAGAAACACCAAAATTTCAAGAACCCATCCCAGATTGAGGGTTATAGGTAAAATAAACCCTGGTGGGAAAGGGATTAACAAGAAAAAATTGAATAAGAAGAGAAGAGGGGAGGGTCAGCTGTCATTAGAAAGAAAAGGAGGGTTTGAAGCCTTGATTCGCATCAGGTAAGATATTCTAAACCTAGTCTTATGAGTTATTTCAAGTCGATTATGAATTGATGCCTGGATGTTAATTTATATATTGAGTTCTTGGACTTGAATTGAGGAAAAAGTAAGAGTTGTTAAAGTAAAGAACTTCATGTGTTGTGTGTAAATGGAAAGGTTGATGAATCTGGACAGTTTCGTCTCTTGACCTTCAAAGAGATTTTGGGTAGGAGAATGAAGGAATTAGGATCAAGTTCCTTCATAGAAATTGTAGTTTTGGATGTTTATTAATGAGTGATTTTGACTACCTTAGAGGAAGAACTAGGTTCTTCCCAAAACATAGAACTTGTAGCCTCATGTCTTACCTTTCCAACGCCACAAATTTCGCTTGAATCGGAGTTTTATAACTCCAAATATAGTTAAAAATCTGAGGAGAGGTCAGACAGTAACAGTTCAAAAATGGACAGTAACAGTCCAAGTGTTTGTTAATGAGCGATTTTGACTACCTTAGAGGCAGAACTAGGTTCTTCCCAAAACATAGAACTTGTAGCCTCATGTCTTACCTTTCCAAAGCCATAAATTGAGCTTGAATCAGAGTTCTATAACTCCAGATATAGTTAAAAATCTAAGTAGAGGTCAGACAGTAACAGTTCAAAAATGGGCATAAGAATGGGCGGACAAGAATCCAAGCGTTTGTTAATGAGCGATTTTAACTACCTTAGAGGCAGAACTAGGTTCTTCCCAAAACATAGAACTTGTAGCCTCATGTCTTACCTTTCCAACGCCACAAATTTTGCTTGAATCGGAGTTCTATAACTCCAGATATAGTTAAAAATCTGAGGAGAGGTCAGACAGTAACAGTTCGAAAATGGACAGTAACAGTTGGACAGCACAGTCCAAGCGTTTGTTAATGAGCAATTTTGACTACCTTAGAGGCAGAACTGGGTTATTCCCACATAGAACTTGTAGCCTCATGTCTTACCTTTCCAACGCCACAAATTTCACTTGAAACGGAGTCCTATAACTCCAGATATAGTTAACAATCTGAGGAGAGGTCGACGATAGGATTCAAAAACGAGGCAGTAACAGTTGGACAGTGAAAGTCCAAATATAAGGAAAGGAATGATAACTAAGATTGGACAAAGAACGACAGTAATCATGAGTGGGATGAGAAAAAACATAAAGTACTAAGAAATGACTGAAAGAAAGACTTATTGGTTGTTGATATGGTTATTATAAAACATATCCTTGAGTAAGAAAATTTATGAGATGAACCTGTGATTTGCAGGAGGGACCACAGACGTGGTGCAGCAGCAGCAGCAGCAGGGGAGCACGAGTAGAGCTTCTATTGCAGGTAGGTGTTTCACACCTATGCTTCCTAGTTAAATTCCATGATTTAATATATTTTGATGTGAAATGTGAAATTACTGAATGTATGTGTATTCTAGGTGAAAAGTTGTTATGTGAATTGTCAAGTGATGAAATTATCACTGAAAAAGGAAAATATTAGAAGTATGATTTGAGGCATAAACTAGCATACATTGAGTGTATGTTAGGATCCTGGGTAAGGGGATCACCATGTTTTGTCTAGCATACATTGAGTGTATGTTAGGATCCCGGGTAAGGGGATCACCATGTATTGTCTAGCATACATGTAGTGTATGTTAGGATCCCGGGTAATGGGATCGTCACGAATGGACTAACATACATTTAGTGTATGTTAGGATCCCGGGTAAGGGTATCTCCACGTATTGGCTAACATACATTCAGTGTATGTTAGGATCCCGGGTAAGGGGATCACCATGGAATGGCCAGCATACATTTAGTGTATGTTATGATTCCGGGTAAAGGGATCGCCTTATATCGACTCCTATGGGGTGGTGATGACAATACCAGTGAAATTGGTATCGGTAATGTGATAAGCAAAAGTAATCACGTTGATCTTATAAAGTCTGGAATGAAGGTTGATAGTGGCAGAGGGAACGGTTATTAATGGTTTGAATAAGGAAGAGATTTTTAAATAAAAAAAAAAACTAGAAGGGAGAAGTAAATGAAATATGAATGCATGTTACCCTGTTGAAATTATTAGATATTCGTATTGTTATATTTATGGAAATATTCACCTTGCAATAATATGTATTTTGTTTCAGGATCATCGCATGCACGACAGGAGTAGATCCTAGATTATGTTTCCTTTTTGAAGTCTAGGTTTTAGGGAGTATACCCTTGTATTTTGTAAACATGAAAATGGTTGTATAACTTAATTTGTATAATAAATGTTTAAACTTGATTGGATGAATTTAACGTTGTAGTTTATATAACCATATTTCATGTCTATGCATTTATATTTATCTAAATTATCCATCCATAATGATATTTTTGTTATATAATGCATATCATAAATATTATGGTTGATAGGTGTGAGTATAATTGTGGAATTGAAACCCAGGATGATTGGGTCGGGAATTAAGTTATGAGATGCGAACTGTTAGAAGTGTAAACAGGTTACATGTCGATAACTTGGGACCTTCCGGTATAGGGGGAACTCTGTCGAAATTCTGGTAGATGTTAATACGAAGACCATGAATATGTATTTATATATATAAAAAAAATTAACTACTCTGTTTTTCTATTGACATGAGATTGTGGTTTTATCCCAGAAATGGGGGGGTGTTACACCAACTGTCATTAGAAAGAAAAGGAGGGAGTTGAAGATCAAAACCTTGATTTCTTACCGGGTAAGGTGTTCTAAACATGGTCTTATGAGTCGTTTCAAAGTCAATTATGAATTGATGCGTGGATGTTAAATTATAGATTAGGGTTCTTAGACTTGAATTGAGAAAAATGTATTAGTTGCTAAATTAAATAACTTCATATGTTGTGTGTAAATGGAAAGGTTGATGAACTTAGACAGTTTCGTCTCTTGACTTTTAGAGAGATTTCGGGTAGGAGGATGAAGGTATTAGGATCAGGTTCCTACATAGAAATTGTAGTTTTGGATGTTGACTAACTAAAAAAATTGGTCTTGCTCAATTTGGAGTTTTAGAACTCTAGCTATGGGTCACCAACCAAGACTGGGTCATGACAGACCCTGTAGGGCAGTAGGTTTGGTTTGTTGATGAGCAATTTTGACTGTTTTGGGGGTAGAACTGGGTTCTCATTCCTTCATAGAATTTGTAGCCTCGTGTCTTAGCTTTCCAACGAAACCTATCTCACTTGAAACAGAGTTCTATAACTCTAGATATAGTTAAAACTATTAAGAGAGGTCGGACAGTAACAGTTCGATATCAAGAGAGTAACAGTTAGACAGTAACAGTCCAATGTTCGTTGATGAGCAATTTTGACTGTCTTACGGGCAAAACTAGGTTCTCCTTCCTTCAGAGAACTTGTAGCCTCGTGTCTTATCTTTCCAACAACACCAATCTCGCTTGAAATGGAGTTCTATAACTCTAGATATAGTTAAACATCTGAAGAGAGGTTGGACAGTAACAGTTCAATGTCAAGACAATAACAGTTGGACAGTAATAGTCTAATGTTCGTTAATGAGCCATTTTGACTATCTTAGGGGCAGAACTGGGTTCTCCTTCCCTCAAAGAACTTGTAGCCTCGTGTCTTAGCTTTCCAATAAGACCAATCTCGCTTGAAACAGAGTTCTATAACTCTAGATATAGTTAAAAATCTGAGGAGAGGTCGGATAGTAACAGTTCAATATCAAGACAGTAACAGTTGGACACTAACAGTCCAATGTTCGTTGATGAGTCATTTTGACTATCTTGGGGGCAGAACTGGGTTCTCCTTCCTTCATAGAACTTGTATCTTCGTGTCTTAGCTTTCCAACGAGACTAATCTCACTTGAAACAGAGTTCTATAATTCTAGATATAGTTAAACATTTGAAGAGAGGTCAGATAGTAACAATTCGATGTCAAGACAGTAATAGTTGGACAGTAATAGTCCAATGTCTAGACAGTAACAGTTGGACAATAATAGTTCAAGATTTAAACAGTAACAATTCAAATATAAAGAAAAGAATGATAACTATGGCTGGACAAAGAACGACAATATTAATGGGTGTAATGAGAAAAACATAAAATATAAAGAAATGACTAAAAGAAAGACTTATTGGCTGTTGATATGGTTATTATAAAACATATCATTGAGTGAGAAAAATTTATGAGATAAACCTGTGATTTGTAGGAGGGACCACAGGCGTGGTACAACAACAACAGCAGGGGAGCATAAGTAGAGCTTCTATTGCAGGTAGGTGAATCGCACTTATACTTTCTAGTTAAATTTCATGATTTAATATGTTATCGATATAAAATGTGAATTACCGAATGTTGGATATTAGGTGAAAGGAGGAAAGTTTGCGTAATGATGTTGATATTTTGGATAGTATTCTGAATGTTTGTGTATTTAAGGTGAAAGGTTGTTGTGTGAATTGTCAAGTGATGAAATTATTGCTGACAAATGAAATATGAGAAGTGTGATTTGGGGCGTGAACTAGCATACATTTAATGTATGCTAGGATCCCGGGTAAGGGGATCACCATGTATTGGCTAGCATACATTTTGTGTATGTTAGGATCTTAGGTAAGGGGATTAACATGTATTGGCTATCATATATTTAGTGTATGTTAGGATCTCAGATAAGAGGATTGCCTTGCATCGACTCCTACGACATGATGATGATGATACCAGTAAATTTAGTATTGGTAATGTGTTAAGCAGAAATAATCATGATTGATCTTAATCATGATTGATCTTATAAAATCTGGAATGGAGGTTGATAATGGGAGGGGAAACGATTTTTAGTAGTTGAACAAGAAAGAGATTCTAATGAAAACAACAAGGGAGAAGTGAATAAAATATGAATGCTTGTTGCCCTTTTTAAATTGTTAGATATTTGTGTTGTTATATTTATTGTGATATTCATGTTTTCAATAATATATATTTTGTTTCAGGACCATCGAATGCACGACAGGAGTAGATCCTAACTTATGTTCACTTCTTGTAATCTAGGTTCTAGGGAGTATACCATTGTATTTTTGTAAACATGGAAATGTTTGTATAACTTAATTTGTATAATTAATGTTTAAACTTGATTAAATGAACTTAACTTTGTAGTTCATATAACCATGTTTCATGTATGCATATTTATATTTTTATCCATCCATAATGATATTTGTTATATAATGTATATCATAAATATTGTGGTTGATGTGTATGATGATGTTTGTGGGATTGAGACCCAAGATGATTGGGTCAGGATTGAGTTAGGAGATGCGGGTTATTAGAAATGTAAACAAGTTAAATGTCGATAACTTAAGACCTTCTGGTTTAGGGGAGACTCTGTCGAAATTTTAGCAGACTTTAATACGAACACCATAAATATATATAGAAAAAAATTTAGTTACTCTGTTTTTTGATGGACATGAGATTGTTGTTTTTATCCTGGAATGGGGGATGTTACAATTATTCAATCTGAATTGATTGTTTTTTAATTTCTTGACCAATTATGGTCAGGGTTAATGGTGGATATGTATTCTCTAGGATATAAAAAAAAAACCAATTTCATGCTATTGTAATAGTGTTCCACTGGTTTTAATGTGTGACCATATATTGTTTATGTGAGGGTGTTATATAGAAGATATGATGTATATGGCTACAAAGATGGAACTACAACTCAAGAGAAAAGGTAGTTTACCGTAAGTTCAAAATTTGAGTTTTTTTTTTCATCAGCGATGTTGAATTGGAAAAAAGATAAGACTGTTCAAACTAAGCTAATTATGAGTAATAAAACTGAGATAACTAAGGTTAAGAAATAAGTCTTCATCGATAGTAAAGGTATATCTGATTCTCAACAACCTTGTAAATATAATATTAAATATTTTTTATTTTTTAGGAATAGGTCATGATACGATCCAAGAAAGGGTTGAACAAGGAAATTCGGATTCTAGTATAATTGTGCCTACCCGTCCAGTTTTATGGTAACAATCATAATTCTCAATTCGACTGTTGGATGGGGTTCAAAATTTACATAGAGTTTTCTAGAATATTGTTCTATATTGGGGTAAATTTTAGTCAATCAAATTTCAGGAAGGCCTTGTGATATATGTCAAAACAGGATATACAAATTTTATTATTTACTTTCTTTTGACTTGTGGACTTCTTATTCGGCAAAGATCATTTTCTTATAAGGATGAGGTATCTTGTTTTGAGATTTATGAAATAAATTTATGTTTTGCGTGATGCAACATGTTTTTTTTTATTACGACAAAGAATGAATTGACTTGTTAAGATATAACTGACCTTGTGTTGTCTTCATTATACTTCTCATTTGTGAATTAGTATTGGTTGGGTAGAGGTTTCTTATTTCAATAGTGTTGGTACCTTAAGACAAATTTTCATTATATCACACTCCCATCAAACTTAATTTCTTTGATTTGCAGGAGTTGTATCATCTTCGTTGTGGATTGTTTGACCACGTAATCAAGAGGTTTGCATCATTTGGTATCTGAGCTTTGCTCCATTAATTAGGTTATAACTTTAGAGAGAGAGGGAGAGAGGAGAAACGATGCTGAAAGGATGAAAGATGAAACATAAGAGTTGTTACTTTCATACAATTGGAGGCGAATGTTGGCAAGAAAAGAGCTCTGAAGACTTAAACAGGCTTATGAAACATCCATTATATTTATTGGTGATTCGAGGACAAATCATATTAAAGAGAGAGGTAATGATATGATCCAAGAAAAGGTTGAACAAGAAAATTCAAATTCTAGCATAATTATGCCTATTTTTCAGTTTTACTGCAACAATCATAATTCTCAATCCGATCGTTAGATAGGGTTGAAAATTTACCCAGAGTTTCCCAGAATATTGTTCTATGTTAAGGTAAATTTCAAGTCAATTGGATTTCAGGAAGGCCTTGTGATATACATCAGAACAAGATGTACACATCTTGTTCATCTTGTTATTTAATTCCTTTTGACTTGTGAACTTACTATTTAGCATTGGTTGTTTTCCTACAAGGATGTGACATCTTGTTTTGAAATTTATGAAATAAACTTATGTTTTGCATGATGCAACATGTTTTGTTTTTTGCTGGACAAAGAACAAATTGATTTATCAAGGTATAATTGACCTTATTGCTTCTTTATTATACTTCTCGTTTGCGAATTGGTATTCATTGGGTGGTGGTGCCTTGGGACAATTTTCATTGTCTCACATTCCTATCAAACCTGATTTTTTTGGCTTTTCAGGAGTTGTATCATCGTTATGAGTTGTTTGACCATGTGATCAAGAGGTTCACATCATTTGGTATCAGAACTTAGCTCTATTAATAAAGTTACATCCTTCTGTTAATTTCATTTTTTTTTAATCTTGTTCTACGTTAAATCTACTTGTTTCTATCCTTCTTTTTGTTTCAAGTTAGCTTTCTCTAGTCCTCAGTGTCTTCTTACTTTCTTTATTATAATTAACATTTATTTTAGGGTCTGTTATAAAAAAAAAAGGATTGGTTGGATTTTTTAATTTTTTTTTATCTAGTTTGAAAACTTAGAGTAAGAAAAAATACAAAGGGAGTATTACAATGAAGAGGAGGTATCTAAAAGAGAGGTGGTATCAAAGAAAGAGGAACAAACAAGTTGGTGTTTTTGATGAATAATGCAAAGATCTATCTTGAAAGTTTTGGGTTTTAATAAATGAATTTGATAAATTAAACACACTATTCTAAGAATGACAAACTTTAGAGAGAGAATAGAAATGACATCAAAAAGATGAAAGATGAAAAATAAGAGCTACTATTTTTATACAAAATTGTTGAAGGTAAATGTTGGCAAGGAAAAAGCTTTGATGGCTTAAACAAGAGGGTTATGAAACATCTAAAAAAAGCTTTGATTTTTTTTTTTTATCTTGTTCTATGTTAAATCTACTTGTTTCTATCCTTCTTTTTGTTTCAAGTTAGTTTTCTCTAGTCCTCGGTGTCTTCTTACTTTCTTTATTATAATTCACATTTATTTTAGGGTCTGTTATAAAAAAAAGAGGATTGGTTGGATATTTTATTTTCTATGTAGTTTGAAAACTTAGAGTAAGAAAAAATACAAAGGGACTGTTACAATAAAGAGGAGGTATCTAAAAGAGAGGTGGTATCAAAGGGAGAGGAACAAACAAGTTAGTGTTTTTAATGAAGAATGCAAAGATCTATCTCGACAGTTTTGAGTTTTAATGAATAAATTAAACATACTATTCTATGAATGACAAGCTTTAGAGAGAGAAGAGCAATGACATCGAAAGGATGAAAGATGAAAGATAAGAGCTACTAGTTTTATACAAAATTGTTAGAGGTAAGTAGTGGTAAGAAAAAAGCTCTGATGGCTTAAACAAGAGGGTTAAGAAACATATAAAAAAAGCTCTGATTTTTTTTTATCTTGTTCTACATTAAATCTACTTGTTTCTATCCTTATTTTTGTTTCAAGTTAGCTTTCTCTAGTCCTCAGTGTCTTCTTACTTTCTTTATTATAATTAACATTTATTTTAGGGTCTGTTATAAAAAAAAAAGGATTGGTTGGATTTTTTAATTTTTTTTTATCTAGTTCGAAAACTTAGAGTAAGAAAAAATACAAAGGGAGTATTACAATGAAGAGGAGGTATCTAAAAGAGAGGTGGTATCAAAGGAAGAGGAACAAACAAGTTGGTGTTTTTGATGAATAATGCAAAGATCTATCTTGAAAGTTTTGGGTTTTAATAAATGAATTTGATAAATTAAACACACTATTCTAAGAATGACAAACTTTAGAGAGAGAATAGAAATGACATCAAAAAGATGAAAGATGAAAAATAAGAGCTACTATTTTTATACAAAATTGTTGAAGGTAAATGTTGGCAAGGAAAAAGCTTTGATGGCTTAAACAAGAGGGTTATGAAACATCTAAAAAAAGCTTTGATTTTTTTTTTTTATCTTGTTCTATGTTAAATCTACTTGTTTCTATCCTTCTTTTTGTTTCAAGTTAGTTTTCTCTAGTCCTCGGTGTCTTCTTACTTTCTTTATTATAATTCACATTTATTTTAGGGTCTGTTATAAAAAAAAGAGGATTGGTTGGATATTTTATTTTCTATGTAGTTTGAAAACTTAGAGTAAGAAAAAATACAAAGGGACCTTACAATAAAGAGGAGGTATCTAAAAGAGAGGTGGTATCAAAGGGAGAGGAACAAACAAGTTAGTGTTTTTAATGAAGAATGCAAAGATCTATCTCGACAGTTTTGAGTTTTAATGAATAAATTAAACATACTATTCTATGAATGACAAGCTTTAGAGAGAGAAGAGCAATGACATCGAAAGGATGAAAGATGAAAGATAAGAGCTACTAGTTTTATACAAAATTGTTAGAGGTAAGTAGTGGTAAGAAAAAAGCTCTGATGGCTTAAACAAGAGGGTTAAGAAACATATAAAAAAAGCTCTGATTTTTTTTTATCTTGTTCTACATTAAATCTACTTGTTTCTATCCTTATTTTTGTTTCAAGTTAGTTTTCTCTAGTCCTTAGTGTCTTCTTACTTTGTATATTATAATTAACATTTATTTTAGGGCCTGTTATAAAAAAAGAGGATTGGTTGGATATTTTTATTTTCTATGTAGTCTGAAAACTTAGAGTAAGAAAAAATACAAAGGGAGTATTACAATGAAGAGGAGGTATCTAAAAGAGAGGTGGTATCAAAGGGAGAGGAACAAACAAGTTGGTGTTTTTAATGAAGAATGCAAAGATCTATCTCGACAGTTTTGAGTTTTAATGAATAAATTAAACATACTATTCTATGAATGACAAGCTTTAGAGAGAGAAGACCAATGACATCGAAAGGATTAAAGATAAAAGATAAGAGCTACTACTTTTATATAAAATTGTTGGAGGTAAGTGTTGGCAAGAAAAAAGCTCTGATGGCTTAGACAGGCTTATGAAACATCTAAAATAAGCTCTGATTTTTTTTTTATCTTGTTCTACGTTAAATGTACTTGTTTTTATCCTTCGTTTTGTTTCAAGTTAGTTTTCTCTCGTCCTTAGCGTCTTCTTACTTTCTTTATTATAATTAACATTTATTTTAGGGTCTATTATATATAAAAAAAGGATTGGTTGGATTTTTTTTTATTTTCGATCTAGTTTGAAAACTTAGAGTAAGAAAAAATACAAAGGGAGTATTACAATGAAGAGGAGGTATCTAAAAGAGAAGTGGTATCAAAGGGAGAGGAACAAGCAGGTTGATGTTTTTGATGAAGAATGCAAAGATCTATCTCGAAAGTTTTGGGTTTTAATGAATAAATTAAACGCACTATTCTATGAATGACAAGCTTTAGAGAGAGAAGAGCAACGACATCGAAAGGATGAAAGATGATAGATAAGAGCTACTATTTTTATACAAAATTGTTGGAGGTAAGAGTTGGCAAGAAAAAAGCTCTGATGGCTTAAACAAGAGGCTTATAAAACATCTATTATACCTATTGGTGATTCTAGGATGAATCATCTTGAAGAGAGAGGGAATGATATGATCTAAAAAAGGATTAAAGAATAAAATTCAAATTCTAGCGTAATTGTGTTTATTGTCCAGTTTTACAGCAACAATCATAATTCTCAATCTGATCATTGGACTGGGTTGAAAATTGACCTAAAGTTTCTCGGAATATTGTTCTATATTAGGGTAAATTTAAGGTCAATCGAATTTGGTGAACGCTTTGCGATATACATCAGAACATGATGAATACATTTTGTTATGCACTTCTTTTTGACTTGTAGACTTTCTATTAGCAAAGATCCTTTTCCTATAAGGATGTTGACATGACCAAAATATTGATGTCTTCTCCTAAGTGTAGGAGTGTCGAAGTAATAAATAACCCGGCAAGACCGAGGTTGAACCACAGGGAGGTTAAATATATAAATTATAATTAATAATAATAATGATGATGATGATGATCATGATGGTGGTGGTGGTGGTGCTGAGTTAAAGAGGACTTTGAGATGTAAGATTAATATGAAGATTAAACAATGATAAAAACAGGAGTCCAATAATAATAATATTTGATGCGACCATATTATTTGATAGTTTCACCCATATTTAACTAGTGTTTTGCCTATGTTTTATATATAAAATACCTTGATATTCTTTGTTTTATGTTTTGAAAGCACTTTTGGATGAAAGATGCAAAAAGGAGTAAAATGGAGGTAATTGGCAGATTTGACCTTCAATCAATGTTTTGTGAAGAGCGTGAGCTCTAGAGATTGAAATGAAGTGATTCTAGTGGCATTAAAAATCTAACATGCATACCTTTCTAGACATGTGAGTTAAGAAAATAAAATAAGGAAGAGCATGGAAATCGCAGCCTTCAAAGTCAAATCTCGCAATCTGTCAATGTTGACCTTCGACCATTCTGACTTGAATATATAGAGGTACAAAAGTCCAATTGATGCAAAATCAATTTGTTTGGATTCCTGACTCAAAGGCCTATCAACGCTCCTATTTGCAGCTAGAAACGTTGTCATATGAGTGAGATATGATTTTTCAAAGATGACAACGAATTCTCCCAGCAGACAGGTTTCGTGAAGAAACGAGTCCAAATTATGTTCCGAAACATCTAAACCGATATCCAAGTTTTTATTTCAGCAATTTAGCTCCTCTAAGTCAAAGCTTGAAGATTTCATGCAAGGCTATTTCTTCTTTTTTAGGAAAATAGTTATTTAAGTACTTAAATGTAAACTGTCTACTTAAGGGAGGACTATTTTGTAAAATAAAGACTAGGGTTTCCTAGGATATAAAAAGAATGAGAGAATAGAAGGGGCACAACTAACTAAGAGGAGAAAAATGCCCCCCTCCTCTAAGAAACCTGAAATCATGCATTCCTCCTTTTTTATTAGTTGTTCAACAAACATGTAAGACTAAACTCTTTTTTCTTGGTTGCAAGGACACGGAAACCTTTGAATTTCAAGAACTGTGAGATTTATTTCACCTTTTCTTTTCAGTTTATATGATGAATATGTTCGTTCTCCTATGCTTATTTTTCCTATGATTGTTTATTTTAATTCCTAGAGTGGACTCTAAATTATTATTATAAACAATCTATTGCTAAGTTTGATATCAAAACCGGAGTTGTGGTTTATGAACTTGTGAAGCAACTGAGTTTAATAATTGTGGCGGATCTACGTTATTAATTTTAGGGAGAACATTCAATCAAATCAAACATAGACTGCGGACAGTTATGTTTTCTTGATTAATCAACTTATCTAGTTCTTAAGGCTGTCATTGAATTAAATTATTAGTGCAGATACTTTGGTTCTGTGATGGTTATGGTTAGTTATACGTTGAATCTGTTAACTAACTAATGTTAAGAAGAGATAAATATTCAGAATATAAATTGATGTTTCGTTTCCATGATCAGTTCTGATTTCCGTAGGTGGATGTGTGCTTGCAACCAAGGTTTGTTCTCTTGATAATTTTCTGATTTTATTAAATTTTGTTTGATAGTTTCTATTTTCTTTTGCTTTAGCCTAGATAACATCCAACCCCCCCAAGTTGCATATCATCTAGCGTAAAAATCTGACTTGAACCTTCCTCGTGGGATCGACCCCTAGCTTGCTCTATACTATCTTGTGTGTTGTGTTTGAAGATAGGGTAATTAATTTGTGCGACCGCGACATTGCAACAAATTTTGGCGTCGTTGTCGGGGAAGTAATTTTAGTTGATTCTTGTGCTATTATTTTTATTTGCTATGATTGATATTTAATTTTCTAAAAAAAAAGAGAATTAGAATTTTTGCTTGTTGTGGTACTGTTCATTTACGGCAGCGGTACTGTTCAAAACAGATTTTTTGGTGGAATTAGGTATCGGCCTTTTGTTTCCTGAAGGGAAACGATGTTCTAAATAGGCAGTTTTAGTTGTGAACCACTATCCCCATCCTATCGAGGCCAAATTCCGTTGTTTTTTAGGGTTTTTAGGCAGTTTTAGTTTTCTAGCGTAGGATTTTCATACAATTTGCATTGTTTTTGATCTCTTGTGTGGTTGATTTCTTTTAAGTTTTCTTGATGATTTATGCATGTAACCCGTTATACTAACCAGAGTCAAGTACAGGTGGATCTCGAAATAGAAAACACTTTACGCAGGTTACGAAAGGAAGTTAGCGTCAACACCATGGTTGTTGCACGACAACAAACACTCAAGGAGCTTGCTGCTCCTAAAATGGAAAATCAACTATTGTGCATAAACATCGACAATAATGTAAACTTTGAGCTCAAATTTGGTTTTATACATTTGCTACCAACATTCAATGGTCTTGCAGGAGAAGATCCTCATACTCATCTCAAGGAGTTCCATATAGTCTGTGTTGGCATGAAACCGAATGGAGTTGACGAAGAACAGGTTCGTTGAAAGCTTTCCCTTTCTCTTCAAAAGGGGCAGCAAAGGCATGGCTTTTCTCTATTCTCCCAGGTTCTATTGGAACGTGGAATGCCATGAAGAAGGTTTTTCTTGAGAAGTATTTCCCAGCATCTCGACTTGCCAACAAAAGCAAAGAAATATGTGGGATTCGACAATCTCATGGAGAGATACTTTCCGAGTATTGGGAAATATTTGAGCAACTGTGTATTTAATGCCCTCATCATCGAATACCCGATCAGCTGCTCATTCAATATTTCTATGAAGGATTGATGCCTACTGACCGTGGTATCATTGATGCTGCAAGTGGAGGGGCATTGGTAGATAAGACACCTGAGGCTGCACGCCAATTGATATCAAACATGGTAGCCAACTCGAAACAGTTTGGCACCCGTGGAGACTCCACAAATAAATGAGTAAATGAAGTAAGTATTTCTAACCTTGAGAATAAAGTTAATGATCTTACTTCTCTTGTGCCTTCTTTGGCTTATGGAAATGTACAGCAGGTGAAAGTTTGTAGCATATGCTCCTTACAAGGACATGCTTCGGATATGTGCCTAACAATACAAGAAGATTACATTGAACAAGCTAATGCAGTTGATGGAGCATTCAATGGACAGCTTAAGCATAAGTATGATCTTTTTTCCCACACGTACAATCCTGGATAGAGAGATCATCCCAACCTACGTTATGGGAACCAGCCTTAACCAGGCAATCAAGGACGACAGTTCCATCCCCATGGATTTCAACCCCAACAGAATTATCAAGAAAGACAACCCCCTCAATTCACAAACTCCAATGTTATGGGGTCGTCATCCAGTGATGATCTTCGTGACATGATGAAAACTTTGGCTTCTAACACTGTGACCTTGCAATAAAATGTCATGTCTTTTCAACAGGAAACAAGGTCAAGTATTCACAACTTGGAGAAGCAAATGGGGCAAGTAGCTTCAAGTTTCGGGAAATTGGAAGCACAAATGAATGGAAAATTGCCCTCCTAAGCATTGAATCCAAAAGAGAATGTTAGTGCGATGATGCTTCGAAGTGGGAAAGAACTTGAAGAACAAAGGTCGAAACAAATTGAGATGGAAAAAGAAGAGGAGATAGAAACCGAATTGAATATAAAGAAGAAACATCCTCCTCATTCACAAATTAAAACCACAACCAACACTCTAAAGGTAAGTCTTTAATCAATGAATTCCAGTTTTAAAACAATTCCACTCTTTCCTGTGAGTTCTTCTAGGTCAAAGAAAAAGGACAAAGAAAAAGAGATTTAGAGGTTTTCAAGAAAGTAGAACTCAACATTCCTTTGCTTGATGTTATCAAGCAAATTCCTAAGTATGCCAAATTCTTGAAGGAGTTGTGTACTACCAAGAGAGCTTTCAAACTGAAAGGTTATGAAATGGTAAGTATGGGTGAAGTTGTAACTGCTGTTGTTCAAAAGAATATGCCTTTGAAGCAAAAAGACCTAGGTGTGTTTACTATCCCATGTGTTATTAGTAATACTAGTTTCAAAAGGACCTTGTGCGATTTAGGTGCATCCATTAGTGTTATGCCTAAACATGTTTATGATTCTCTTAGTCTTGAGCCTTTGAATAAAACTAGCATTGTAATATAACTTGTGGATCGTAATTTTGTTTACCCACTTGGTGTGATAGAAGATGTCCTAGTCAAGATTGATAGTTTGGTCATTCCATGCGACTTTTATATTCTTGATATGGAACATGATTCTTGTGATTCATCATACAACACTCCTATATTGTTTGGAAGATCATTTTTGAAAACTGCCAATACAAAGATTGATTGTGGTAAGGATACTTTGTCTATGGAAGTAGGAGATGAAAAGATTGAATTTAATTTTCATGATGCAATGACATATCCTTATAGCAATGTTTATCCTATCACATGCTATGACCAAGTTGATAAGTGTGTGCAACAAGTTTGTGATTTTGATTGTGAGGATGAATTAAGTATGGCTTTGAGTAATGGCTATGATTTTACCAAGATAGAAGAGATTGAAAGGCATATATGTGTTCCCCAAAATATGCATCAATCAGCATTGGATTTGCAAGCTTTGCAAACTGTCCTCCACGATGCAGGAGTCATTTACCCCATCACGGACAGTGAATGGGTGGCGCCTATCCTTTTGATGCCTAAAAAGATTGGAATTCCGTTGGAAGAAATACGAAATGATGCTTATGAGAATGCAAGGATTTACAAAGAAAAGACTAAGAGTCTCCACGACCGAATGATTACAAGAAAAGAGTTTAATGTTGGAGACAAAGTCCTTCATTAACATTTGTGTTTGAAACTTTTTCCTAGAAAGTTGCGCTCTCGTTGGATTGGACCCTTTGTTGTTTCTAATGTTTTTTCTTATGGTGTAGTTGAAATTACAAGTTTAGGAACCAACAAAGTACTCAAGGTCAATGGGCATCGCTTGAAACCTTTTTATGAAGGTTGGACGGTAGAACTTACCGCTTTTGCAGAGTTAGCTAAACCAATCTATGAAGAATGAGCATGCAACATGTCGAGCCAATGACATAAAATGAAAGCGCTTACTGGGAGGCAACCCAACACAAAAAGAAAAAAAACAGATTTGCTTTCCTTTTCCTTTATCTTTTATTTTTTGCATTTTACTTTATTTTTGTCATTCTCCTGTATTCCTTTTCTTCTATTTCAACATTGAGGAAAATGTTGTGTTTTAAGTGTGGGGGTATTGGGAGAATGTTGGTTTTCTTATTTTGATTTTCTTTGTTGTTCCAAAAAAAAAAATTTATGTTTGATCTTTTAAACTCCTATTGGTTTATAAGAATATGAGTATTACATATGAGAATTAATTGAGATAGATGAAAATATAAATCGAATGAAGAAGTGTGCACGCAAGTTTTAAGGTTTAATTGGTTTAGGGATTGACTTTGAGAATATGCCATGTTGACTTTATAGTGTTATACCAATGCAAGCTTTTAAGCCTCCAACATTATATTCTTTGATTGTGCATTCTTTCAATGATATGTATCTCTAGAACTTACTTCATACCTTGTTGAGATTACATTCACATTACATATATACATGAAGATGATAAAGGCATTAGAAATTTTAACCACTTGAGCCAAAAAGCCAACCTAAAGCGTATTATCCTTAGTGAGCCCCTTTTAAGCTTGTTTATCTTTTATTTGCTTTATCCATGTATAAGCCTTAACTGTATATATGTTTTCCTTTTCCCTTGGCCAAGGAATAGTAAAGCATATACTTGTGATATCTTATGGAATTATGGTTGGAAATTATATGAAAAGAAAGAAGAAGTGATGTTTGATGAAAATATGGGCAAAGTTGCCAAAGGTGAAAAAAAGAAAAAGAAAAAGAAAAAGAAAAAAAAAAGTGTTCCTTAATATTCTTAAGATTTTATGTTGAAAGAACTTGAAATCAAAAGAAGTTAAGCATTGGTGATTAAAGATGGAAAATTTATGTGCTTTGATGGAATATCTTATTTGAAATATCATTTTTCAGAATGCTCTACTTTTTTTGGTTTGAACCTTTTCTTTTACTCTCTTTTACCTCACCTTAACCTTAGCCACATTACAACCGTAAAATAAGACCTTTTGTTCAAGCATTGCTTGTAATATGTTAGTAATGGAGATGAGATTGAAGAGCAAGCTTATGGTAGAACAAATTCATTGATTGAATTTGAGAGATTTAAACACATAAGCCCTAAACACGTGAGTGGTGGAGTGTATATCAATGAGAGGACCTATCACTTTGGCATGACATAGATTTCATTTAAATCCCGACAATTAATTGAGTTTTGAAGTTTGCATGTAAATAAATTCATGAAAATTTATACTATTTATCCTTTTTGATTGTATTCTTGTTTATAATGCATATATTCATGGATATTGATGGGAGAGTAGGAGATTAGTCATAGTGATTTGATTTGATTTAATTTCAATTTGATTTTACCTATCCTTTCTTGAGGACGAGCAAGAGCTAAGTGTGAGGGTATTTGATGCAACCATATTATTTGATAGTTTCACCCATATTTAACTAGTGTTTTGCCTATGTTTTATATATAAAATGCCTTGATATTCTCCTATGCTTATTTTTCCTATGATTGTTTATTTTAATTGCTAGAGCAGACTCTAAATTATTATTGTAAACAATCTATTGCTAAATTTGATATCAAAACCAAAGTTGTGGTATATGAACTTGTGAAGCAACTGAGTTTAATAATTGTGGTGGATCTACGTTATTAATCTTAGGGAGAACATTTAATCAAATCAAACATAGATTGCAGACAGTTATGTTTTATTGATTAATCAACTTATCTAGTTCTTATGGCTGCCATTGAATTAAATTATTAGTGTGGACACTGTAGTTGTTTGATGGTTAGGGTTAATTATATGGCGGATCCATTAACTAACTAATGTTAAGAAGAGATAATTAATCAGAATATAAATTGATGTTTCGTTTCCATGATCAGTTTTGATTTCGTAGGTGAATGTGTACTTGCAACCACGGTTTGTTCTCTTGATAATTTTCTGATTTTATTAAATTTTTTTTGATAGTTTTCTATTTTCTTTTGCTTTAGCCTAGATATCGTCCAACCCCTCCAAGTTGCATATCATCTAGCATAAAAATCTGACTTGAACTTTCCTCGTGGGATCGACCCCTAGCTTGCTCTATACTATCTTGTGTGTTGTGTTTGAAGCTAGGGTAATTAATTTGTGCGACCACAACATCGCAACAAGAGAGGGAATGATATCATCTAAAAAAGGATTAAAGAATAAAATTCAGATTTTAGTGTAATTGTGTTTATTGTCCAGTTTTACAGCAATAATCATAATTCTCAATCTGATCGTTGGATCGGGTTGAAAATTGACCAAGAGTTTTTCGGAATATTGTTCTATATTAGGGTAAATTTAAGGTCAATCAAATTTGGTGTAGGCTTTTCAATATACATCAGAACATGATGTATAAATTTTGTTATGTATTTCCTTTTTACTTGTAGACTTTCTATTTAGCAAAGATCCTTTCCCTATAAGGATGTTGACAAAACCAAAAGATTGATGTCTTCTCCCAAGTGTAGGAGTGTCAAAGTAATAAATAATTCGGGAAGACCGGGGTCGAACCACAGGGAGGTTAACTGTATAAATTATAAATAATAATGATAATGATGATGATGGTGATGATGATGATGAGTTAAAGAGGACTTTGAGATGTAAGATTAATGTGAAGATTAAACAATGATAAAAACAATTGTCAGGATTAGAGGATCCACTAATGATATTTCAAATAAGTATAATATAAATTGTTTTTATTACTCAACTCGAAACCACACACAAAGGAGGTTCTAATCGGATGATTTGTCATTAATAGCTTATTATAAGTTATTAACATGATCATATTAATTATCTTATTTAAGTAACACCAAACTTTTAAATATTGTCAGGAATTCATGATGCTAACTTATGTTAACAACAAATCAAGTTCCTTTCATAGCACAGGTATAGGTTATACCATACGATTGACTATGAAAGTGCCAAGCATTTGTTGTATCAAGTATTATGCAACACAAATTTAGATTAACCATTTAACAAGGTATTAAGAATTAATAAGATAAAATTGATAAGACATGTTATTAACAAGTTATTTAGGATATAATCATTAAAGTCCATATTGAGTTTGTATTATACTTATCCTAACACCATTAGTGAAACTTTTTCACCTTGACATAATAAACTTAGTTAAACATAATAAAGAAGAGAAACATAAATAAACAAGAGGAGAACATGATTATATAAGTATAGTAAAGGAAATGAAAGACATAAACAAGAGATTAATGAAAGCAAAAGTTAAGCACTATAAAGATATAAAGAAAGAGAGCAAGAACATGATCTTGATCTGAAAACCAAAATGCCTAAATGCATGGAAAATACTTCCTTTTATAGGTCAAAATTCGTAACTATTGATTTGATGACTAATTGTGGAGTGGTGGCCACATTTTGACTTGGTGACAATACTTATCTTGTTGTCTGAATAAAGCGTCATTGCTAACATCAGAATTTGAATAGATAGTCTTTATGAAAGTTTTGGAAAATTGTCTCAGCTTTTCAATAAAACAAGAATCGGCACATTTAGACTTCTAGAATTCAAGATATGGGCTGAACATTGAATAGTGTCTGGGCTGCAAGATATATTTTGACTTCTCCGCTGTTGCTACCATTTGAACTCGAAATGACACTTTTAAATCTTGGACTCCTCATGAAAGTTTTAGGTCTATGTCTTAGCTTTCCATATATATAAACCATACCTAAATCCAAGTTCTACAGCTCCAGTTATGATCCAATAACCGAATGGTGTTCCAATTTGGACCGAACCAACATCTCTTTTCTAAGCAGCCCTCTCTGTCTTCTTAATTTCAGTAGTTAAACTCATCAATCAATCCTTTAATTTATGTGATAGGCCTGCATTTAAGATGAACATTTACCATAAATTAAAGGTATCTTATATTATTAGACATGTTATTATAAAACATGCTCTAGCTAAGGAATTATTGATGCTTCAAGTGCAAAATGATGATATAAAACCTTGATAAAAATGCACTTTTAAGTACTAATCACACCTCCCAACCAGCTTATTACTAGTTCCTAGTAATCAAAGCGTTAAAATAGAAAAACAATTTTCAAGTTCCACAAAGTAAGGCATTCATCATTCAATTTCCATTAATCTATTCAGATAAACAAACTCTCATTCGATTTATATGTTTGCTTAATACCTCTTTACCAAGATATTAATAAACTTTTCTTTTGTGCTCAATATATCAACACATAGTTATGGGGCTTTACTTGGAAGAAAACAAAATTTTGTTCTAATATTTAAGCTTAACTTCCTTTAGTTGGGATGATTATTTTTTTTTTTTTAAGTAATAATTTATAACACAATGTATTTTGAACCATGTAGAGAACTTTAAGCTAATGACTCCCAGACCAGTTGGTCTTAGGGCATTAGGTGTTGAGACATCCCTTCAAGCTTAATAACTCGGGTTGCAGATACTAAAATGTAGATAGTGTAATATTTGATTCCTTAAAGCTTTCTCCTCAACCTATGTAACAAGCATTGGACCAATAACTTCCAAGTCAGTTGACTTTAGGGTATTAGGTGTTAAAACACCCCTTCGGGCTTAATTGCTTAGGTTAGGGAGGTTACAAAACCAAACTTATCTACGTTTTTATTTATTTAATTAATTACATTTATTATCATTTTTTTTCTTTTTCTTTTTTTTGCAAGTTATATATTATCCATTTCCCTTAGTTGTTACCTTTAACAAAAGAACATAATTAATGTAATAATCCAATGTGCAACCTACATGCATGTGTTAAAATGTGTGTGTGAAAATGATGATTTATAAATACTTGTTAAATAAGTATATGAGCAGAATCAAGTGATAATAATATGAGAATTTATAAATCTAAATATTTCATGAGAAGTATGTGATAGACCTTGTTATGAATATTGCAAATAACCATTGGAAAATGTTTACTAAGATGCGTCTCAAGAGTCAATAAAATTCTCCCTTACTCTGCCATCCTAGTAATAACAGTTTTGTCAAATGGTTTTATTAAAAAAAAAGCAGTTAGTTAGTTAGTTTTTTTTTGTCAACTACTACCCTCCCCCCAACTAAAACGAGACATTGTCCTCAATGTCCTAAGGCATAAAGATAGAATATAAAGACATCACCTGAAACAACGAACATTGAAAAACCTGAAACACACTTAAACAAATATAAGAAACAACAAAACACAAATATTATGCTATTAATAAAACCAAAAGACACACGTTCTTACAAACTAAGGCTTAAATTGTAATTGTGATTTTGACTCACATCTTCCCTTGGTTTTACGTCCAAGAACGGCTTAAACGCCCTTTATGGGTCGAGGATAGACTTCCCATCCAGTTTTCTTAAAAACTGGCAAATAAGGTCTTTTATAGTCAGATTCCTAAGATTATATGGAGCATGTTTTTTATGAAAATGGGGTCATAAGTCATGAAATGCACAATACACATTACCACTAGGATATGTCCTAAAAGTCAATAGAAGATTATCTAAAGACTCTTTATGTTTTGAAATAAACCCTGACTTTTGACAATTTTCACAAGCTTTGCAGAACACATGCGTGTCTTTGAACATGGTGGGCCAATAAAATCCACATTGTAAGATCTTTGCAGTCATCTTCTTTGATGAGAAATGACCCCCACATGCCTTAGAATGATAAAATTTAATGACACTACTTACCTCATTGTTCAAAATACATCTTCAAAATATTTGATCAAGACAATTGTTGCGATGTCGCTGTCGCACAAATTAATTACCCTAGCTTCAAACACAACACACAAGATAGTATAGAGCAAGCAAGGGGTCGATCCCACGAGGAAGTTCAAGTCAGATTTTTATGCTAGATGATATGCAATTTGGGGGGGGATTTGGACGTTATCTAGGCTAAAGCGAAAGAAAATAGAAAACTATCAAACGAAATTTAATAAAATCAGAAAATTATCAAGAGAACAAACCTTGGTCACAAGCACACATCCACCTACAGAAATCAGAACTGATCATGGAAACCAAAACATCAATTTATATTCTGAATATTTATCTCTTCTTAACATTGGTTAGTTAACGGATCCGCCGTATAACTAACCCTAACCATCAAACAACCACAATGTCCGCATTAGTAATTTAATTTAATGGCAGCCTTAAGAACTAGATAAGTTGATTAATCAAGAAAACATAACTGTCTGCAGTCTATGATTGATTTGATTGAATGTTCTCCCTAAGATTAATAACGTAGATCCGCCACAATTATTAAACTCAGTTGCTTCATAAGTTCATATACCACAACTCCGGTTATGATATCAAATTTAGTAATAGATTGTCTACAATAATAACTTAGAGTCCGCTCTAGCAATTAAAATAAACAATCATAGGAAAAATAAGCATAGGAGAACAAACATATTTATCATATAAACTGAAAAGAAAAGGTAAAATAAATCTCACAGTTCTTGAAATCCAAAGGTTTTCGTGTCCTTGCAACCAAGAAAAAGTGTTTAGCCTTGCATGTTTGTTGAACAACTAATAAAAAAAAGGAAGAATGCATAAGTTAGGGTTTCTTAGAGGAAGGGAGCGTTTTTCTCTTCTTGGCTGGCTGCCCCCCTTCTCTTCTCTCATTCTTTTTATATCTTAGGAAACCCTAGGTCTCTATTTTACAAAATAATCCTCCATTAAGTAGACTGTTTACATTTAACTACTTCAATAACTATTTTCCTAAAAAAGGAGAAATAGCCTTGCATGAAATCTTTAGGCTTTGACTTAGAGGAGCTAAATTGCTGAAATAAAAACTTGGATATCGGTTTAGATGCTTTAGAACGTAATTTGGACTCGTTTCTTCACGAAACCTGTTTGCTGGCAGAATTCAGATGTCATCTTTGAAAAATCATATCTCCCTCATAAGACATCGTTTTTTGCTGATATTTGGAGATGTTATAGACCTTTGAGTCATGAATCCAAAACGATTGAGTTTGCATCAATTGGACTTCTGTAGCTCCAGATATTCAAGTTGGAATGGCTGAAGGTCAACACTAGCAGATTGCGAGATTTGACTTTGAAGGCTGCGATTTCCATGCTCTTCCTTATTTTATTTTCTTTCCTTAGATGTCCAGAAAGTTATGGATGTTAGCTTTTTAATGCCACTGGAATCACTTCATTTCAACCTCTAGAGCTCACGCTTTGCACAAAACATCGACTGAAGGTCAAATCTGCCAATTATCTCCAATTTACTCCTTTTTGCATCTTTCATCCAAAAGCACGTTTAAAACATAAAAAAAAGAATATCAAGGCATTTTATATATAAAACATAGGCAAAACACTAGTTAAATGTGGGTGAAACTATTGAATAATATGGTTGCATCAATAATATTTGAATAAATAAGGGTCATCCCACTAAAAGTTCTTCACTTTGTTTAAGAACTTTCTTTTGTCCTGGGTACTCCAATGAGCTGGCAAATATCCTGAAACAAGAAAATTAACAATATTAGCAAACCAAGGTATTGTAAAGACATAAAGTAAAGATTCATCAGGAAAGTAACCATTGATTTGTGTGAAGTTAGATGTGGAATTTATTGTCAATCTTGACAACTGATCCGTGACAACACTTACGGTGCCTTTCTTGTCCTTAATTGTGATATCAAAATCTTGAAGTAACAAAATTCATTGCACCAATCTAGCCTTAGAATCCTTCTTAGAAAGAAGATATTTCAATGCTGCATGAACACTAAAAATAACAACAGGTGAGCCAACAAGATAAGATCTGAATTTTTCATATGCAAATACTACTGCAAGTAATTCTTTTTCAGTGGTAGTGTAATTCATTTGAGCACTATTTAAAGTTTTACTTGCATAGTAAATCACATAAGGTTTCTTATCTTTTCTTTGTCCCAAGACAGCACCCACGACATAATCACTAGTGTCACACATTATTTCAAAAGGTAATGATCAATCAGGAGGTTGAATGACAGGAGTAGAAGTAAGCAAGTTTTAAAGTTTAACAAAGGCTTCTTCATAATGTTTAGTCCATTCAAAAATATTATTCTTTTTAGAAGGTTACTCAATGGCTTAGATAGTACACTAAAATCTTTGATGAACCTTCTATAAAAACCAGCATGTCCTAAAAATGATCTGACATCTTTAACAGATTTTGGTGTTGGGAAGTTGGCAATTAACTTGATTTTAGATTTGTCAACCTCAATTCCTGTTGATGAAACAATGTGACCAAGTACAATGATGTTTGTTACCATAAAATGACATTTTCCCCAAATCAGCACAAGATTCTTCTCTTCACACCTGTTCAAAACTTTTTCCTAGTTAAACAATCATCAAATGAATCATCAAAAACAGAAAAATCATCCATAAGAATTTTAAGAAAACATTTAACCATATCACTGAATATGCTAAGCATGCATCTTTGAAACATGGCTAGTGCATTACATAATCCAAAAGGCATCCTTCGGCAAAAGTACCAAATGGACATGTGAAAACAGTCTTCAATTGATCTTCCAATGCAATTTTAATTTGGTTGTAACCTGAATAGCCATCTAGAAAACAATAAAATTCATGACCTGCAACTCTTTCTAGAATTTGAATCATGAAAGGTAAAGGAAAATGATCTTTTATAGTCATTGAATTAAGTTTCCTATAGTCAATGCACATGCGCTAACCAGTAATAGTCCTAGTTGGAATTAACTCATTTTTTTCATTTGTTATCACAGTGACACCAGATTTTTTAGGTACAACTTGGGTAGGACTTACCCATTTGCTGTTAGAAATAGGATAAATGATTCCATTATCTAGAAGTTTAATGACTTCAATTTTCACTACTTCTTTCATATTAGGATTAAGCCTTTGTTGCATCTCTCTAGAGGGTTTAACATTTTTCTCTAAATAAATTACGTGTGTGCAAATTAAAAGACTAATTCCTTTTATGTTAGCTATGGTCCATCCTAATGCATTTTTGTGCATTTTCAGAGTTTGGAATAACTTACCTTCTCAATGTGCATTAAGTTTGGAAGAAATTATTATCGGAAAAGTTTCTTTTCTCCTAAAAATGAATATTTGAGATTGAATGGTAACGACTTCAAATCAGGTTTTGGTGGTTGAACACTTGAAGGTATGGATTAATTGATCGTGGTGGCAATTCCTCAATTTTTGGTCTCCAATTACTTGCTTTTGATTCTTCCTAAAAATAAACCGTTAGATTCATCAATCTCAGTTTCACTGGAAGTGGTTTGAAATTGATCATGAACTAATTTTTCAATAAAGTCCACTTCCTGTAAATCATTATCATCTTTAGGTTGCTTGCAAATGTTGAAAATATTCATCTCCAATGTCATGTTTCCAAAAGATAACTTCATCACTCCATTCCTATAATTAATCAATGCATTAGAAGTTGTAAGAAATAGACGTCCTAAAATAACAGAAATTAAATTACATGCTTCAATAGGTTGTGTATCCTAGACAATAAAATTCACATGATAAATGAATTTATTAACTTGTACTTACACATCTTCAACTATTCCTCTAGGTAATTTTACAGATCTATCAGCAAGTAAGAGAGTTACAGGAGTGGGTTTTAACTCACCTAGATTGAGACTCTGAAAAACTGAATATGAAAGTAAATTCACATTAGCTCCAAGATCAATTAAAGCTTTTTTAATTTTATGTTCTCTAATAAAGCATGAAATTGTAGGACAACTAGGGTCTTTATATTTCAAAGCATTATTGTTTTGCAGAATAGCACTTGTTCAACTAAAAAGGCTTTCTTTTTCACATTCATTTTTCTTTTCACGATACACAAGTCTTTCAAAAATTTAGCATAAGAAGGTACCTGTTTAATAGCATCCAACAAAGGTATATTGATCTTTACCTGTTTGAAAGTTTCAAAGATTTTAGAATTGTGATTAACATTCCTTTGTTTGGTCATGGCATGAGGAAATGGAAGTGCTGGTGGGGAATCAATCTTTTCTTTGCAATGTTCAAATTCAACCCCTTCCTTACCCTCAGAGATTAACTCATCATCTTTCTCACAAGGTTTAAGAGTGGGTTTTTCAATAACCTTACCACTACGAAGAGTAGTGACTGATTTGACTTGATCCATGTGTTGGCTTCTAAAGTTACTTGCACTTGAATTGTATTGCCCTTTGGGATTTTGCTGTGGTTGAGATGAAAACTTACCTTTCTCTTGAAAACTGGGAGCAGATGTGAATTTTGCAAGAGTATCTTTCAAATCTGCTATAGTTTGAGCATTTTGAGTGTTGATTGTCTCTTGCTTTTCAATGAATGCATGCAATGTTTCCTCAAGATTTCTTCTACGAGGGGGAGCATAAGGAGGTGCGTATCAATGAGAATTTTGAAAATTATGGTGTGCTTGAAATGATGGCTGTGAAATTTGTGCATTATTGTTACCACTCTTCCAACTGAAATTTGAATGATCTTTCCAGCCAGGGTTGTATGTTTGCGAGTATGGGTTATGATTGGGTCTTTGGAAACTGTTTAAAGCATGAACTTGTTCATGAAGACATTCCCTAAAAGAAGGAAAAGTTGGACAATCATTTGTTGCGTGGTCATCAGTATCACAGATTTGACATACAATTTCTTGAACAGATTTCAATTGACCACTCCTTTTCAATTCTAGTGCCTCGACTTTTCTAGCTAAAGATGCAAATTTGGCTTGGAGGTCATGATCTTCCCTAAGGTTGTACATTCCTCCACTAGATGTATGAGGTTGAGTTTTACCCGGTGCCTCATAAGTACCTGTAGTTTCCCAATTCTGAGCGTTTTCAGCTAACAAGTCCATGTATTCCATTGCTTCATCAGGGTCTTTATCTTCAAAAGTTCCATTGCACATTAATTTCATCATTTGCCTATCTTTAGGGGTTAACCCTTCATAAAAGTGTGAAACCAATCTCTATGTTTTAAAATTATGATGAGTACAAGTATTAAGCAAGTGTTTATACCTATCCCAACATTGGTAAAATGTTTCTCCTGGTTTTTGAGTGAAAGTGGTGATTTGTCTTTTGAAAGAGTTTGTTCTATGAGAAGGGAAAAACTTCTTTAAAAATTGTTATTGCATTTCATCCCAAACACGAATGGATCCTGACCTAAGATTTTGTAGCCATGTTTTAGCTTTATTTTTTAATGAAAAATGAAAAAGCTTTAATTTGATGGTGTTCATACTACAATTTAAGTCATTATAAGTGTTACAAACTTCTTCAAATTCTCTCAAATGCAAGTATTGATTTTCTAGATCTAAACCATGAAAAGAAGGTAAAAGTTGAATAATGTCGGCTTAAAATTGAAGTGAGATGCATTAGGAGGGAAAACTATACATGAGGGTGCACTTGTTCTTGTTGGATTCATATGGTCTCTAAGGGTTCTAACTCGATTATTCTCATTATTCTTATTATGAAGCGACTGGTTATCTTCTTCTACTATATTTTCTAAAAATGATGAGGATACCCTACAAAGTCTACCACTTAATGTACATGATCAAACTCTCATGCACGTGTAGGAAGAGAATAAAATGGAAGAAAAGAAAAGAAAAACAAAACAAAACAAAACAAACAAAAGTTAGATAAAAGGAAGGAAAAGAAAAGACAATAAAATAAACTATATAATTTATACAAGAATTTACCTCCCTAGCAACGGCGCCAAAAACTTAACACGACCAAAATATTGATGTCTTCTCCCAAGTGTAGGAGTGTCGAACTAATAATTAACTCGGCAAGACCGGGGTCGAACCACAGGGAGGTTAACTATATAAATTATAAATAATAATAATAATGATGATGATGGTGGTGGTGGTGGTGGTGATGATGGTGATGGTGATGATGATGATGATGAGTTAAAGAGGACTTTGAGATGTAAGATTAATGTGAAGATTAAACAATGCTAAAAACAGTTGTCAAGATTAGAGGATCCACTAATGGTATTTCAAATAAGTATAATGTAAACTCTTTTTATTACTCGACTAGAAACCACACACAAAGGAGGTTCCAATCGGATGATTTGTCATTAATAGCTCATTATAAATTATTAACATGATCATATTAATTATCTTATTGAAGTAACACCAAACTTTTAAATATTGTCAGGAATTCATGATGCTAACTTATGTTAACAACAAATCAAGTTCCTTTCATAGCACAAGTGTAGGTTATACCATACGGTTGGCTATGAAAATGCAAAACATTTGTTGTATCAAGTATTATGCAACATAAATTTAGATTAACCATTTAACAAGGTATTAAGAATTAATAAGATAAAATTGATAAGACATGTTAATAGCAAGTTGTTTAGGATATAATCATTAAAGTCCATATTAAGTTTATATTATACTTATCGTAACACCATTAGTGAAACCTTTTCACAATGACATAATAAACTTAGTTAAACATAATAAAAAGGAGAAACATAAATAAACAAGAGGAGAACATGATTATATAAGTATAGTAAAGGAAATGAAAGGCATAAACAAGAGATTAATGAAAGCAAAACTTAAGCATTATAAAGAAATAAAGAAAGAGAGCAAGAACATGATCTTGATCTGAAAACCAAAATGCCTAAATGCATGGAAAATGCTTTCTTTTATAGGTCAAAATTCAGAACTATTGATTTGATTACTAATTGTGGAGTGGTGGCCACATTTTGACTTGGTGACAATTCTTATCTTCTTGTCTGAATAAAGCGTCATTGCTAACATCAGAATTTGAATAGATAGTCTTTATGAAAGTTCTGGAAAATTGTTTCGGCTTTCCAACAAAACAAGAATTGGCGCATTTGGACTTCTAGAACTCGAGATATGAGCTAAACACTGAAAAGTGTCTGGGCTGCAGGACATATTCCGACTTCTCCGTTGTTGCTATCATTTAAACTTGAAAATGACACTTTTAAATATTGGACTCTCCATGAAAGTTTTAGGTCTATGTCTTAGCTTTCCATACATATAAACCAGACCTAAATCCAAGTTCGACAACTCTAGTTATGATCCAATAACCGAATGGTGTTCCAGTTTGGACTGAACCAACATCTCTTTTCTAAGCTTAGCCCTCTCTTTATCTTCTCAATTTTAGTAGTTAAACTCATCAATTAATTCTTTAATTTATGTGATAGGCCTACATTTAAGATGAACATTTACCATAAATTAAAGGTATCTTATATTTTTAGACATGTTATTATAAAACATGCTCTAGTTAAGGAGTTATTGATGCTTCAAGTGCAAAATGATGATATAAAACCTTGATAAAAATGCACTTTTAAGTACTAATCAGATGTGATATCTTGTTTTTGGATTTATGAAATAAACTTGTGTTTTGCGTAATACAACACACTTTGTTTACCAGGAAAAAAAACGAATTGACTTATCAAGGTATAATTGACCTTGTGGCATCTTCATTGTACTTCTCGTTCGTGAATTGATATTCGTTGGGTAAGGGTTTCTTATTCCAATAGTGTTGGTACCTTGGGACAGGTTTTCATTGTCTCACACTCCTATTAAACCTGATGTTTTGGCTTTTCAGGAGTTGTATCATCTTTGTTGTGCGTTGCTTGACCATGTGATCAAGAGATTCGTATCAGGTCACATAGCTTTTCAATTAAAAAAAAAACTATGATCTTGCATGTCCATTAGTAGGTGGAAACCAAAAGTGATAGCGATGATGAGAAAAAGCCACCACTTGAGGATACTAGTGATTACGAGGTAAAGAATTCAGTTGAGGGTGAATCACTTATGGTTAGGCGTTCATTAAGTGTTTAAGTAAAAAAAGATAATATAGAGTAATAAAAAGATGATATTTTTCATACAAGATGCAACATAAGTAATATGGTATATAATATGATTATATATGGAGGGAGTTGTGCTAATGTAACTAGTACTACTCTTATGCAAAAGTTAAATTTACCTACTATAAAACATCATAGGCCATATAAGTTATAGTGGTTGAATGAGTGGGGGGGGGAGTAAAGGTGAATAAATAGATTTTGGTCTTATTTTTTAGTGAGAGGTATAGTGATATGGTTTTGTGTGATGTTATTCTTATGCATACAATATATTTATTTTTAGGGAGACCATAATAGTTTGATAAAAAGGTTGTACATGATAGATTTAAGAATAAGTATTCATTTATAAATATGGAAAATCTACCACCTTCGTATTGTTATCACTAAAACAAGTTTATGAGGATCACTTGACATTGAAAAGAGAGAGTAAGGCTGAAGGGAGTGAATATGGTGTTTTGACCAAAAACTTTGAGAGGAGAGAAAAATCAAATTATATTAAGAGGAGAGAAAATTAGATTCAACCAAGAGAGCGGAAAATGAAGAGTTGGCAATGACAAAGACGAGAAGAAGAGAAAATGGAGTGTTAAAGGAAAAACAAGGAAACAAATGAGTTTTTATGTAAAAGATAGTGAGATCAAGAGAGATTTTTTTTATACTAACCATCATATGTTTGTACTTTTGTTTACAAAGAGAAATGTTTTAATACCAATAATCTTAATCGTTCTATTCCTAGTGTTGTTGTTTATTTATTTTAAGAATTCAAGGATGTGTTTCCTGAAGATGTTTCTAATGATTTGATGCAAAAGGAATAAAATATCAAATTGATCTTGTACCTAGAGTTGTGATTTCTAATCGTCTAGCCTATATAAGTAATTCCTAAGGAGACAAATAAGTGTCAAAGGCAAGTTGAGGAGCTAGTGGCTAAAGGGTACATAAAAAAGAGCATGAGTCCATGCGTAGTTCAATGTTACTTATGCCATAAAAGGATTGATATTGAAGGATGTTTGTTGATTTTCAAGCTATCAACAACATTACAGTAAAGTATAGATTTTTTATTCTTAGGCTAGGTGTCATATTAGATGAATTGTATGGTTCATGTGTTTTTACAAAGATTGATTTGAAAACTGGATATCATCAAATTAGAATGAAAACAAATGATGAATGAAAAATTACTTTTAAGACTAAGTTTAATTTGTATGAATGGTTAGTTATGCCATTTGATCTTACCAATGCACCAAGTACATTTATAAGATTGGTGAATCATGAATTGTGTGCATTTATAGGTAGGTAGGTATATGATAGTCTATTTTGATGACATATTGGTTTACAATAAAAGATTAAATAAGTATGTTAACCATTTGTGTTTTGTGCTTAATGTTTTGAGACATGAAAAATTGTATACCAATTTAAATAATTATACTTTTTGCATGGATAAAGTTGATATATTGGTTTACAATAAAAGCTTAAATAAGCATGTTAACTATTTGTGTTTTATGCTTAATGTTTTGAGAAATGAAAAATTATATACCAATTTAAATAATTATACTTTTTGCAAGGATAAAGTTATTTTTCTTATATGATAGTCTATTTTGATGATATATTGTTTTACAATAAAAGCTTAAATAAGCATGTTAATCATTTGTGTTTTGTGCTTAATGTTTTGAGAAATGAAAAATTGTATACCAATTTAAATAATTATACTTTTGCATGGATAAAGTTATTTTTCTTAGCTATGTTGTTAGTGCAAAAGGTATAGAAATGATGAAGAAACTTTATGAGTGTTTGGTAACACATAAAAAGAAAGAATGAACAAAATGAATCTAAAGCTAACAAAGGTCATAGGTGAGTGGTTTCTGAACCTGGTGATTGGGTTTAGCTGCATATGAGGAAGGAAAGATTTTCATCCCGTAAGAGATCTAAGTTGCATCCTAGAAGGAATGACTCATTTTAAGTTCTTGAATAGGTCAACAATAATTAATATAAGTTGGATCTTCAAGGTAAGTATAATATTAATAATATATTCAATGGTTCTAATCTTTTTCTTTTTAATATAGGTAATGATTCAAGATCAAATTCTTTTGAGGAGAAGATAGATGGCGAGAATTAACAAATAACACCACAAAATCCATTACAAATATTGATTGTTCTAATTACAAGGGCAAGATCCAAGAGCAAATAGGCATTCAATGGGCTGATTCAAGACATTTTGGTCGAGTAAGATTAAAAATTCCCTTCTAAAATGGCATCAAGCATGAAATTGAGTTTAAAGAATGATTAAGCTTTGATCAATGTGATCCAAGCAAGAGATGGAGTTGTTTAACATGTTCTAAAGCTTTACCACACATCTTTATGTTGATGTTGATAACTTTCTATTCGACTGATGGATTGAGCTGAAATCTTTCTAGAAGATTTTAAAGGCTCTATATCCTTTAAGGTATAAATTTTATTGTGATCGGACATCATAAATGCCTTTTGATAAGGCTTATAAGTTATTATATGGATTGGACTTCATTTATTAAGACTTGGACTTTGCTATTTTATTTTAAAAGTACTTTTAAATGCATTTATATTTAGGTTTTAATTTCTTTCTAATATTCCAATAGGGTTTATCTTGTTGAACTATAAATACTTTTTTTTTTTGTTTATAAGTTAGGTTTGAATGTGGTTTAAAAATTTTAATGGGTTCCTAACCAGTGGTCTGTCTATGGCTTGGGGTGAAGATCTATTCATGTGAATAAATTTGGCCTTTTAAATTTATTATGGCTCGTGTGCCCAAATGAATTCTTACGGAGAGGATCCATGTAGAAACCCTGATTGTGTTCACCTATCCTGGAAGGAGAAAGAGTTTTTTACAACTCGTGTGTTATGGTGAAAAATACTTCTAATTAAATTGGTGAATATTTAGAATAATTCCAAGAATTTTCTGGTCAACTCTTAATATTTAAATACAAGCCGACTTGTAGGTCCAAAACATTGACCATTAGTCTCATGAATTAAGATTTTATGAGTTATTGAAATATTGACCAAATTCTTATGGATTCAATAAACTGTTTATTAAATAAAAAATGCATACTAAAAAAATAAAACTTACCATGTATTTTATTTTTTAAAACAAGATATGATTTTTTTTTTTGTATTTTTAAGAAACTTGGCTATATGTTATTTAAAATAAAATTGTATTTTTAAAAGAAACATTTTTTATTCTCTTTTTAATTATTATTATATATATTTTTATTTTTATTAGCTTGTAATTAAGAGAAAGATACATCAGACTATAATGCAATGTAATAATCCAAACCTTACTTTAAAACCCATGAACTCATCAGCCCAAAAAATTGCAATTATCATATTTGATCCAAATGAATAAAAGCCATCCCATGTAATCTTGGATTATAGGATATGTTTAAACATAAACATAGGCTCAAGCACACATCTTTACATTGAAGCCCAGTTTGCAGACTCACAACTCAGCCTAAAAGGGAAAAATAACCCCAAAGAATCATTGGGCCCGACCTCCTTTTGTTCTTTCACAAGCTTGGCCCCAAAAACACTATCTACTTGAAATGCATGTTATTTGGCATCAAAATGATAATCAACAGTCATTTTGCCAAGAAATTACATACACAACATGCCTTTTCTAGTTACAATATTTATTCTTATATTAACATACCATTTCTAGTCTCATGCAGCAATCAGAACTAATCCTAAAAGAGCATATAACTTAAGGAAGCAGGAGACAAACCTTACATGGCGTCGGTTTGGTGTTGAAGCCAACCCGTTAGAGTGTTATTGAGCTGGTTAAATCGTTGCTGCCTGCGAGAGTTTGCTGCTACTCAAGAGACTCTACTCATGATTGAAGCTACTAAAATGGATGAGGAACACAACCACTGCTACTTGAGAAGATGAGAGATAAGTTACAGGAAGGAGAAGCTGTCATGATTTGCTGTTGTTATTGGAAAGGTGGTTGCCATGGCTGACTGAGGCTCACGGTGGACAAAGATGGCCGAGGCTGAGCTGCTGCTAATCCTGACCGAGTTGTGGATTAGACTCTCAGCTAGAAGCAAAGTTGTTGATGGTGGAGGATGGACTCCTACTGCTGTTGGCGTGATTGAAGCTCAAGGTTGATAGAGGTTGCTTGCTGCTGAAGGAGGATAATGGTTGTGCTAGTGCAGAGCTGCTCTTCTATGATGATTTAATTGAAACCACAAGCAGTTGGGGAAGATGTCAGTTGCTACACTAAGAGGGATCCAGCTGCAACGCTAAACTTTGTTTCTTTTTCAAACAAATGTTGCAGGAGGATGCAGTTCACGACTGAGATCACGGTGGTTGTGCTGGTATGTGAACAAGCCGTTGTTGCTGGAGAATAAGAAGTCACAGGTGGCTAAGAGAGAAGAGTGAATTAATTTATCTCCTGCTCTCATGGGGTTTGTGTGTTTTAAGGAGGTTGAAGAAACTTTTTTTTGTGTATTTGTTTGTTTCTTTTTTTCTTGTGTGAGTGTGCTGGTGGGTGAGAGAATATTTTATGATTAGTGATTTTTCATACTCTAATTAATTCTCTTTAAAATACATTCTTGTGAAATTTTCTCCTCAAATCTCCTCCTCACTTTTTATGTCTGGTATAACTATATATTTATAGATAAATAAATTTGTTATTTTTAATTCTTTGATCTCCAAGCAAAATTGATGACCAAGTAACTTAAAAACAATTTAGTCCCTCAACTTTTATCTTTTCACTTTTAGTTCCCTTGTTCACTTTTGATTTTTCTTGTGTTTTGATTGTTTTGAGAAAGAGTAACTTCAACTTCGATTTAAAAAGACGCATTAACAACCAAACACATAAAAAAAAACATTGGAAGTGATGCAAAGACGTCAAGAACATATTTTGTTTTTGGATTGCTGTTGTTTTTTAAATTTTTGGTTTTTTTCAAAATTAATTCAAGAATGAGGTAAAAATTTAGATAGCAACATGATGAATTGAACCTAAAATCAAATATTATAACATTGCAAAATTGTCACTATAAAATTAATAAAAATGTTCTTATATGATGGAAGGTGTATTAACATGGTTGAAAATGTTAAAAGATTTAATTACGGAACTTATATATGTGTATAGAAGTTTTGCTGACTAAATTGTCAGATGATACACACAATATATACATCTTCCTTTCTTATAATTTTTTGCACACCAAAACTTATTGCATGTCACCAATCCTTTGACACTCACAATCACCCATTACTTGGGTCAACTATGTATGTCAATAGCATTTAACCTGGTATCATTAGCATTTACTTTCTTGATACTAATCAATATATACCGATACAATTATTCTGTTATCATTAACATCCATTTTTGGATACTAATCAAACACACACACACATGCATACACTAGTACCATGTAACCTGGTATCATGAGCATCCACTTTCTGGATACTAATCAACTTGCTAAACCATACCTTTACTAGTGTAACTCCACTGGCCTCGTTAGGTTTCATGGCTGGAGTTGGTCATCCAATCCACTTATCTGACAATACCAACTAGTGTTATCAATCCCTCCTTGTTCTAGGAGATTAACCATTTCCATCAATCATATCACTGACACTGCCAACAAAACTTGTTGGTATTATCATGTCCTCCCTTACCTTGGAAGAATAACCATTTTCATCATTCTTTCTTTTCTTTCTCTTTATTTAATTCTTTAAATCATTTTCCATGAGTTTACACATTTCAGGGAAATCACAAATAAAATAAGTTAATAAAGCAAATAAATACACCAATGTGTGGAACACCTACCTACAGTGTGTGAAATACTTGTACATATCCCGGGATGTGGTCTAGTTACTAAGATATCCCCTATCAACACATGATAAACTCATTATCATTACTTTTTTATAAAATTAGGAATTGTGCCTGAGTTCCAAAATACCAATTGCTAATTTAACATAATTCTATTCTTAATTGAATTAGCCTAACCAACCCCTACCATTGTTCAATGTTTTCATCATACTAAAGTTTCATAACTCATTTTTTGTCGTGTTTTATCTCTTGAGAAACATAAGACATAAATATACAACTTTGATGAAAGGAAGAAACATGCATTTTTGGCATTTCCAAGCCCAAAATCACTTATTACAGAGTATACATAATTTTTCCAGTAGGTTTTGGTTAAGACCTTACTTTAGTTTTAACTCATATCTAGAGTTTTACGACTCTAAATCACACAAGACTAGTTTCATTTAAACACTAACATTCATATCTACAACTTTCTTGAAGAAACAAACCTCAAATGTCATCTTTTTCAAGTTCTAATTTTAGCTTAAAGTTTGGGCATAAAAATTGTCAAAATTTCTACTACATTAGAAAATAAGTTTGACAAGCAACTAGAAGTTTTATGCACCATGATATCATATCACATTATACATAAATTTCATAACAATTATGTAAAACCTGACAAAATTTAGCCTTTGGCCGACCTATGCTATGAAGAATTGAGGGATATAGATCAACTAACTTTAGTGAAAATTTTGAAGAAGGGGGACTGGCCTATCCTATGAGAGAATTGGAATAGTAACCAGCCCCAAAATAACCTAAAAGAGGGCTAAGAATAGCCTTGATTAGCACCCAAACGCCTCACCTCATTTAAGAGGGAGTATAAATGCAAGGAAGAGAGAGAAGGTGACCCTTCCTCTCCTTAAAATCCAGCTGCAACCCTGCTGGAACAACTCTCTCTCCCAAAGAAAGAAAAAACCACCCACAACAGACCCCTCCCTCTTTCCCTAAGAAAAAGCTCACCAAACCTAGTTACATGTTGCCTTCCCTAAGTATATGAGTGAAGGGGAGAGTTATAAAAATGAGTGGCAGTCGGAACCATGAGAGAAAAGAGTGAGCTGGAAGGGCTGGTTGTTGCAGCAGAAAAGGAGAAGAAGAAAATAGGAAGGAAGAAGAACAATAACCATCGAAACCTACACTAAAATTGTCCAAAAACATAAGTAAGACCAACATCATTTCCTTGGTTCGGTATTACCCCAAATTTTGAATAAAATAGGAAGAGAAAGAACTCAAGAATGAGGGTTTAAGACCTTTAAATTTTAACTCAAGATTTAGAAAACTAGGAGTGACGATTCTAAATGGAATGATGGACAAATGAAAACATGTGCAAATTCTTACAAAAAAATAAATGAGTATGTTTGATTCTAAATGTGTAAACCTAAGTAAGGGGCTGACCAAATGAAGAGATGATTAGATTGTGTAAAGAAATGAGGAAATGCATGAAGAATGACTTGTTAAACTCCTAAAAAATATTGGGACCAGAAAACAGAATTGCATAAATATGTTAATGTCTTGACTTTTACATATATGATTAGAGAAACTATGTGAAAAGGTGATGAAATGAGTATATGTGCAGAATTGTGTATCGTTAAGCCTTAAAGGCAAACTGGAACCGAAATGGGAATTACAACATGTTAATGCTTTGATTTTTTGTTTGTACAATGAATGAACATGCATAATTGTGAACCAAGTTAACGGGTATGCATTGAGGAATGTTATTGTGAATACACTTGTGATAAAATATGATGAATTACAAGTAAAAATTTAGGGAGTAATGGCCAACAATGTTTTGGCTAAGAGGGGAGAAATAAATTATGAAGGAAACTATGCATGATGAACACATTAAGAATGACATGAGATGAACTGGAAAAGAACCTTTATGTGTTGTATAATTGTATTAGTTGTGTAGGTGTATTACTATGATACAATTGAGAATATAGAAATGTATGATTATAACAATGTTATGTGTTGGTTTTGGAAATGGTGAATTGGGAAAAACCTTGGAAAATGTACATTTGGGGATGTTGCTTTTCTATTACTGGATAATGTATGATGAATGGAGTGTGGTTGGTGACATTTTATGTCTGGCTGGGTTGGGATACGTGGAGGGGGAAAAAGCATGACGTAAACCTTACGTGTAGTCTAGAGAGAAGGCAAAACTAGAAATGACTAACCTTGTCGCTGACGATTCCTAAATTGGCAGTGACTTAGTTTACGTTGATGATTTCTAGGTTAGCAACGACTCAGTTTTCATCAACTATGTCTAAGTCAGTAGTAGCTTATGTGTGCTGACTATTTCAGCGTCAGCCATAAAACTAGGTTACGTTGACAATTTTCGAGTCAGCAGCGACTCAATTTTCATCAATGATTTATGAGTCAGTAGTAGCTTATGTGCGCTGATGATTTCAGCATCAGCCGTAAAACTGGGTTATGTTGATGATTTTTGAGTTGATAGCGACTCATTTTTTGTTAACGATTTATGAGTCAGCAGTAGCTTATGTGTGCTGACGATTTCAGCGTTAGCCGTAAAACTAGGTTATGTTAATGATTTTTAGGTCGGCAGCGACTCAGTTTTGTCAATGATTTTCGAGTCATTAGTAACTTATACATGCTGAAGATTTCAGTGTCAGCCGTAAAACTGGGTTACATTGATGATTTTTGGGTTGACAACGACTAAATTTGCCAATGATTTCTAAGTTAACAATAGACTAGGTACACAAACGATTTTATACATTAGCTATAGGATTGGAATTCTAGGTCACCAGCGAATCAATTTTGTTGACAAATTTTGTGTCACCAGTGAATCAGTTTTCGTTGATGAATTCTAGGTCACCAATGGATCAATTTTGCTAGCAAATCCTGTGTCACCAGCGAATCAATTTCGCTTACAATCCTGTGTCACCAGCGTATTGGTTTTGTTGGTGAATTATGTGTTACTAGCGAATCAGTTTTCGCTGTTGAATTCTGAGTCACCAATGAATGAGTTTTTGCTGGCAAATTTTATGTCACCAGCAAACTAGTTTTCGTTGACAAATTCTGTGTCACCAGCGAACCAGTTTTTGCTAACGAATTCTGCGATAGAATTCCATATCAGAAATGACTAAAATGCTTGTAACGACTTCATTCCATATCACTTGAATGTGAACATGTGTGTTCTTGAAATATGTATGGTGTGAGCTATGAGATTTATCGAATGTAAATGTGCTAATTTATGATCATTGGATGTATCAGGTGGTGTAACCGGGATTGAACCTTTGACTGGACGAGGACATCTTAAGGGAGGACCAGGTAGGTGATTTCCAGTCCCTTCTAGTATAATGTAAATTTTTTGAAATGAATTCATTGCGAAAGATCAATCATCATGCTATAGTAAATACCAAACTGTTAGGGAATATTTAAACGAGTATTACGAAGGATATATTATTACATTATAGTGACTACTAAACTATTATGAAATGTTTGAACAAGTTTTACAAAGGAGCTATTATTGTGTAATAAAGAATGTTAAACTGTTATGGAATGTTTGAATGAGCAATACGAAGAATCTCTTATTGTGTTATAGTGAATGCTAAACTATTATGGAATGTTTGAACGAGTATTACGAAGGATCTATTATTGTGTTATAGTAAATGTTAAACTGTCATGAAATGTTTATATAAACATTATTCAAAGGGCTTATTATTGTGTTATAATAAATGCTAAACTATTATGAATTATTCAAATGAGTATTACAGTTAACTTCGGCTAATGTCATCCAAGATGGATGACCAGGTGTGTATATTGTGATTAGCTATGGCTAATGGCATTCAAGATGGATGACCGGGTGTGTATATTGTGATTAGCTATAACTAATGGCATCCTAAGTGGATGGCCAGGATGAATTGATGATTAGCTTCAACTAATAGCATCCACAATGGATGGCCGGGATGAATTAATGATTAGATTCGGTTAATGACATCTGAAGTGGATGGCCGAGATGATTTGATGATTTAGCTTCGGCTAATGGCATCCGTAATGGATAACTGGGTTATGTTTGATAATTAGCTTTGACTAATGGCATCCTAAGTGGATGGTCGAGATGAATTCATGATTAGTTTCGACTAATGGCATCCACGATGGATAACCGGGTTATGTTTGATGATTAGTTTCAGGTAATGACATCCTAAGTGGATGGCCGTAATGAATTGATGATTAGATTCGGCTAACAACATCCGAAGTGGATGGCCGAGTTTGAAAGTTGTGATTTGTGTACTATATCGTGTATGTACGAAAGCTTGTAAAAGAACTATGATTGTTAGCTATAATCGGAAAATAACGATAATATTTTATTTTAGTTATTTAACTTCTTATTACTAATTGTTTATAATTCTTGTAAATATTTGTATTGTAGCAGGGACGTAACACCTACGAGGCGCGTAAGAACCCCATTTCATGGATCCATATCTTTTGCAAAGAACTACGAATTCACGTGTTTTATATGCTATGTATTTGTAGAAGTGAACGTACAATTTGTATAATTGCTATTCAACGTATTTGTATAAACTTATGTCATTGCATTGTTAGACTGGGGATGTGAAGTTTATGTATGTATTAATATGATTTAACGCGAAGCTTATGTATATAATCGTGATATTGTGAGTTTACGTATTGATCACTTTTATGAGATGTTGATTTACATTGTCCTATGTGGATTGCACTTTACTAATGAATGGAATCCATAAATAATTAGACACTGATAAATTTGATAAAAGTGTTCCTTACCTCTTAGTTACAATAATTAAAGGAGAGTTTTGCATGGAAATCAAGCTTCTCCTTCTTTTATTCTCCTTCAATTCCAACAGCCCCTTCCAAGGTTTCAAGTCCAAGAACTTCTCTTTTCCATTACTTTGCAAGAACATGAAGACTTTCTTCCTAATGTCTTAAACTAACCTTCTTTAAGAAATTTTTTTGGTGTTATCCCTCACAAAATGAGGAATTTCCTCTTCTCTCCCTTGCTGAAATTTTTTGTAGCCCCCTTTCCTTTTTAACTTGTCAGCCACACAAGGAAAGATAAGGGTATTTATAGTCAATTTTTCAATGTTTTACACTTTGATCCCCCACTTGTTTCCCTTTTCCATTTCAACCTTTAATAACCTTTATTTTTTATAATTTAATGCTCCCATATCTTTACTTTCATTTCATTTAATCCCTTCTACTTAAATGAAATATATATCCCATTTTTCTAATTTTAAAATTTTAAATTAAACTCTTTCTCACTTGAATTAAATTTATCTTTGTTTTTAATCAGGGGATTACACCCTTTTTCACCAGAGTCTATTTATACTCTTCTTACTTAAAGCAATTTTACCTAAAAGTTTATAGTTCATCTCACCTAATTAATCCAATTCAATTTTCTTTAATTAAAAATTTCAACCCATTTTTTTTTACTAACCCTAAAAATTATAACTTTGCACTCCAATGTCCTTCCTACTATTTTCATTAAAAATATTCTCAGAATTTCTATTTTGTACTTAATTTTCTTTTTTTTTTTCAAATAATACATTTAGAATGGGGGTTTACAAAACCTATTCTAAATAGTAATGTTATTGAGTTGAATGCCTACAAAATATGGGATAGCTTATGTCATGTGTTTTAATTATGAGACTCCTATTGTATCAAAGCATTATTCCTAAATGTTCTTAGTTAATGCTCTATTAAGATTGGACATTAATTAGAGAGACTGATACAATTATATTTTTTCTTTTATGAAAGGAAGCAATTGTTCTTATAAGCTGAGGTATGAGGGATACCTAGAATTAATATAGAGGTGTTTGTTAGATGACATATATGTTGAACTAATCTACATGAGAATTCCATATAGAGAGACTGATTGTGTCTATGAAAAAGCTCACGTGATGATTGTGTTAGTGATCCTTAAACTTGAAATCACTAAGTTATCTTATATAGAAAATGTTATGTTTTGATCCTATTACATGTTATCCACAATGGGGAGCGCCGGTTCTGTTTGTGAAAAAGAAGGATGGTACTCATAGACTTTATATGGACTATTGCAGCTAAATAAGGTAACAATGAAGAATAAGTATTCGCTGTTGCAGATAGATGACTTATTCGATCAACTAAAGGAGGCTAGGGTATTACTAGATGAAGATTAAAGAACAGGATATACCGAAAATGTAACATCCCCTATTTCTGGGATAAAACAACAATCTCATGTCCATAGAAAAACAGAGTAGTTAATTTTTTTTTTGTATATACATATTCATGGTCTTCGTATTAACATCTACTGGAATTTCGACGGAGTCTCTCCTATGCCGGAAGGTCCCAAGACATGTAACCTGTTTACACTTCTAACAGTTCGCATCTCATAACTTAATTCCCGACCTAATTATCTTGGGTTTCAATTCCACAATTATACTCACACCTATCAACCATAATATTTATGATATCCATTATATAACAAAAATATCATTATGGATGGATAATTTAAATAAATATAATTACATAAACATGAAATATGGTTATATAAACTACAGCGTTAAATTCATCCAATCAAGTTTAAACATTTATTAAACAAATTAAATTATACAAACATTTTCATGTTTACAAAATACAAGGGTATACTCCCTAGAACCTAGATTTCAAGAAAGGAACATAAGCTAGAATCTACTCCGTCGTGCATGCGATGATCCTGAAACAAAATACATATTATTGCAAGGTGAATATCACAATAAAAATAATAATATGAATATCTAATAATTTCAGCAGGGTAACATGCATTCATAATTCATTTACTTCTCCCTTCTAGTTTTTTATATTAAAACCTCTTCCTTATTCAAACTATTAATAACCGTTTCCTCTGCCACTATCAACCTTCATTCCAGACCTTATAAGATCAACGTGATTACTTTTGCTTATCACATTACCGATACCATTTTCACTGGTATCGTCATCGCCACTCCATAGGAGTTGATATAAGGTGATCCCTTTACCCGGGATCCTAACATACACTAAATGTATGCTGGCCAATACATGGTGATCCCCTTACCCGGGATCCTAACATACACTAAATGTATGCTGGCCAATACGTGGAGATCCCCTTACCCGGAATCCTAACATACACTAAATGTATGCTGGCCCATTCATGACGATCCCTTTACCCGGGATCCTATCATACACTAAATGTATGCTAGCCGGTACAGGGTGATCCCCTTACCCGGGATCCTAACATACACTCAATGTATGCTAGACAATACATGGTGATCCCCTTACCCGGGATCCTAACATACACTCAATGTATGCTAGTTTATGCCTCAAATCACACTTCTCATATTTCCTTTGTCAGTGAGAATTTCATCACTTGGCAATTCACATAACAACTTTTCACCTTGAATATACATACATTCAGTAATTCACATTTCACATAAAAAATATATTAAATCATGGAATTTAACTAGAAAGCATAGGTGTGAATCACCTACCTGCAATAGAAGCTCTACTCGTGCTCCCCTGCTGCTGCTGTTGCACCACGTCTGTGGTCCCTCCTGCAAATCACAGGTTTATCTCATAAATTTTCCTCACTCAAGGATAAGTTTTATAATAACCATATCAACAACCAATAAGTCTTTCTTTCAATCATTTCTTAGTACTTTATGTTTTTCTCATTTCACTCATTATTACTGTCGTTCTTTGTCCAATCCTAGTTATCATTCCTTTCTTTATATTTGGACTATCACTGTCCAACCAAGTCTTGCCTCGTTTTTGAATTGTTACTGTCTGACCTCTCCTCAGATTTTTAACTATATCTGGAGTTATAGAACTCCGATTCAATTGAAATTTATGGGGTTGGAAAGGTAAGACATGAGGCTATAAGTTCTATGTTGGAGAAGAACCCAGTTCTGCCTCTAAGATAGTCAAAATCGTTCATTAACAAACACTTGGACTGTTACTGTCTATTTTTAAACTGTTACTGTCTGACCTCTCCTCAGATTTTTAACTATATCTGGAGTTATAGAACTCCAATTCAAGCAAAATTTATGGCGTTGGAAAGGTAAGACATGAGGCTACAAGTTCTATGTTTTGATAAGAACCCAGTTCTGCCTCTAAGGTAGTCAAAATCTCTCATTAACAAACACTTGGATCATTCTTGTCCAACACATTCTTGTCCATTTTTGAACCTTCTTGTCTTGTTTTTAAACCGTTATTGTCTAGACATTGAAATTTTACTGTCTTGTTTTTGAACAGTTACTGTCTAGACATTGAATTGTTACTGTCCAACTGTTACTGTCCGTTTTTGAACTATTACTGTCTTGTTTTTGAACTGTTACCGTCTAGATATTGAACTGTTACTGTCTTGTTTTTGAACTGTTACTGTCTGACCTCTCCTCAGATTTTTAACTATATCTGGAGTTATAGAACTCTGATTCAGGCAAAATTTATGGTGTTAGAAAGGTAAGACATGAGGCTACAAGTTCTATGTTTTGAGAAGAACCCAGTTCTGACTCTAAGGTAGTCAAAATCGCTCATCAATGAACCAGACCTACTACCCTATAGGGTCTGTCATGACCCAGTCTCGGTTAGTGACCCATAACTGGAGTTCTATGACTCCAAATTGAGCAAGACCAATTTCATTAGTTAGTAAACATCTAAAACTACAATTTCTATAAGGAACTTGATCCTAATTCCTTCATTCTCCTACCCAAAATCTCTTTGAAGGTCAAGAGATGAAACTATCCAGATTCATCAGCCTTTCCATTTACACAAAACATATGAAGTTCTTTACTTTAACAACTCTTACTTTTTCCTCAATTCAAGTCTAAGAACTCAATATATAAATTAACATCCAGGCATCAATTCATAATCGACTTGAAATGACTCACAAGACCAGGTTTAGAATATGTTACCTGGTGCGAATCAAGGCTTCGATCCCTCCTTTTCTTTCTAATGACAGCCGACCCTCCCCTCTTCTCTTCTTGTTCAATTTTTTCTTGTTAATCCTTTTCCCACCAGGGTTTATTTTACCTATAACCCTCAATCTGGGATGGGTTCTTGAAATTTTGGTGTTTCTCTCTTGATTTGTAAAAATAGATATAAAAACTCCCTCTTTTCTTTCTTTACGTAGCTGCAGATCTTTTTTTTGTGAGAATAGGAGTATTTATGCTCTATAATTATTCTTATTTGCATTTAGGCCCCATTTTCTTTAAGTGTATTCGTTCTTGCCCCCACTTCTTTTTAGTTTAGTTTATTTTCTTTAATTTAATCCAGCCTTGGTTTTTCTCGGGATTTACAGAAAACTTCTTTTAGAACCCGATACGAACACTATAAAGTTTTGGTGTTGCCGTTTAGGTTGATAAATGCCCCAGCACTCTTTATGAACCTGATGAATCAGGTTTTTCAATTATACCTTGACAAATTTGTCATAGTGTTTATAAATGACATATGGGTCTATTCAAGCTCCTTTGAAGATCATGAATGGCAGTTAAAGCAGGTGCTGGGGACCCTAAGGAGTCATTAGTTATACACTAAACTGAATAAATATGACTTATGGTTGAGTATTTTTTATATTGGGGTAGTATCTTATAGTGTATGTTTATAGCCTGATATTATAAAAAATCATTAGGAAAATATGCATGGATCCATAAATAATTCCAAAATGGTCCTAGAGTTTTCTTATAATTTTTTAAATTTTCTAAGAGTTTGTTTAACTATATACACAAATAAAAACAAATTAAAACTAAATGGAAATGGCATAGGGTGTATTTGTCTAACACGCCTTTAGCCTAAAGTCAAAGACATTACATATGCCTTAAGGGTGTGTTTGACAAACATGCCTTAAGGACCCAAACAAGGCTTTATTTCTTAAAAGAAAAAAGAGGTGTGCCAAATACACCTTTAAATCTGGGTTAGGCTTGGGCTAGCCACATGGGTCAGACCTATTACACCAGAGACCCCAAACCCTTGTGTATGGGCTGGGCTCATGCCCAACCCAACCAAATTAGTTGTTCGAGAGATGGCCTAATGGGCCTTTTCTTTTTTAAAAAAAATTGGGCTGAACCCAACCTAACCATACGAGTTGGCTTTAAGTCCAGCCCATGCAACTTGTTCACTAGCCCAACCTAGTGACCACATTACTTTCCTTTGCATAACATGAATTATTTCATGTTCTGTAGGTTTGCTTAAACAATAACAAAAATGGAGAGAGGAGGAAAATTACTTGGGTTGTGGATGGGGCGTTACTAGATGGTCACTCAGTCATTGGTGGTGGTTTGGACATCATGGAGCTACTGTTGTCCACGGTGGTGGTGTTTAGGATGCTAGAGAAGAAGTTGTTGGTGGAGAAGAAAACATTGTGTAGGTTGTAGTGTGGGGGGAACTATTATTGTTAGCTGGCCTAGGGATGTCTTGGTCACTGGTTGGTGGTGGAGGGAGCAATGTTGTTGCTGGTGTTGGATGTGGTGGAAAGATATTGTAGTCCACGATGGTGTTGCCTGGGTTGGTGGTTGTGTTATCATGAAAAAGAAAAAAAGAAATGGTGGAAGTTGTTTGCTTGGTTAAAAACAAAAGGTTAAAAAGCTAGTGAAAGGTATTTTTCAAGGTGTCAGAGGTAATGTTTACTGGAAATGTAAGGGAATATTTGTTTTTTTGTTTTTAAGAAAAGCTGGTGCAATGGGTTTTATGCCTTTATTTTTCTCCTTTTCTTCTCCACAAAATTCATCTTATTTATAGGGTATGAAAGAAGGATACGAGGTGTTTCTTAGGCATGGTTTGTGGCTATTGATTTGCTTGAGAATCATCTTAATCGTTGGCCACAAACCAGCAACGTAGTACTGCAAAACTAGTACTATCAAAGCAAATTAGGTTAGAGTTTTTGGCCATTTATTGCAGTGGCTGCAGGGATGCAAACCGGCAAAGAAATGGACGAGGGTGTAGTACAATGTCAGAGGGTGAGGATGGTGTGTCTTTCGTCTTGTTTTGAGGATAAATGAAGCATTAACTGGCCTCCAAAAGTGGGTTTATGGGAAACTTTTCATCTTGGTTCTCGGTCTTGAATATTTTCAATTTCATCCTTAATTGACCTTCAAACTTCTATTTTCTTCAATTCACCTCCTTTTCAGTATGATCCTTGGTTTCAAATTTCTTCAATTTGACCTTTAATTGACCACCAAAGTTTGATTTTCTTGCAATTTTTATCTCTGATTTCTTTCAATTGAGTTTGAAAAAATTAAATATGTCCTTTAAAATTCAAATATTCTCAATAAGCTCAAATTAAGATTTCAAACTTAATTGTTTTTCATCAATTTAGTCCATAATAAAATTAATTTGACCTATTAAAAGTCTAATTAAATCATTGCACTTAATTAATTCTTTTAATTTGACCCAAATTAATTCTTAAATTTAATCAAACCTTTAATTGTGCTCATGATTAAATCAAATTAGCCTATTAAAAGTCTAATTAGTCCTTACACTTAATTGTTATGCAAATTTGTCCAATAATCTTTTAATTTGACCTTATATTTGTATTGTCTTTCAAACTAGGGTAGAATTGGGTTCCATATTTTTGTCCAAAATCTCAATTTTGTTCCTCCATGCATTTGAAAATCTTCTCAGAGGCTCTTGCCAAGTTGCTAATTTTATTTTTATTTTAATTTTGAAAGAAATCGATGATTTTGGGGGAAACACAAAAATCAAGTTATGACAACTGCCCCCTCTTACAATACTTATGATAGAAAGTCTTATAAAAGACTTTAGATAGTAAGCTTGTAAAGAAGAAAAGATGAGAGATTGTGATTTGACTAGATCAAGAAATGGTCAATCCCTCTAAAAGTATCAAGAGTGAAGGCTTGAAACGCACTCATGAGAAAAGAGATTAGGCTAGAAAACGCACTATCTGGTACATGGGGACTAGAAAACACACTAAAAAAAATGGAAAAGGCTAGAAAGTGCAATATCCGGTATGCGAGGGTTAGAAATCATACTCGGAAGAAAAGATATAGGGCTAGAAAGCGCTCTATCTGATTAGTAAGGGCTAGAAAAGTACACCTAAAAGAAAAAGGGTAAGGCTAGAGAGCACATTATCCATTATGTGAGGGCTAAAAATCACACTTAAAAGGAAAGAGATATCAAAAGGAAAGAGAAAGTGCTAGAAAGTGCATTATCTGATAGAAGAGGGCTAGAAGCCACTCTCAAAAGAAAATGGATAAGGCTAGAAAAGGCATTATACGATATGCGAGGGCTAGAAAGCACACCCGAAAAGAAAAAGATAAGGCTAGAAAGCACACTCAAAAGAAAATGAATAAGACTAGAAAGCGTATTATCTAATATGCGAGGACTAAAAAGCACACTTGAAAGAAAAAAGATATGGCTAGAAAGCAAACTATTTGATGGGTGAGGGCTAGAAAGCGCACTCAAAAGAAAATGGATAAAGATGATATCTTTTACTTGAAAGGTTTGAGTCTATTAAGGATTCTTTCCTATGCGATATGTTATGATTAATATGCATATATTCTTACTTAAGAAATATAGGTCCCCTTTCTTCGTGGGCTCTTTCTTTCAAAACTTTAATCCTTGTAGCAAGCTTTCATGGCTCTTTCACTTCTGCTTACCCCAGCCACAACTCGTGGACTTGACCTCTAAGGAGAGATGCTCATTTGATGATCTCAGATGATACCGACATACCCCATTATCTGAAAACCCTTATCTCAATAATTGTGACCTATTCCATGATGTCTTTTCTCAAAAGTTTTTGGAGGATTTGAATAGCTTTGTTTCCCATTTTATGTTCTCCTAAAAGAAGAGTTATGGAGCCAACCTTTACTATTTTGTTTTAGTTGCCCCCAGCCTGATCATGCCACTAGGTATATTTATCTTGTTTTGTTTGCTTGAAATTTCTCAAGGCTTATATCTTATAAAAAAAGGGCTTGGCTATTTACAAGAGATTGCTTTCATAAGATTTTTATTTTTTTGGAATTTCAAAGCCAATTCCTAAACACAAGAACCATTTCGATGTTAGTTTAAAGCAAATTTGTTCCAAAAAGAATTCAAGCAATCCCTATAGATAAGGTTTCATAATAGTTGAAAATCTTTGTTGTTTTATTGTCAATTAATAAAAATGTGAAGTGACATTTTGTTGGTCAAACAATTTTAAGTTGAGAATTTTTTTTAAAAAAAAAAAAATATTTGAAGCATTCATTTACTTGTATGAATAATGAAGCATAATCGAGGCTTCTCGAAAACAACTCATTTTCATATGGAAAAGCATCACTTACCAATCCAGATTGCTCACCTTCAACTAGAAAGGGCTTTATTAGTACATAATATGGGTTTTGGCTATTGGATATTTAATAAAATGGTACTTGTAGGCTCAAAAGGTGTTTAAAGGATCTCAAGAATGAGGATCACCTAAGCTCATTCCAAAACCTTTTTTTTGGTAATGGGATTCCTAGATCTTAGGGTTGACTTTGTAAAATGGTTTGGCATGCCCTTAACATTTAGACTATTTGATTGTGAATATCATCATTATATTCATTGTTTTGAATTTATTCATACCTCCAACTTTGTTTGGGCACCTTTAATCATTAAGGATCATTTTGTATATTATTGCGGTCAAATTATTTTTCTAATCCATGTATTTTCCCCTAGTGAGGAGTGAGATCCTAGTTAGAGTTGATTTTCAAGAAAAACTTGCTAGGCTCAAAGGGGGAAAAGGATATTTTTTAGTGTTGTGAAAGGATTATTAGAGATGGTCTTTCCTAATTTTAAACGCATGCTTTTAGGAACGGTAAGGTTTACTTTCCTTCACTTTGGTCATGCAAAATTATTTTTCATTGTGATTATGAATCATTATTCATTCAATTAAAACTCAGCTTCAATGTTATTTTATGGTGTTTGGTATATTTTTTGGTTTGTAAGCATTTGATCCCAAAACTCACTTGTGAAAAACAAACACCAATTTAACCTCCACATTTGTACTAATAACTTTGATTTCCCAAAAACTTTTGTGAAAACACAAAAACAAGGTTTTTTAAGTTTACAAGATCATGTAGAGTTTTTTTTTTTTTAGAAAGAGGAAATACACCAAAGAATTCTTGGCCAAACTTTGATTTTTATTAATTTAATAGGCAAAATACTTTAGGAATAGTATTTCTTTACGGGTTTAGGTATATCATCTCCATCCATCTTAGTTAAAATTATAGCTTATTCGGAAAAAGCCTTCTTCACCATGTAAGGTCCTTTGTAGTTCAGTGTCCATTTACTCTAATCTTTTCCCAATGGCAGCAAGATCTTTTTCAATACTAGGTCTCCCTCTTTAAACACTCTTGGCCTAATCTTTTTGTTATATGCCTTAGCCATTCTACTTTGGTACAACTGGTGGTGACAAATGGCTACCAATCTCTTTTCACTTATCAGATTCAACTGCTCAAATTTTAGCTTTGACCATTCTAATTCTTCTAGTTTTGCATCCATTAAAACCCTTAATGATGGAGTCTCCACTTATAAAGGCAACGCTACTTCCATCCTGTATACTAGAGAGTAAAGGGTTGCACCCGTAGAAGTTCTGATTGCAGGGTGGTACACGTGAAGTGCGTATGAAAGCATATATACCAATCCTTATAGGTGACCACCATCAAGTTTCCCAACTTTTAGACTCATGATGCAAGCATTATACTCGGTCATATTATTGGTGCATTCAAATTGCAACCTTAGCAAAACAGGGTACTGCACATCCTCATCATGAAGGTTAAAATTCAGTGGCTTATAATCTTCCACAACATGATCTGCCTAGATGGTCACTAATCGCACTTCCTTTTACAACCTTTCTTGTCGTATAAACAATGATGTATTCTTTTAACAACACTTGTCATCTTGCTATCTAGCTTGACAAGTAAGGCTTTTCACATATATATTTGAGCGGATCCAGTTTTAAGATCAACTAGGTCATGTAGTACAACATATACTGCCTAGGCCTTTTTACGCCCCAAACCAAGGCACAATATAGCCTTTTGAAGGCAATATACTAGGATTCATAATCATTAAACTTCTTGCTCTAGTAATGGATAACTTGTTCTTTCCTCTCTGACTCATCATGTTGGCTCAACATGCATCCCATAACTTTTTTGTCACCATCAAATATAGGAATAGAGGTTTTCCTGGTATAGGAGGCATTATCAATGACGAGTTTTGGAAATATCTTTTGATCTTATCAAAAGCTTCTTGGCAATATTATTTTATACTCCGAGATTTTTCTTTCCAAATAATAGAAAATCGACTCACACGTTACCATGAGTAAAACTTCTTACTTCTTTCTCCATCTTAGGCACCAACATATCCTAGATTTCCTTTACTTTATTCGGATCAACTTCTTGACTGCTTAGTACAAAACCCAACAATTTTTCAGTCCTTAACCTGAATGAGCACTTTATGGGATTCAATCTTAATTCGAATTTTTGCCACCTTTCGAACAATTTCCTCAATACCTGCTCATCATCTTCTTCTTTCTTTGATTTGGCAAGTATATCATCCACATAGACTTCCACTTCTGGATGTATCATGTCATAGAACAAAGTGACCATTGCTCTTTAAGTGGCACCAACATTCCTCAATCCAAATGACATCACTTTATAGCAAAAGGTTTTCCAAAGCATGAAAAATATAGTTTTCTCATCTTCCTCTACCATTCTAATCTGATTATATCTTGAGAACCCATCCATGAATGAGTACGTGGCACTCTTCACAACATTGTCGACTAAGATACATAAGTGGGGCAGAGGAAAGTTATCCTTCTAGCTTGCCTTCTTAAAGTCTCTATAATCCACACATACCCTGATTCTGCCATCCTTCTTAGGAACTACAACTACATTAGCCACCTATAGAGGATAATGGACCACATTATGGAATTCTGCATCTCATAGTTTATGTATTTCTAACTTCACCTTAAGTAGCATATCCGGGTGCATTTGTCTGGTCTTTCATTTGACCGACTTCTTTCCACCAAGGGAATAATATGTACCATTATGTCAGTGTCTAAACCAGGCATATCTACATAAGTCCAGGAAAAGACATTCATATATTCATGTAACAAATAGATTAGGCCATCTTTTTTCCTAGTTGTAATAAGGGTACCAGTCTTCAATTATTTCTTTTCTTGTTCAATACCCAAATTTATAATTTCTACCTCTTTACTAATAGGTTTCCAGGTTTTCTCATAATTCTCCATCAACCTAGTAAAACTCTTTTATTTCCTTTTCTTCCTAGTCTTTGTCATATATTGCAATTATATTATGAAAGTTTGGCCAATCACTCTTAATGCAATGGGTTCATGAATTGATGGAACTTTTAATGTTCCTAAAAATGTAAAGTGTGCTGTGTAAGTGTGTTATTTGCATGGAAAATAAAGAAAACAAAGACACATTTTAGACCCAAGAAAATGCATGATATCATTCAATTAAAAAGGCTCTTTTGATAAAGAAGATCTTGTGACATTATGAGATAAATTGCATCAAGACAAAAACAATGTAGAAATAACAGAACATAAAAAGACATCTAGAGAGAGGTAAAACATCAAAACAAAACAAAACACTTTAGCAAACATGGTCAAACAATAAAAATTATTTTTTATACGCAACAGGAGCAGACTCCATCTTCAAATTCTAGTATGCCTCTCCCTCAGCCAGCTTCTTCACAAAGGCTTTTGCAGGGATATCATCGATGGTGTACACAGACAGCTGTAGCAGCATCTCATCTTCTGCGATGACCTTCACTTCCTCAATCTATTCCTTGTCTTAACATTCCAAAGCACTGTTGTGGAGGTCTTCCATTCCAGATTTGATCACCTCCACAAACCTTGGAAAGTTTGTTTGAAGTGGCATGTTGGTAGGGCCTTCCTCTTTTGGCTCTCATCCTTCAATCATTGCCATTTTAACTTCCCTTCTGTTACTACCAACCTGCCATCTTTCTTAGGCTTATACCTGAGATCAAATCTCTAGTTCGCACATTTAATTTCATCAAATTGACTCACTCAGGCATCCTAATATTAGGATCATACTGGAAAGGAATCCCATGCTTCAGGAAGCAATTGACGACCATCATTATTGCTTCCAAAATTTTCAGTCTTCTTAGTATCATGCCTTTAGGAACCCATTCGACATTTATGATTTTGAAAGCATGAATACTTTTATTTCTGCAATCTTCTTCCTCGATGAATGATACAACCATATTCTTGATCATAGAAATTTTCTCTTCAACCTTGATAGTTATCAGCATCCCATTCATAATATATTTTAGGCATTGGTGTAATGAGGAGGCTACTGCTCTAGCCACATGGATCCATGGTCTTCCTAACAATATACAATAAAAAGAATGAATATCCCTCACCTACAGTGTCACCAAGAACATCTATGGCCCCACAAATAACTCCACTTTGAAGGTCCCAATTATCTACCTTGGCAAGTCATCATATGGTCTTGTTATCATGGTACTAGGTTTTATGTGTGACCCATCGATGGGCATTTCTTTCAACATGTGCCTGGACAACACATTCAATGTTGAACCGTTATCAATCAGTACCTTCCCGATTAAGACATTTTTTGCATCATATTGTAATGTACAATGTTTTGTTATATCTAGTACTATCAGGATCCAAATCATATTTGGTAAAGTATAGATAATTTGAAGCCTGGATCCTTCCTCCTAAATGTTTTATAGTGTCCTGGTTGATATCTTGAGGTATGTATGCCTCATTCAACACCTTTTGCAGAGCCTTCCTATATGACTTAGAGCTCAAAATCAATAACAATAATGATATTCTAGCAGAAGTCATCTTAAACTGCTCAACAATAATGTATTCATTGTGTTTCATCAGCTTTAGGAATTTATTGATCTCTTTTTAGTGACAAATTTGTTCCATTTCTCAATCAGGTTAACTACTTTCCCCTTTGCTTTCTTTTATTTCTCAAGCTCTTCTAGGTTGAAACATTTTACGCTACAGGATAAGCCTCCAACTTTTGCTTAGAAATCAGGCACTAATTGCACGCTCTAGAAGGATTACTCATAGTTATATTGTAAGGAATTGTAGTTTCCCTTACTTGTCATTATAGGTTTTGAGAGAATTAGTTTGGGCAATCCTTCTACAGTGAATTATACCCAGCAGACTTCCTTGTTTTCTAGGTTCATCTATCATGGATAGTTCTCTACCTGTTTCCTGTTTCCCTCTCAATTCTAAAGGTTCCTCGAATCAACATTTGTATCATCTTATTGTAAAAACCTTCATATTGATTGATCGTATGGCTTTCTTCACAGTGATACTTACAAAAATACCTCCTTGTTAATCCATCTTTATAACTACCCTTCTTGTACCTGGCTTCTATTAGCATTTTGTGAACCTTATCGAGCAACAACTTTAAACTCTAAACTTTTACCTCTAATGCATTTACTGTTCTGCTACCCAAGGCATGATTGTATATAAGGTTTGTATTTACATTCGGGGTCTCCTCAAATATTATCCACCCAACTTTAATTAATTACAAGAGCTTTTTCTTAAAGGCATTGTAGGTATTGATGCTATGCCTTATGACGATGGCGTGATATTCACAGGTTAGTTCGGCTTATGCTAGTTGTGATAGGGTGGTTGTAGTGGCATGGGTAGTACTGAAGCTGTTTTGTCGATACTTAGTAGCTTTTGGTACATCTCACTCAAGGATAATGTTAGCGGGTGTAGTTGTTCCTAGGTTCTTTGGTAATTTGTCCTAGATTGATTTTCAGCTTGGTTGTTTTGGGTTTTAGGTTTTTTGATAGGAAAATAGGAGTTAAAGTTGATGTTGGCGATTTGGGATGAAGGAGATGGAGTGTTGTAGTTTTGGAATTTGTTTTTGTTACTTGTGTAGCCAACCTTGATATGATCAACATCCTGCTTCTTCCTTCCAAAACCCCTATTTTCAGTAGGCGCGAAGATCTTACCACTTTTTATGCCTTGCTCTGTACGCTCGGTCATGGCTACAATGTATATGAATTTTTTTGTTGAATTACCCATCACATATTCATAGTATGACACTTTGAGCATATTTGCAAATAAAGCAACCATCTCCTTGTTTAAAAGTGGAGGATGTACTTATGCAGCTAGATCCCTCTAATGTTGAGCGCACTCTCTCATTATTTCTTTGTCTGTCTTCTCTAGATGAGAAAGGCTTGTTCTATCGAGGGCAATATTCATATTGTATATATATTGTTTGATAAAAGTATCCACAAGGTCTTTCCATCTCCAAATCTTTATGTTATCTAATCTTATGTATCAACTTAACATTGTCTCGCTCAGATTGTCGTGAAAAAAATGAATCAACAATTTTTCATCATGCACTACTTATGTCATCTTGTTACAATAAGACTTAAGATGGGTGACAGGACACTAAGTTCTAATGTACTTTATGAACTTGGGTACACATAACTTCTTTGGTACTACAATATTCGGGACCAAACACATTTTACGGCTTGTATGGGATCATACATATCTACTCCTTTAATAGCCCTTACTCTATTTTCTAGTGTAGCTATCTTATCATGATCAATGTCCTCATAGGACTTTGTTTTGTGAGATTCATTGGTGAATGCATTTACAACTTCTAGGACTAGTGTAAGTATTATTGACTACACAAATGCTCTATTAAATAGAGGTTTATGGCTTTGTCCACCTATCATTTCTTCAGGTTAAATGGTTGTCTGGTTCTAAGCAAAAGTCATAGGCCGATTGGACTGGCCTTCACTATAGATTTTTTTAGCATTTGCTTGAGCAAGCTAGCGATGTGGGCCATGTTATCCTTTAAAAAATCCAACTCTTTTTGGAAATGAGCATCATGATGAACGCGTTTTTCATCTTCCATGTTTCTTTGTCGAAGTCTGGTGGAGTAAACTTTATGGATTTGAGCTTTTCAAAGACCTATATTTCAATTTGGGCATGCATTTATGACATTTAAACTCTAAGATATGAATGTATGCATGCTTATGAATGTAAGTGTATGTACACATATATCGGGTATGGATTAACCGGTTCAAAGATTTGATCTATGACTTCTTTATGGAGTACTCGTAGAATCTATAGTTTGATGGATTTGAAGAGATTTTTTTTAGTCCTCGAATCGGTTGAATCCCATACACATTAGAAAGTACCATTAAAGAGTGGGTCTAAGCCCTTTTTCATTTATGAAAAGCAAATAGTTCATACAAGGAGTTTATATTATGGAATAAAACTTCTATACATCTCTACTCATTCTGAAATATCTCCCCCCATATGGCTACATTTGTAATAGAAGCTAAAACCTCACTCAAATACTCTTTATACTTGCCAAAGTTGTTGTAGATCATGCAGGGTTTCATTCATAATTCATTTGCCTTTTGAACCACCTTATCAATCAACATGCTTGTTTATTTAGTCTTGTAATGTAACAAAGTGTTGTCTTTAAACAACGCATCATTGCTCATGGTCAATGACTCATTGTTCCTATCCAGTATCTTAGTAAAGCTGCCACAAGAGGAGTTTTTTTACGTATAACAAAAGTATCCGTGAATGGTTCACTTTATTGGCTTACTTGAAAGAGAAACATATTCGCATGTGATGTGAAAAGGGAGAGTTATTTCTTGTTCCTACTTCCTCTACTAGTCTTCGAGGACACTTATAGCAAAGATATTGGGCTTGTCAAGTACAAAGAACAACTTGTCATGACCTGCATTAATAGGTAAAGTGATTTCATGGAAGTATGGATCATGGGGAGTTACAACAGAAAACAATGGAATGAAAGGCATTCAATAAGCATAGGGGTTTTAACAAGGAAAGAATTACAATTGGGCATAAATGTTGGAATTTCCCAGTTTTTAAAAACAATTGCCCCAAGCCACCATCCTCTAAAATGTCCCCCAATGACTTTGGCAATTATAGAAATACCCATGTGAAAATACAAAAATACCCCAACATGCAAAGCTTCTTTTTTTTTTTTTGTCTCATCTAAGGTTACTTTTGTATTTACATTGTACAATAACGGAAAAAAAAAACATAAAAGCTCTTGTCTAGTAAGCCACTAATTTTTTGATTTGGGGGGCAAAAAAGTATTTTCACTGTTAAGAAGTTTATGAAAAGTCAAGAAAGCCTTAGACCCAAGGTTGTTAAAATCACAAGTTGACTCGTAAAATTATATGATTTTACAGTCAACATGTATATACCATATAAAATCGGATTAAAAACTCGAAAATTAGCAACCTCGATCATACTCGGTCAAATCGATAAACTCGGACCGAGTTTATAAGTTTGACAAAAGTGAAAAATTAATTGACTCCCCTCCCCATCAGGCCATCACTCACTCCCCAATCTCCAGTCTCCCCTTTCCCCTTTGGCTTTTCTCAAAACTCAAGTTCTCAACTCTAGTTGGTTTCACAACTCTCTCTCTCTCTCTCTCTCTCTCTCTCTCTCTCTCTCTCTCTCTCAAAACACCTATTTTTTCTTTACTTTGTTTGTCTCTGTTCTTCCTCAATTCTCCACTCTCCATCTTCTATGCTCTCACGTCTTGCCTCTCTGTAGGTTAGTTTTTTTTTCTCTTGGCATACTTGATTCTTGAAGACTTGTTTCTCGAGATGAATTTGCTGTAAATTACTTAATTATTGCCACTGTTCTTCCTGAATTTAGTTTCCTGCCATTATTCTTCTTGTCATTGTTCTTCCTGAATTTAGTTTCCTTCCATTGCTTTTCATTTGCTTAGTTTTGTTTTCTTTTATTTCGATGTTGGGTTCTCTAAGGTTGTCTTGCTGCAATTTTGTTTCCTACCATTGTTTTTTCCTCTTGGTTGTTTTCTTTTTAAAAACTTTTCTTTGCTAGGTTCGTAATAACATGGTAGAGAACAATTCAATCAGTCCACCCATGATTCACAACGATACATGGGTGGAAAGTAGAAACATAAAGAAACTAAGAGTAGAGAGGTGTTATTGTTTATCTAAGATTGACTAACTTACTAGAGTGGAAAAGAACAAAAACAAGGGAAATGGGGAGCAATTAACTTATGTAAGCAAGATGGTATTTCACTGGTCCAATCATTTTCTGTTATTGTTTATGGTTCATGAACCCATCTTTCTATAACTCCAATCATTTTGTTTAGCCGGAGCTACATATATATTCCACTAGTCCTTTCTAGTTCTTGTCTCTATGAAAAATATGATGGCTCTGCAGAATTTTCAAACCATCCATTGAACCATATAAATCATCAAGATTACAATTATGTAAACAGAGATGTGATACAAGTAACTCATATGTTGTACTGTGAAACAAATATCAAATGACCGCTACCCATCTGTTGTGTAATCTTTTAGCAATCTTCTCTTGAACTCTCCCATGTTATTGAAGATAAGAAGCTAGATTTCCTCCGGAACAAAACTCTAGGACCGGGAACATGCAACATTCATCCTGAGATTGCAGATATTTTGATCTGTAAAAATGAAATATTATGGAAACAGATGGAATTTCAAGGATTTAATTAGTTACATGTATACTTCTACATCATTCTACTTTATCTAAATCAATATCCTCAGTGGTTTAGTCATTTAAGAATTTTAAGGATTCATGTTAATGAAATTAATAATTAGAGTAACTGGTATTTATCTACAATTCTTTAAGAGATAGCAGCTTGGATAGAGAGCAGGAAAGGAGTTGTAGATATTGCTAAGTAGAAAACAACTGAGTCAGAGGCTTTCAACACTACATTTGCCAACACAATCAAAATGAATCTAACCACTGCCCATCTTTCTATGACTCCAATCATTTTGTTTAGCCGGAGTGACCGGTAAAGATCATTCAAAAGAAATGTATAAAGACATGTTATTCATTCATATAGTTTCCTCTCTGATAGATTCCTATTTGACTATAATTTAAAACATATAGTATTTGCAATAATATATTGTTGTCTGATACTAGTAGTAGCATTAATGTTCACAATATCAGTGTTGGTATTAGTACTAGCAGTAATAATTCTTTAGATGATAAAGATTCTGATGATGTTTTAGGAATAACGAGGAAGATAAAGTCAATGAAGCTGATTTTAGTTTACATGACACATCAACAGATTGTTTGTTGATTTTTAGTTAATGAAATTCTATGAATATAATTGTATTGTATTGTATTTTTAAATTTTTTAAATCATGTATGAATTTTAAGGTGTTTGGACTTTTATATTGTTTATTTCATTTTTATTTTAATTGTGTTATATTATTTACTACTTGACTGAAATTGTCAATATAGAATCAGTTAAAATATTTTACTTATGATTTTACAATCCGAGTTTATATTGTATATTCCGTGTTATGTCGAAAAAATATTTTTGATAACCTTACCTTGGCCAATTGTTCTAAATTTTATTGACTTTAAGGATAAAAGAGTATTTTTACACACATGAAATATTATCCTACCCTCAAACTAATACTCCGAATGATAAAATTAAATAAAAATCTCATTTTAAATGATGAATTTTTAAAAAAAGAGATAAAAAAACACAAAGGAATTAAAAACTCCATATTAAAGGATGAAATTAATAAAAAAAACCAAAAAATAAAAAAATAAGGCTAAAAAAATTATTATATGATAAAAAATACAAAGAAAATGATTTACCATCAACTTAATACTAAATGATAAAATTAAATAAAAACCTCATGTTAAAGGATAAAATTAAAAAAAAATAGACAAAAAAAACAAATCCAAAAAGAAATACAAATCTCATATTAAATAACGAAAAAAAAAAACAAAAGAAAAGATTAAAAAAACTAAAATACCAAATGGCCAATTAAATAAAATCAAAATACGTGTGCTCGAGGGAGGTCCATGCATAGTTTTGAAACCCGACCCGGTAAGTCGACCCAGGACCCGGCTGATCCGGGGCTGAAACCGGGCCGAGTTAAAAAAATAAGAGAAGTAAAAAATCCGGCTGAGCCGACGAGTTGACCCGGCAAGACCTGGTCAAAAACCGGGTTCCAATTCATTAACTATTTATTTTTTTAACTAAAACAAAATCGTTTTGATTTTTAAAAAAATAGGGTTAACTTAGATGATCCGGACCTTGACCCGGGTTTAAAAACTCCTGATCCATGTACCTAGTTCTTATATTTTATTTTTTTTCTTTTAACAAGGAGTGTGGTGGCCGTCCTTTTTTAAAAAAAAAATTCATAAAGAAAAATATTGCTGCTCTTGTACCTATAAAATGATATATCATGCATATTGTTTTTTTTCACAAGGAAATATATTGCTGCTCGTAATGCTCTAACCCACGAGCTCACATTACAACCGACACGCATGAACCATTGAGTAAGAAAACGAATTTGTCAGCTAAACACGTGTCAAGCCCTCTTATTACGATCAACTGATAGTGGTGGATCTCAGCTCAAAAAAACTCTGGGTATTCAGCTCACAATGGAAGAGCTTTCAGCCCAAGTGGTGGATGTGAACATGGATGGTTGTATCTTGTGGCCTAATTGACTAAATCTAATTAATATTCTTATTTCAATTTTCAATTTTTGGATGGCTTTTCCTATTCGTGAACATGGATGCTTATTTCTCTCTGCTTTCAGATTGTACGGTTCATCAAGAATGATGAGGTCTGATAGTTTTGAGAAACTATCTTTATAAATGGCGAAGCTACTGAGAGGGTGGAATTTCTCAGTAGGCATTTTGTCAACTGGAAAGAGATCTCTCAATTGAAACAAAGGGACGCTTTAATATTAATATTCATTCATTATACCCAAACGTGTGATATTTATATATATCTGTGTGTGTGTGTGTGTGTGTGTGTGTGTGTGTGGAATCTGTGTTTATAGTAAACAAGGCTAAGCAGTTTGTTTAATAACTAGAAACTGGTGCGGGATCCTTGTTACCTGAGCTGTATATGGCTTTCCTTCTTAAATTGGGAATTCCCAAAGCAAATTCTATGATCGGCATATTCTCTTTTTTTTTAAAAAAAAAAAAAAACAATAAGGACAAGGGATGTGAAAAATAGAAAGCTAAAATAAAAAATATATTAATTTATCATTTCGCTGCTTGTTTTGCTTGCTATATTAAGGAGAATATTAAATAAAATGTTCAAATACTATTTCATTTTTATATATCTTACAAAAATGTCAAAATATTATAAAATATTATTCATTGAATAATATTTGTTTGCTATAGTTTTTTTAAATAGGAATCATCTAAATTATCTTTAGATCCACCAAATCAACCCAGTCATATTATATTATTAAAATAGTTATTTATTAAATATATTAAAATAGAATTAACTCTTCTATATAACTCTTCGAGAAACCATATTACCAATTTAATTCATATCATCTGCCCATGAAAGAGAGGTTCCCCCTCATTGATGTCATTGATGGACACTTCTCTATTATTATATCTTCTAGTGCCCGTACCCCGAATCAATAGTACCTAGCGGGATAAATTAGTGGCAGAATTGACATCACATGACATAACCATATGAAGCCATTCTTTAGTCATCTTATTATTTCTTCTGGTCTGAAGGTGCTGTGAATATAACAGGAGAATATTAAATGGAACTACCAAACAAAGAATATCACCTCCATATCTTTAATCCTACCTCCTTACATAAATACCAGACTTTTTAATACAATTAGGCAAAACTAGAGCGAGCGAAAGAGCATGGAACTTGATAAGCTAAAGTTCTCGATTGTCTTGACTGTTTTTTGTGCCATGACAGTTTTATGTGCAGGTTACCCTTCTAGCTCTCAGAAATATACATTAGGCAAGTTTGATAAAATTCTGCTGAATATTTATTTCCCTCTTTATCTTGCCATGTTATTGCAGTGGCTTACGATCCATTGGATCCCAATGGGAGCATAAATATAAAATGGGATATCTTGTCTTGGACTCCTGATGGCTATGTTGTGAGTGTCATCTCATTTTTCTTCAGATATTTGTATTATGTAATGCCACGGCTAGTTTATCAGCATAAAGTAAGCACAATGCAAAGTACTCAATTATATTTGTCATTCATTATTGTCTTGAACTTGTTAGAACTCTTATTCTATAGTTGCAGCTACCAAATAGAAAGTTAGCAAACTAGAGCACTGTAGAGGGCTAGAATCTGCTCATGTTCTAACAGCATATATGCGAATTTATCAGTTACATTACTAGCTTGCCTCTTAGTTAGCAAGGGTACTCAGTTAGCATTGAAGAACTCGTAAAATTTGGTCAAAATTTAAACATGCAGTTTCCAACTGAAGGGAAGAGCATCGATTAGCTTATGTATTCTGATTTGAAGTCACTGAAATTGAGATATTTTTTAGGCAGTTGTGTCAATGAATAACTTTCAAATGTATCGGCAAATAATGAGCCCAGGGTGGACTTTAGGCTGGACATGGGCTAAGAAAGAAGTGATTTGGTCAATGGTGGGAGCCCAAGCCACTGATCAAGGAGATTGTTCCAATTTCAAAGGCAACATTCCACACTGCTGTAAGAGAAATCCTACAGTTATTGACTTGCTCCCTGGAGTCCCTAAAACCCAACAGTATTCTGATTGCTGCAAGGGTGGTGTTTTGGCATCTTGGGGACAAGATCCTAAAGCCGCAGTTTCATCATTTCAGCTCAGTGTTGGTCTCTCTGGTACATCCAATACAACAGTTGCACTGCCCCAGAATTTCTTTTTGCTTGGTCCAGGACCAGGCTATACGTGCAGTGCAGCAACAATTGTTTCACCTTCAGTTTTCTTCTCAAGTGATGGGCAGCGAAAAACACAAGCAATGAGTGAGTTGGTCTTCCTCTTAAAATCTCCTCTGGCCAGTGTAGTTCCTGCGTAGAGAGTTCTGATTCTTTGATTATCTGTTTCTATAATATTGCAGTGACCTGGACTGTGACATGCTCTTACTCGCAAATGCTTGTGTCTAAGAATCCCTCCTGTTGTGTTTCTTTGTCATCCTTTTACAACTCTAAGATCACTCCCTGTCCGTCCTGTTCTTGTGGGTGCCAGAATAATGAAAATACTAGCTGTGTCATGTAAGAAGTCACACTCACTTGAGAAACAAGTTAAATGTATTTGACGCTGCATCGATTAGTGTGTTCGTTCTGCTAGATGTGTCTCTGTTCCTGATTCATGTATTTGAACTGTAAAATAACAGGAGCAATTCCAGAATTTCAAGTGTTGTAGAAGCAAGTACATCAATGCTTGAGTGTACTTCACACATGTGCCCAATCCGGGTGCATTGGCATGTCAAGGCCAACTACAAGGAGTATTGGCGTGTGAAGATTACAGTCACCAATTTCAATTATCGGAAGAATTTCACACAGTGGACTCTTGTTGCTCAGCATCCAAACCTCAACAACGTAACCAGAGTTTATAGCTTTCTCTACAAGTCATTTACGCTCTTCAATACCATAAGTAAGTCCAAAGTCCAAGAAAATCCGCCTTACATGGTTTCTTTTATTTGTGTATAGTTCTGATTCACTGGTAATGGTGCTTTCATTTCTTATGACACAAGCATTCCTCTATGCAGACGATACTGCCATGTTTTATGGGAACAAAAATAAAAATGACATGCTCCTGGAAGCCGGGCAAAATGGGAATGTTCAATCAGAGATTCTGTTTGGAAAGGACATGAGCAGATACACATTGGAGCATGGCTGGGGTTTCCCTTCGAGAATTTACTTCAACGGTGATGAATGTATTATGCCTCCTCCTGATTCATATCCATTTCTACCCAACTCTGCTCCTTTCAGTCCAACAGCCTCCTCAACACCAGCCATATTTCTAATTCTCATATTGCTAGCCCTTCGGTGTTCGTTGTTCTAGTAGATACTGAACCTAGCTGGATAGGATTAATTGGGAAGTTCTTACGAAGACAAGGAGCCATCTTATGAATGTACCAACCTTTTGTCCCTTTTTTTTTTAATTAAAATGTTGAAAATAAACCACTTGGTTTACAGAAAGATGAAGCACCGCTGGAAATCATATACATAAGGATCGACGTGTAGAATTCGCTGTAGTTTATTAAAATACGACTCGGGAGATTAATATATATGTGATTTACTTATGATCAGGTGCTCTCTCAGATTATGTATTCTAATGCATTGATGGAGAATACTGTCGGTAGATGGGTCCGTGGCTCGTTTATATTTGTATAAATTTTAATTCGCCTCCCGTGAGGTTATTAATTTGTATTGTCTATTTCAATTTTACCTTTAGAGTTTGATTTCTATCAATAAGCTCCGACAAGTTTCATTGTAGATTCAATCTATTTCCCGCCGTCCATTTATATTAGTAATAGTAGCAGAAATCATCGTTCGTGATTTGACATATTAATATTGCTGATGGAAATTTCATCGGCAAATTTAAATGAATTAAAGACAGACAGTCTTCTCACATCCTTTCCACTTCTCACTTTCATAATATATATATATATATATCAGTAATGTTAGATTTCCTCTTTTAGTTCTATTTCACTCTTCCATTTTTATTTTTATTTAACTTATTTATGTTTTAAATTAATTTATTTAAAACAATTATGGAATTTATAGTGTAATTATATATTTAAGTGTTTTACAACTTTTCCTAGATAATTTTGTTGTATTAATATATGATTTGTATTTTAGGGTTTGTTTAGGATTTGGGGAAAATGAATCTTATATGTTATCTGATGAAATTAAGTTTGATTTTGTAAATTATGTGTGTTATAATTGAAGAAATGATGGATAATTTAATGATATCAATTATATTTTGTTAATTTTATTGTTAAATTAGAAATTTAGAGAAAATTTATTTTTGTGTAATTGATAATAATTCAAAGGTATTAATTTAGGTTGACTAAGTTGAATTGAATAAATGATGGATAACTCATTAGGTACCAATTATCTTTTGTCAATTTTATTATTAAATTCAAATTTTGATGGAAAATTAAATTTGTGTGAAATTGATACTAATTAGGGTTTATCATGTTTCAATATATGAAGTGTTGGATAGTTATTGGATTGTGATTTAAAAAAATAATAATTTATCTTCAAAGAGTTGAGAGTTTCATTAATTTTGTACTTTTTAATTCAAAGAATATTAGTGAAAGTGAAATTAGATATCCATGCGCTAAGTGCAAAAATAAAAAGTTTTACTATAAAGATATTGTGATGATACATCATCTTAAAAAGGGGTTTATCGAGAAATACTTAAATTAGTTAGTGTACGGAGAACCCTATGTTCCTTACAAATTAAACCATATTAGAAAGGATGGTTGGCTCAACTTCTAACTTTAGCAACATATGGGTTTGTGGATGATAATACTAATCTTTATAAGAGTATGGTGATCGATGCAATGAAAATAAATCAAGATTATTTATATAAGATTCACATAACATCCTTGTAGATTAATAACCTAATATAGATACAGTTGGGTTCTTTTAATTTTTGAAAGATTCTAATGAACCATTATAGGATGGATACATTACTCATAATAAATTGTCGATCATTGCACAAATATTTACCATCAAGTCAGATTATGGGTTAAGTGAGGCCGATTATGATCAGATCCTTGAATGGGAAAAAAAACATGTTATCTGAAGGGAATAGGTTGAAAAATGAGTTATATGCTGCAAAATCCATGAAGAAGTCTCTTGGCCCAGGATATCAAAAAATTGATATATGTCCAAACTTTTGTATTTTATACTATAATGAATATACAAATTTTATGCAACACAAAACTTGTCAACATGCTTGGTATAAATCTAATAGCGGTAGAGAAAAGATACTTATCGCATATAAAAAATTAAGATACTTTTCAATCACTTCTAAATTGCAAATGTTATTTATGTCTACAAAGACTACTGAGTACATGACATGACATGATACCATTTACATGATGAGGTGGGTGGAGTCACAGTGCACCTTTTTTTATGATGAAGCTTAGAAGCGGTTCAATAAGTTGACATTATGAGTTTTTAATAGAATTGTAAAACATACATCTTGGGTTGTGTAATGATGGATTTAACCCATTTAGGTTCCTTGACGCACTTTATTCTTGTTAGTTAATCATACTAACGGTTTATAACTTACTCCTATGGATATGTATGAAGCTGGAATTCATGTTCTTATCTATGATCATACCTGGTCCTTATAATCCGGTAGTAATATAAATGTTTGTCTTTAACTGCTGATTAATGAGTTAAATTAGTTATGGTTATCGAGGCTTTGACATATAACATCTCAAGAAAACAAAATTTTCTCTTAAAGACAATATTGATATGGACTATAAATGATTTTTCTGCATATAAAATGGTTTTGGGTTGGATTACACATAGGAAATCAGTTTGCCCATATTGCATGTAAATTAATAAGACCTTTACTTTAATCAATAATGGTAAAACTTCTTCTTCTTTTTATTACCACCAGAGGTTATTGCCAGGTCATCATTGATTTAGAAATAACATAAATGACTTCTTGAAAAGTAAAGTTGAAAGGGATGTTATATCATTTGTATTGTTGGGTGAAAAACTATATGATGAAGTTGCGAAATATGAGGGCATTGTATTTGGTTTTCATTATAGGAAGCAAAAGTTTCCTGGTTTTGGTGTGACTCATAATTGGGTAAAGTAGAGTATTTTTTGGAAGTTTGCTTATTGGAAGACTAATGTTATCTATCATAATTTGAATATTATACATATCAAGAAAAATATGTTTGATAAAATCTTTAACATGATTGTTGCATGTGTGCGGCGTTGCGGCGAAAATATCTACCCTCAATTTAGTATCTAATATGGCAAATGTGGTGAGACAATGAATTCTCGTCTTTTATTAGTGTCTCAAAGATCGGGTACGGGGACTGATTGCATAAAAAGAAGGTATTAGCACCGTAAATACGCCCTACCTAAGGTAAACTGCATTGTTTTTATTGTCTGATAAAATCTAAGGTCTTGTTGTGTTTTCTAGTTGTCGGTTCGTCTATGGTTTAAGAAAAGTTTTTTTCGGTAAAGAAACCCTTATCTTATTGGGTAAAACTTAACCGTTCTAGCATCAACAAAAGAATTTAATATTCGAAATACGTCTTACGTATAAGGTCGTAACCCTAGATATTAAAAGAAAAAAAATAAGTTTTTTGGAATTTTTGAAATATTGGTCAGTTCTCGTGACTTTAATAAACTAGTTATTAAAGCTAAAATGCATGCTAATATATATATTTTTTAAAATTTTCTTTGTTGTATTCAAATAAAATATGATTTTTTTTTAGAGACTTGGCCGTATGCATGAAAACAAAATATTTTTTATTTTTTTAATGTTTTGATGAAAATTAGGTATTTTAATACCGTATTTGTATCTTTACAGTATAAAAATACAAACCGATATTAATTAAAATGCAGTAAAAATTTGCAGAAAATCACAAAATTTTTGAAATAATTTTTGAATTTTTTGTTTTAGAGGCTGGGCCCGGCCCGACCCATGTGGCGGGTCGACCCGACCGGACCGGCCATCGGCGGCCCAAGCCAATGACCCCGCCGGCTTTAGGATGCACGCGTGAGTGCTTACTGTTCAAGTGAATTATAATTCACTTGAACAGTAAAAATGCAAAAGGAAATCGCATGCACAGAGACGAAAAACATATACCTGGAAGTGGAAACGAAAGGGGCGAAGGCAATGGCGAAGGCGTGCTGGCTGGTCTCTTTTGTGCTTTCGTCTATTTCAGTTCTTCTCCTCTGTTCCTTGTTTTCTTTTCTCTGTTTCTCTTGTTTTTTTTCCTGATGTTCTGCCCCTGTTCTTCTCTTCTTCAGTTCGTATTTCTCTGCTCTCTTAGTTTAATTCTTCCTGGTCTCCCTCTGTTCTATCCTATTTTCTCCCCTATGTCTGTCTCCTGCTCGTCGTCTCTTCCCTTGTCTTTCCCCTTTCTCGTTGTCTTTTTTTTTTCTTTCCTCTGTCATTCCCCTTTGGTTCCCCCCTTTCAGTTCGGTTCCTCCTCTGGCTTTTATAGCCAGAGGACGCTGGCGTTTCGTGGTAACGGTCGGCGTGCATCACGGTGGCGAGGGATGTCAGCCGCTAAACGTGCTCCTTGATTGAAGCTGGTAACGCCTGCATTGCCTTTTACTCCAGAAACCATTGCAGATGAAGAAGGTGATGAACAAATGAAACGGCGTCGTTTTCTAATTCAAAATGAATATTTCTGATTTGGTCCTTGGATGTTTTAAGAATTTTGTAATCAAGCCCCCCAGAAAATTTATAATTAGACCCCTTGATTTTAACGCCTTTTCCGATTTAGTCCTTGGTTTTGGATTGTTTCAATTAAGTCCTTAATTGGCCATCAAACTTCAATAATTATGCAGCTAAACCCCTGATTTGACCAAATCAACTCTTCAAAATTATAATCGGACCCCAGAAATTTAATTTCTTCCAATAAAAGCCTAAATTGACTTAAGAAACCAATTTTCTTGCAATCAAATCCTCCATAAATTCAATTAAGCCTTGGATAAAATTTAATTGAGTCCATAAACATCTGATTTTGGACTTTTCTTCCTCAAATTGAATTTTTCTTGTCAACAAAGCTCTCACCAGTAAAAAATATACTGTCAAATTTCAACATTTTGCATTTTTGAACCTTCTCAACCAATTTTGTCCTTTTTTCAGCATTCCAGTCCTTTTCTTGCTCCTATTATTTTTTTGATTTCTTTCGAATTTTTTTTGATATATTTTTTGTATTTTCTCATTTTCATTTTTTTTGTGGGAACCCAAAAATGGGTAACAACACATGCCCCCTCTTTACAATGCTTACGAAGCAAAACATTATCAATGTCTTGCATAGTAAGCTTGTAAAGAAAAAGAAAATGAAAATGAAAATGATCTCATTATCTTAGGCGATCTGCCCCTTTTGAAGAAAATTGGTCTACTTTCACGGGCGACCTACCCACACACACTCACTGGTCTATTTTCACGGACTACCTGCCCACCCATGTTCATCCTGGTCTAATTTCAAGGGCGACTGGCCCACACACTCACACTGGTCTATTTTCACAGGCGACCTGCCCTCATACTCACATTGGTCTATTTTAGACGGGCGATCTACCCTCATACTCACATTGGTCTATTTTCACAGGTGACCTACCCACACATTTTCATCCTGATCTATTTTCATGGATGACTAGCCCACACACTCACACGGTCTATTTTCATAGGCGACCTGCCCTCACACTCACACGGTCTATTTTCAAAGGTGACCTCCCACACATGTTCATCATGGTCTATTTTCAGGGGCGACCGGCCCACATGTTCACACAATCTATTTTCATGGGCGACCTGCCCTCACACTCACATTGGTCTATTTTCAAGGGCGACCTCCCACACATGTTCATCATGGTCTATTTTCAGGGGCGACCGCCCCACATGTTCACACGGTCTATTTTCATGGGCGACCTGCCCTCACACTCACATTGGTCTATTTTCAAGGGTGACCTCTCACACACTCACATTGGTCTATTTTCACGGGCGACCTTCCCACACATGTTCATCACGGTCTATTTTCAGGGGCGACCGGTCCACACACTCACACGGTCTATTTTCATGGGCGACCTACCCTCACACTCATATTGGTCTATTTTCACGAGCGACTTGCCCACTTATATTCATCCTGATCTTTTTTCATGGGCGACCCGCCCTTACACTCACACGGTCTATTTTCATGGGCGACCTGAGATCTCATCTGGCAATCTAGAACCAAAATCTATGTGGCTAGGCTAAACTGAGATCCTTTCTGGCGATCCCCTTTAACCAGAACCAAAATATATGTTCTTTCTATTGGCAAGGTTTAAACTTGCTTCTTCTTCTTCTTCTTTTTTGAAAATTTCCTAATGGTAGGGTTCTTCTCATTTTTCTTCCCGTTCCAGGGTCATAACAATGATTCTCTTTTATTATCAGCTCAATGATTCTTTTTTTTTCTTTTTTTCCTTTCAATATTGCTAGACATTTTTTTTAGGATTTTCCTGTAACAGATAAAAATATGTGTGCAATGCTTTGAGGTTAGATGACATGCATGCATCCTTACCTGATTTGAAATATAGGTCCCGCCTTCTTTGATGTTCCATCGTCATAAGGTGCCTTTGTTTGCTAACCAAAGCCTTCTTTGCTCTTTCCATATACTGGCCCGTTCATATGCTAGTCATCCACTCCACTGTAAATGCAGCCCTATCCTAGGTTGTCTTTGATGATTACTAGTTTCACTGTTTATCAAGCTTGACAATGCCCCTCAAGTGTGGTGTTGCTTAATTCATCATGAAGGAGCTTAACAAATCATTTATCTCCTGGATTCTCTCGAGAATCGTTCTTTGATTAGCTGTGTGAATCCTACCAGCACTCATCAAGAGGTTTTCTAGTGTCGCCCTCATCTTAAATTGCTAATCAACCATTGGCTTGCCTCCAGCGCTCGTTCATCTTATTATCTTTCTTTGAACACCATTGTCCTTAGTTTTATAGACTCATCATTTTATTTTATTTTATTGCCTCTAGCTAATCTGAATACTGCTTGTTTTCCTTCTCAGGTCCACTATATTGCCCCCAGCTGCTCAACTTTTCAAGAAGTGTCGAGAAGTATTGATGTCACTTCTGTCAAGATTTTGCAAACTTGATTGGTGCTCTTTTTGTTTGACAATCTTTCTTGTTCGGAAATCAACTCTCATATTTCAAAGATCATGTCTATTTCAAAGTCTAATTGTTGAAATGAAATTAGAGAGATGTCAGTACCTTTTTTTTTTAAATTCAAGCTTCTTTGGTCAAAGACCCAACACACGTCATTCAATAGATGAAGTCCTTTGAGTATCTTGTATTTTGAAAACAGAAATTGACCCGTTGAAAGATTAAAATGGCTTTTTCCACGATTCCTTGTGTTAATTTTAATCTCTGATCTTGGGTATATCTTTTGATAGTTTGTGATGAGGTGACCTTTTTGTGAATTTCAAAAACAAGATGCTAAAGTCAGGACTCAAGCTTTATCAAGAAAGGTTGTTTCTCTTTTTTTTAGCACTTATTTATCATCATGCATAATAACAAGAAGCTTAATCCATAAAGCCACGACTCTTATAAAAAAACTCTTCAAGCTTTGAGAGCGCCATTTATCGGTTCAAATTGCTTACTTGATTGAAAAGGGTTTTTAAAAGCAAGTAATATAGGCTATGATTTATGGCTAAGAAAGAAAGGAATTTTATAGGCTCAAAAGGTGTTTGAGGGTTTCAAAAACCTAGGATCAACATCAACTATTCATTATTTCTCTTTATCTTGTTGTCTTTGTTGAGAAATCGACATATAACCTTATTAACCTCAAATATCAGAATTCTCTTAACATAGGTCATAATGCAAATCCAACTTTTTCTTTTATGAATAACCAATTTCAATCATCATGGATGCCAAAAGTCATGTATGTAGCTCAGTATTTTTTTTTTATGGTATCAACTTTTGACATTTGTTGTGTCTTTCCTTGATTGAAACTTCTTTTGTCTTTCCTAGACTCAATAGGCATTCTCCTTCCTTTATCTTTGATCTGCCTTTAAGTGTAGGCAATTTTCTTTTTTCTCTTATTTTATTTTATATATGGCTTTCACATAGCCTTTCTCATAGTTTTCTAACATGCCCCCAGACTAGGTCTTCTTTCTTTTAGCTCTTTCTCAAGCGTTGGACTTTTGTTCTAAGCCTTCCCTTTCACTTTTGTCTTCTTTTATTTGCCCCCAGTGTGGGGTGTGATCCTGGTCATGGTTTCTTTTGAAAAGAATATTCTATCAGGCTCAAAATGGGATTGCAAAGGATAAATATCTTTAGAAAGTGAGGTGATATCAAAGATGGCCTTTTCTCATTTCAAGCAAGGTCGGTTAGAACCGATAAATTTTGACCTCGTCTAGTGTAATGATTTGGACTTGCAAGAATCTTGATTCGCGAGTCCATAACTATTGAATCCATTACATGTCATTATGCATACTGCTAAAACTTAGCTACATGGTGGGTGATTCAGTTTCAAGTGTTAGCTCAAAATTTGTTTGGGCAACCCATATCATTTTAACAAGCATCGAGTCATTTCTGCAATCAAAATACTTTTAATCTTTCAGGATTGATTAGCCTTAATTGCATGTTGGAGTTCAATCAAAATATTTTGCCAAAATAAACTTTGAAAGAAACATCTCGTTATTTCGAAACAATAAAGAGACAAATAAAAAGACATGTTTCATAAAAAAGATGAGATGTGATCTCAAAACAAAATGCAAAATAGCAAAATTCCAATATAATTGACAATTCATCGCCATTCTTAGATTAGCTTTTCTGGCAATATCTGTGTTTTGCTGCATTTTCGATCACTTGTAATTCTAAAGATGTTCAGGGGACAATATAGCTAATGACATCACCTTTCACACACTCAACTTGCCTCTTGTTCATCCACCTTTAGAGTCATCTCTCATCATTGTTTCTGGAATTCATGGCAGAACCTTCAATCTTTCCCCTCTTCATAGCTTGTTCAATTCTTTCAGCAATCCTCACAACTTCATGGAAATGTTGAGCTGAGCTTCCTATTAAATGCTCATAATAAGAGGATTGAAAGGTATTGGCAAACAACATCACCATTTTTGTATCTATCAGTGGAGGTTGAACATATGCTATCTTATCTCGCCATCTTTGCACGTATACCCTCATAGACTCTTGGTTTGCGTTCTCTATAACCATTAGGATGATTCTGTCAGGAGCAATTTCCAGATTAAATTTATACTGCTTCAAGAAGGCATGTACTAGGTCTTTCCATGTCTTGATCTTAATATTGTCTAGTATCATGTACCAGCTCAAAGTAGATTCAGTTAGACTATCTTGGAAAAAGTATATCAGAATCCTATCATCATGAATCACCTTGGCCATTTTATTACAGTAAGATCGAAGGTGAGTGTTTGGACATTCTAATCCAGTGTATTTGATGAACTCTGGTATCCTAAAGTTCTTTGGTACTATGATGTTTGGTACCAAACACACTTCAGCTGCTCGTATGGGATCAAACCAATCATTACCCTCAACTGCTCTTAATCTTTCTTCCAAAGCAGACAACTTGTCATAGTTCACAAAATCAATGGATCTAGAGGGTCCATCTACTGTTAAATCCACGGTGATGGGAGCTTGACTTGACGAGATAGAGGCGATAGGCACAAAATGTTGTTCTGCTGTTGAATCTGCCCCCAAGTTTTGAGATGTCCCTGGGATGTGGATTGATAGTGTTTTCACAGGAGGTTGTGCAAAAATCCCTTTTCCATTTTTGGAGCTCAACACTTGTTCAAGCAGATTTGTAAGTCTAGCTACTTCACCTTTAATGCTCTCAATTTCATTTTGATGATGGGCCTCCAATTGAACTTTTTCTTCATTTTCCATCTTTCAAGTGTAGCAAATCTTGGGTGGGGAACTTATGTTTGAACCTGGCAACATGTATGATAAATGTATGAGTATGTTCCTATATGATGAGTTCGCCCTTCTAGGGTTGACACATGGTCGTACCTTTGCATGATGATATAAGAATTTTGATTCTTGTTCTATAATCAAAACTTTCCTGAGTAATGACCATTGTGTCAACCACAAGTCTTGAGTTCAAGATACTTTAGGAAAGGTTTACTTTGATGCAAAAGAAAAGGTAACACACACAACCTAAGGACATGTTCTATTCATTAAGTGAGACAAAGGGTAGGTTGACTATCTAGTCTAAAAAAGGGTCTCATGTATGCCCAGTGGCGATCTTCGTAAAGACAGTGTGGGGACTTTGCAAGGAACAGTTAAGGCACGTATGCCCACCATTACCAAGCAGGCACTCACATATGAGTTGGGTGTTTCACGCATCTGAACCCTGAACAATAGTCATAGGGCAAATCGCTAATTCCCCACCTAACTTAAAAGCTTGTGTGTGCTTTCCAAAACATTAAAGCATGTGATGCATGAGGTAATTCTATACAATGCATGAACATATATGAACAGAAATTAAAGTATGTAAGCAAATAAATAAAATGAGCTTATTAACAGAAAACACACAAATCAAACAAAACACAATTATCAGACAAAAATAAAGCTTAGTCCACAAGGTCCCTAGTGGAGTCGCCATTCTGTCGCATGTCGCGGCGTCGCGGCAAAAACATACACCCTCAATTTAGTATCTAATGTGGCAAATGTGGTGAGACAAGGAATTCTCATCTTTTATTAGTGGAAAAATGGAATGGGAGTCGCCACCTAGTATTTTGGTCATTAGGAACCCTAACTGGTCTTAGAGATCGGGTACGGGGACTAGTTGCATAAAGGGAAGGTATTAGCACCCCAAATACGCCCTACTTAAGGTAAACTGCATTATTTTTATTGTCTGATAAAATCTAAGGTCTTGTTGTGTTTTCTAGTTGTCGATCCGTCTATAGTTTAAGAAAAGTCTTCTTCGGTAAAGAAACCCTTATCTTATTGGGTAAAACCTAACCGTTCTAGCATCAACTAAAGAATTTAATATCTGGAATACGTCTTACGTATAAGGTCATAATCTCAGATATTAAAAGAAAACAAAATAAGTTTTTTGGAATTTTTGAAATATTGGCTAGTTCTTGTGACTTTAATAAACTGGTTATTAAAGCCAAAATGCATGCTAATACATATTTTTTAAATTTTCTTTGTTGTATTCAAATACAATATGATTTGTTTTTTTAGAAACTTGGCCGTATGCATTAAAAAAAATATTTTTTTTATTTTTTTAATATTTTGACGAAAACCAGGTATTTTAATACTGTATTTGTATCTGTACAGTATAAAAATACAAACCAATATTAATTAAAATGTAGTAAAAAAATTACGGAAAATCATAGAATTTTTGAATTTCTTGTTTTGGGGGCTAGGCCCGGCCGACCCGGCCCATGTGGATGGGCTGGACCCAGCCAACCGACTCGGTCACTGGCCCAAGCCAGTGACCCCGCCGGCTTTAGGATGCACGCGTGAGTGCTTACTGTTCAAGTGAATTATAATTCACTTGAACAGTTGATGCAACCATATTATTCGATAGTTTTACCCACATTTAACTAGTGTTTTGCCTATGTTTTATATATATAATGCCTTGATATTCTTTGTTTTATGTTTTGAAGGCACTTTTGGATGCAAAAAGGAGTAAATTGGAGGTAATTGGCAGACTTGACCTTCAGTCGATGTTCTGTGCAGAGCGTGAGCTCTAGAGGTTGAAATGAAGTGATTCCAGTGGCATTAAAAAGATAACATCCATACCTTTCTGGACATCTAAGGCAAGAAAATAAAATAAGGAAGAGCATGGAAATCGCAGCCTTCAAAGTCAAATCTTGCAATCTGTCAGTGTTGACCTTCGGCCATTCCAACCTGAATATCTGGAGTTACAGAAGTCCAATTGATGCAAACTTAATTTTTTTGGATTCCTGACTCAAATATCTATAAATTTTCCAAATGTGAACCAAAAACAATGTCATATGAGGGATATATGATTTTTCAAAGATGACAACTGAACTCTGCCAGCAAACAGGTTTCGTGAAGAAACGAGTCCAAATTATGTTCCGAAGCATCTAAACCGATATCCAAGTTTTTATTTCAGAAATTTAGCTCCTCTAAGTCAAATCTTGAAGATTTCATGCAAGGTTATTTCTCTTTTTTTAGGAAAATAGTTATTGAAGTACTTAAATGTAAACAATCTACTTAAGGGAGGACTATTTTGTAAAATAGAGACTAAGGTTTCCTAGGATATAAAAAGAATATGAGAAGAGAAGGGAGGCAGCAGCCAGCAGAGAATAAACACAAATTCTCTCCTCTACAAACCCAAAAAAATCATGCTCTCTTCAATCTTTAGAAATAGTTGTTCAACAGTTATGCAAGGCTAAGCTCTTTTCTTGGTTGCAAGGACGCAAAGACCTTCGAATTTCAAGAACCATGAGATTTATTCTTCCTTTTATTTTCAGTTTATGTTATGAATGAGTATGATTGTTTTCCTATGCATATTTCCTATGATTGTTGTTGATGATTGCTAGAGCGGACTCTAAGTTATTGTTGTGAACAATCTATTGCAAAGTTTAATATCAAAACCGGAGTTGTGATATATGAACTTGTGAGTCAACTAAGCTTGATAATTATGGCGGAACTACGTTATTGAACTTAGGGAGAACATTTGAACAAAATGACACAAGCTGCGGACAACTTGTATATTAATCTTGATGAAATTATCTAGTTCTTAAAGCTGCCATTAAATTGAATCATTAGTGCGGACACTTTGATTGTTTGTTGGTTAGGATTAGTTATATGGTGGATCCGTTAATTAATCAACGTTAAGAAAAGATAAAATTTCAGAACATAAACTGCAATTTTTGTTTCAAGGATCGATTCTAATTTCCGTAGGTGGATGTGTGCTTGCGACCAAGATTTGTTTTCTTGATAAGTTTCGGTTTTAATTGATTTTGTTTGCTAGTTTAATTGCTAGCATAGTTTAGATAATCACAAACCAAATCCCCCAATTACATAAAGTACAACATAAAAATCTGACTTGAAACTTCCTCGTGGGATCAACCCCTTACTTGCTCTATACTATCTTGTGTGTTTTAAGCTAGGGTAATTAATTTGTGCGACCGCGACATCGCAACAACAGTAAAAATGCAAAAGGAAATCGCATTCACAGAGATGAAAAACGCATACCTGGAAGTGGCAACGCATACCTCCTTGTCTCCCTCTGTTCTATCCTATTTTCTCCCCTGTGTCTATCTCCTGCTCGTCGTCTCTTCCCTTGTCTTTCTCCTCTCTCGCTGTCTTTTTTTTCTTTCCTCTGTCATTCCCCTCTAGTTCCCCCCCTTTCGGTTCGGTTCTTCCTTTGACTTTTACAACCAGAGGACGCAGGCGTTTCGTGGTAACGGCTGGCGTGCATCACGGTGGCGAGGGATGTCAGCCACTAAACATGCTCTTTGATTGAAGCTGGTAACACCTGCATTGCCTTTACTCCAGAAACCATTGCAGATGAAGAAGGTGATGAACAAATGAAACAACATCATTTTCTAATTCAAAATGAATATTTCTGATTTGGTCCTTGGATGTTTTAACAATTTTGTAATCAAGCCCCCCAGAAAATTATAATTAGACCCCTTGATTTTAACACCTTTTCTGATTTAGTCCTTGGTTTTGGATTGTTTCAATTAAGTCCTTAATTGACCATCAAACTTCAATAATTATGCAACTAAGCCCCTGATTTGACCAAATCAACTCTTCAAAATTATAATTGGACCCCAGAACTTTAATTTCTTCCAATAAAAGCCTAATTTGACTTAAGAAATCAATTTTCTTGCAATCAAATCCTCCATAAATTCAATTAAACCTTGGATAAAATTTAATTGAGTCCATAAACATCTGATTTTGGACTTTTCTTCCTCAAATTGAATTTTCCTTGTCAACAAAGCTCTCACCAGTAAAAAATATACTGTCAAATTTCAACATTTTGTATTTTTGAACCTTCTCAACCAATTTTATCCTTTTTTCAGCATTCCAGTCCTTTTCTCGCTCCTATTATTTTTTTGATTCCCTTCAAATATTTTTTTGATATATTTTTTGTATTTTCTCATTTTCATTTTTTTTATGGGAACCCAAAAATAGGTAACAATAATGTTCATAGACGTGAAAGGGAAAACAAATGACAATATAAAAGTTATAAAGGATCTAGCTTTGCATTGTGACCATGGGAATATGGATTTGATTAGTGATGGGTTTCATGTTGCAAATCTCAAAGCCAACTTCGCCATAGACAAAGACGCACAACTTTTAGTCTATGAATGACTTAAGAGTTTGTGATTTCCTGATGAATGTACTTCAAACATAGCTAGATTTAAGAATTTAAAGGGATACAAATTATATGAAATAAAAAATCATGACAACCATGAGTTTATGCAAATACTCATTCCAATTATTTATAGGGGTTTATTGCAAAAATTAATATGGGATGCACTTATAAATATTAGTCATTTTTTTAGAGATATTTATTTGAATAAGTTGCATACCCTAAACAAGAAGCAACTTGGAATGAACATTATTAAGATAATTTGTAATCTTAAAATGATATTTCCCTCCTCCTTCCTCGACTCAATGGAGCATCTACTTATATATTTGGTATATAAGGCAAAAGTTAGAGGTCCTATGCAGTACAAAGAGGTGTATCCATTCAAAAGGTTAGGAATATCCTAAATAATTAGATCTTTTTTTTTTCAACATTCAGTTATTCATCTCTAATTACTTGAATGCAAATACTTTTTCAACCGAAAGAAAAATTTTAGAAACAAAGTGCATGTTGAGGCTTCGATATGCAAGACTTATATTATTAAAGAGATTTCAATATTTACCTCATATTATTTTAAGTCTCACTTGAGAACAAGAATCAATTGCATACCTAGAAATGATGAATGTGGTGAGAGAATTTGTCAATATATTATTATCCCGGATCACCATTATCAAAGAAACCAATAGGGAAAATATATTTGACAGACATCGAATCCAAACAAGCACATAATTATATGTTATTTAACTGTGATGAATTAAGACCTTTGGTTTAGTATGTCAATTTTACAAATATATAGTTTTAAACCATTTTCTCATATAAACTAAATTTAGTAACTTCCTTATAGGCAACATTATCAATTATTATATCCCAAAACCCAAATGTTAGTGAAGCTCAAATTCTCTAATTACAAGATGAACAATTTTCAACATGGTTTAAAAAATATACAAGTGTTTAATAGTTCATAACTATGGTAGATTTATTTAAATGTCGTGTTCAAGTCTCTATAATCCACACACCCTGATCGTACCATCCTATTTAGGAACTACAGCTACATTAGCCACTCATTGAGGATAATGGGCCACATCCAGGAATCATGTATTCCACTTTTTCTGTATTTCCACCTTCAACTTAAGCAGCGTATCTAGACTTATTCGTCTAGTCTTCTATTTAACTGGCTTATTTTCTTCCACCAAGAGAATCCTATGTACCATTATATCATTGTCCAAACTAGGCATATCAGTATAAGTTCATGCAAAAACATCAGCAGATTCATGTAATAAAGAGATTAGGTCATCTTTTTCCTCGGCATAATAAGGGTACCAATCTTTAATTCTTTTTTTTCTTGTTCAATACCTAATTTTTTTACTTCTAGCTCTTTACTAGTGGGTTTCCAAGTTTTCTCAAAATTTTCCATCAACTTAGTAAATTGCAATTATATTATCAAAATTTGGCCAATTATTCTTAATGCACTGAGTTTATAAATTGATGGAACTTTTAGGATTTCTAAAATTGTAAGGTGTGCTCGTGTAATTATGTTATTTGCATGGAAGATAAAAGAAAATAGAGAAACATTGTGGATATAAGAAAATGCATGATCTTATTAAAATAAAAAAGCTCATTTGACAAAGAAGATCATGTGGTATTGTAAGCCAAATTGCCATCAAGAATAAAAGCAGTTCGGAATAATAGAACACAATAAAACATTCGTAAAGAGGTAAAACATCAAAACAAGACAAAACACTTTAGTAGATATGGTCAAATAGGAATAATTACTTTTTGAACATAATAGGAGCAGGCTCCATCTTCCAATTCTGGTATGCTTCTCCCTCAGCCAGCTTCCTTATAAAGGCTTTTGTAGGGACGTCGTCGACGGTGTGCACAGACAGCTATGATAGCATCGCATCTTCTACTTTGACCTTCATTTTCTCAATATATTCCCTATCTTGATATTCTAAAGCACTAATGTGGAGGTCTGCCACACTAGATATGATTGATCACCACTATAGTAAAGGAAAAAACATTAGCTTAAAATTATAGACTGATTAGATTTGGGCAATCCAATTACTTCACGACTAATATAATCAATAAAATATAGACTACGACAGTTGGAATGTTAGAGGACTAAACAGCCCTCTGAAGCAACATGAGGTTGCAGGCCTCATGAAGAAACATCATACTGATGTATGTGGTCTTCTAAAAACTAAGCTTTTATCTTCCAAGCTTTGTCATACGTATAAATTTTAGATGAAACAATGCAAACTTCTTTCTAATGTAGATGTTGCTTGTAATGCAAGAATTATTGTTTTGTGGAATCCCAATATTGTTAATGTTGATCTTATTTCCATATCTGACCAAGGTCTCTATGTTGTCATCACCTGCCTGGTGAATCATTATAGTTTTACAGCTACATTTATATGTGGTTTCAACACAGCTATCACGAGAAGGGATTTATGGGATGATTTAAGGAAGTGGAGTCCTGCTTCTCCATGGATGATCTTTGGAGATTTCAACTCCATCCTCTCCCAGAAAGATAAACATAATGGTGACTCTGTTTTTAGTTATGAAGTTTTTGATTTTAGAAAATGTTGTGCTGACCTTAGGCTTGCTGACTTAAACTACTCAAGATGTCACTTCACTTGGTTAAATGGTATTGTGTGGAGTAAAATTGATAGGGTTATGGTGAATTCTATCTGGTCTAACCTGTCTTTACAGGCTCATGTTCATTTCTCCAATCTTGGTGCTTTTTCAAATCATTTTATGGCTTCAATACAGATAGGTCCTCAGCATTTTCATAATGCAAGTTTTAAATTCTTTAACATGTGGGTTGATCATCTCGGGTTTTTAGAGCTTCTTTACAATAATTAGACAGCAGATATCTTTGGATCATGTATGTATATCCTTTATTGAAGGCTAAAGCTTTTGAAGAGGCCTCTAAAGGAACTCAATAAGCATCACGTCAATCACATTTATGAAAGAGTTGCTAGAGCTAAAAATGAATTGGATTGCCACCAAACCATTATGCAGAATGACAGAAATAATTCTCAGCTCATAATGCAAGATAAATAGCTTAGGCTCAATCTCATTAATCTCAAATTAACTGAAAAGATGTTTTTTGGTCAGAAGCTCAAAACGTCTTTCTTTAATAAAGGTGATAAGGGCACTAGGTTCTTCTATTTATTGATGAGTCAAAAACATAAGATGAATCACATCCCAGCTATTCAACGTTCGGATGGTGTGCTTACTGATTTTTTGGATGAAGTGGGTGTGGAGTTTTTGTGATATACTACTAAAAGTTGCTTAGGACTTCTAGGCATACTATCCTGATTGATGTTGTGGTGGCTCGCAGTGGTCCTTGCCTCGATGACAGTACCTATGATCTCCTATTTGCCCTAATGTCCAATGATGTTGTTAAAGAAGCACTCTTCAGTATTGGCAATGAAAAGGCTTCTGGTCCTGACGGCTACTCTTTTCTGTTCTTTAAGAAGTCTTGGAATGTTATTGGGAATGACTTATGTGCTGCTATTAAAGATTTCTTTATCTTGGGGGAACTTTTAAAGCAAGTTAATCACTCAATCATAGCTTTAATGCCTAAAACATGCAGATGTCAAGCTTATCTTCTACTGTAATGTCATATATGAAGTCATTTCCAAGCTCCTAGCAGGTCGTCTAGTTAATGTGCTCCAGTATTGTTGCGATGTCATGGTCGTACAAATTAATTACCCTAGCTTAAAACACAACACACAAGATAGTATAGAGCAAGCAAAGGGTCGATCCCATGAGGAAGGTTCAAGTTAGATTTTTATGCTAGATGATATGCAATTTGGGGGGGTTTGGACATTATCTAGGTTAAAGCAGAAAACTATCAAGCAAAATTAAATAAAATAAGAAATTATCAAGAGAACAAACCTTGGTCACAAGTAAACATCCACCTACAGAAATCAAAACTGATCATGGAAATGAGACATCAATTTATATTTTGAATATTTATCTCTTCTTAACATTGGTTAGTTAATGGATCCTCCGTATAACTAACCCTAACCATCAAATACTCACAGTATCCACACTAGTAATTTAATTCAATGGCAGCCTTAAGAACTAGATAAATTGATTAATCAAGAAAACATAATTGTCTGCAGTCTATGTTTGATTTGATTGAATGTTCTCTTTAAGATCAATAGCATAGATCCGCCACAATTATTAAACTAAGTTACTTCACAAGTTCATATACCACAACTTCGGTTTTGATATCAAATTAAGCAATAGATTGTCTACAATAATAACTTAGAGTCCGTTCTGGCAATTAAAATAAACAATCATAGGAAAAATAACCATAGGAGAACAAACATATTCATCATATAAACTGAAAAGAAAAGGTAAAATAGATCTCACAATTCTTGAAATCCAAAGGTTTTTATGTCCTTGCAACCAAGAAAAAGAGTTTAGTCTTGCATGTTTGTTGAACAACTAATCAAAAAGAAGGAGGAATGCATGATTTTTAGGTTTCTTAGAGGAAGGGAGCATTTTTCTCTTCTTGGTTGGCTACCCCCCTATCTTCTCACATTCTTTTTATATCCTAGAAAATCACAGTCTCTATTTTACAAAATAGTTCTCCCTTAAATTGACAGTTTACATTTAAGTACTTCAATAACTATCTTTCTAAAAAAAAAGAAATAGTCTTGCATGAAATCTTCAAGCTTTGACTTAGAGGAGTTAAATTGCTAAAATAAAAACTTGGATGATGGTTTAGATGCTTTAGAACATAATTTGGACTCGTTTCTTCATGAAACCTGTTTGCTGGCAGAATTCAGTTGTCATCTTTGAAAAATCATATCTCCCTTATATGACATCGTTTTTTGCTTACATGTGGAGCGTTGATAGGTCTTTGAGTCAGGAATCCAAAACAATTGTGTTTGCATCAATTGGACTTTTGTAGCTCTAGATATTTAAGTCGGAATGGCCGAAGGTTTACATTGACAAATTACGAGATTTAACTTTGAAGACTGCGATTTCCATGCTCTTTCTTATTTTATTTTCTTGCCTTAGATGTCCAGAAAGATATGGATGTTAGCTTTTTAATTCCACTGGAATCACTTCATTTTGACCTCTAGAGATCACGCTCCACACAAAACATCAACTGAAGGTCAAATCTGTCAATTACCTCCAATTTACTCATTTTTGCATCTTTCATTCAAAAGTGCCTTCAAAACATAAAACAAAGAATATCAAGGTATTATATGTATAAAACATAGGCAAAACACTAGTTAAATGTGGGTGAAACTATCAAATAATATGGTTGCATCAAGTATATCATTAGCCCTACTCAGAATGCCTTCCTAGGAGGAAGAAATATGGCTAACAACATAAATCTCATGCAAGAGCTCCTACGGTATTATGGTAAAAAACGAGCCTCTCCTAGATGCCTCATCAAGATTGACTTCATTAGGCATTAATGCTAACAACTTTTGATTATGTTTAGTGGCCTTTTATTAGGCATCTGTTTCTGCTGCTAGGCTTCCCAGCTCATTTTGTTCACTTAATCATGAAGTGTGTTGAGACTTCATCCTATTCAGTGACTGTTAATGGTAACTTATTTGGTATCTTTAAAGGCAAATGTAGTGTAAGGCAAGGTGATCCCTTATCACCTTACTTATTTATTATGTGTATGGAATATTTCTCTCGGATGCTTCACGTGGCCTCTCAAAAGGCTGATTTTCACTTTCATCCAAAGTGCAGCTTCCTTGGTATAAGCCACTTAGCTTTTGCAAATGATATCCTTCTGCTCTGCCAATGTGATTTACCCTCAATGAATATCTTATTTTGGCATCTTCTGGTTTTTGGGAGGATATCAAGGTTGATTATTAATGCTAATAAATCTTCCATTTTCTTTAATGGGTTAGAGAGGCTGCCAAGCATGATATCCTATAGCATACAGGTTTTTCTGAAAGTAGTTTTCCTTTCAAGTATCTTAGGTTGCCATTAGGTCCTCACAGGCTGTTTGCTAGCCAGTACTATCCTCTTCTATATAAGTTGGAGGCGTGTATACAGAGTTGGATAGGGAAGTACATGTCTTATGCTGGCAGGCTTGAGCTAATTCGTTTTGTTTTGTGTGGGATGATTCAGTTTTGGATCAGTATCTTCCCCATACCTTCACTAGTTCTCAATCATATCTGCTCCTTGTACAGAAGTTTTATATGGAGTTGGAACCTTATAAGTAATAAATTAGCGCTCGTTGCTTGAAAAAATGTATGTCTGCCTAAATACGAAGGGGGTTTGGGTCATCTTGATCTTAAAGCCAGAAACAAAAGCTTCTTGTCAAAGCACCTGTGGAATATCCATTTTAAAACTAACTCTCTTTAGATTCGATGGGTTCACCATTACTACTTACCTCGTCACACATTATGGACTTCTAAGCTCCAGAAAACTTCTTCCCTCTATAAGTTTATTTTTCTCCTAAAAGTTAGCTAGTTTGCGATTATAGTGGCATTGCTGAAGTAGTTAACATGCTTTAATGCTGACAGAATAATTTGGGATCTTTTTCTGCTAATGTTCATGAACATTTCAGATTTAAGAGTGTCCCTTTTTAATGGTGTAATGTAATTTGGGAGCAATGGTTAATACCCCATCACAACTTCATCCCATGGTTAGTTGTGTTTGGAAAGCTGAAAACAAAAAAAAAACTAAGGCCTACTTCATCTGACAACATTTGTTCTCTTTGTAGGCAACATGATGAAACTCACAACCTCCTTTTCTTTGCTTATGATTGGACTTCCCTTTTCTAGAGGAAAGTTAAGTCCTTGTTGCGGATCAATATGAGCATGATTACTCTGAATAGTGCACTCTGAGGTCTTAATGCTAACGAAAAAGGGCTGCAGTCAAGAATGCACAAAGTTTCTTTAGCCTTGGTTATGTATCTGATCTGGGGAGAACAGAACAGAAGAGTGAGTTGAGAATAATTGGGAGGCTTAACCTAATGGTTAGCCAATCTTTTCTATATATATAGGTAAGGCAATATACAATAGTAATGGTGGAGGTTACCACACAAGAGTATGTCTACAATATTTCCTATATAAGTACATTCTATAATATGCCCCCTAAAGCTGAGGGTGGGGGATCAACCCGAACCTTGAAACAAAAAGCAGTAAACGAAGAAGTAAGAAGTGGCTTAGTGAAGACATCAGCAAGTTGATCATGGGAGGAAATAAAATGAATCTGAATCTCCTTCTTTGCAACTCTATCTCGGACAAAATGATAATCGACCTCAACATGTTTTGTACGAGCATGAAAAACAGGATTTGCAGACAAATAAGTGGCACCAAGGTTGTCACACCAGATAATAGGAGCAGAAGTAGACGGAATCTGGAGATCTGTTAATAAATACCGGCCGGATAACCTCGCGGCAGCATTAGCTAAGGCTTTGTACTCAGCCTCAGTAGAAGAGCGAGCAACTATGCGTTGCTTATCGGATTTCACGAAATCGGCGTCTGACCAAAAAACACAAAGTAACCACCCGTAGATTTTGTCCTCAACATTGTCTGCCCAATCTGCATCCGTAAAACCATGTAAGGCAAAAGAAGAACTGCGAGTAATATGTAAGCCATGTGATGCCGTACCCCGAAGATAACGCAAGATGCGTTTCACGACAGCCCAATAAGAATCTGTAGGAGCATGCATAAACTGACAGACTCTGTTAACAGCAAAGCAAATATCTAGGCGCGTAAAAGTGAGATACTGAAGAGCACCCATAATTTGACGAAAGCGGGTAGCATCAGAAAACAATGGATCGGGCAAAATGGTAGCTTTGGATGTAGAGATAGGGGTATCAACAGGTTTGCAAGATAACATACCAGCCCTAGTGAGGATATCAAGTATATATTTATGCTGGCGGAGCATAAGACCCATACTAGTAGACTGAACCTCAATACCCAAAAAGTAATGAACAGAACCCAAGTCGCGAAGCTTAAATTCTGAACTTAGTAGCTGAATGACGCGTTGGAGCAGAAGAGAGTTACTACCCGTAAGCAGAAGATAACAAATATCAGCACCAACAGAGAAGATAAATAATGAGGTATCCACTTTAGAGGCATAGAAACCAATAGATAACAGGAAATCATTCAGACGAGTGTACCAAGCCCGCGGAGCCTGTTTTAAACCATATAGAGATTTATACAATCGGCACACATGAGAGGGGAGAGCAGAATCAACAAAAACCTGGAGGTTGTTTCATATAGACCTCCTCATCAAGAACACCATTGAGGAAGGCATTATGGATGTCAAGCTGATGAGTTTTCCAACCACATGAAACTGCAATGGAGAAGACTAATCTGACGGTCGCCTGTTTGATGACCGGACTAAAGGTTTCAGAGTAATCAATACCTTCTTGCTGAGTGAAACCTCTAGCAACCAAATGTGCCTTATACCTCTCGATGCTGCCATCAGATCTGCGTTTAATCTTGTATACCCACCGACTACCAACAACATTCATGGAGGGATGAAAAGGCACTAAAGTCCAAGTTCTGTTTGCGCATAAGGCCTGAATTTCCTCACGCATAGCACTATGCCACGCCTCATATCTGTTAGCATCATTAAAAACAAGTGGCTCATGAGAGGGAGGAGAAACTACCCGGCTGAAGGAGACAAAGAAAGGCCGCGACAGGAGTCGTGACAATGTGTCTTGGGCTGCCTTGGACGAAGAACCATGGGATGTTGATGAGCAGCTGGGCATGGAGAAATGTGACCTGTACCTGGAAGAGGCTGAAGAGGATATGAAGAGAGGTTTACATAGAGCTACAGACCAGCTGGAGAAGCAGTGGAGGGACTGGTCGGCACTGCAGACATTGGTGAGGCTGATGCGTGCAACCGGCCGCTTTGTTCCGAGAACCCGGGCCGCTTTGTTCCGATGAGACCTGAGAATATGCACATCCGGTGATGGAGAACCTGTACATGTATAATGATCATTGGAAAGACAAACATATGGTGACAGTATGGTAGTGTGGGATGGTGATGAAGGGGTGGCAGAATCAATGGGCAAAGGGGTAATCTGGTGGGGTGCGGCAAAAGGCAGAATTGGTTTGTGGTTGGGGCCGGTTTTGTAAGTAGTAGGCTGAAAGGATGGAGGAGGGTGCAAGGATGGAGGATAGGGAGGTAGGGTGGGAGGTACCGGTGAGAATGTTACCTGTTCAGACTTCGCAAAAGGAAAGACATTTTCGTGAAAACGAACATGACAGGAGACATAAATACGATCAGACTCTAAGTCAAGACAACGATAACTAAGATGGGATGAGCTATAACCTAAAAACACACAAGGAGAAGACCGAAAATCTAATTTATGAGCATGATATGGACGCAAAAAGGGAAAACAAAGACACCTAAAAGTACGTAGGAAGTTATAATCAAGAGTGCGTCGAAACAGACACTCAAATGGAGATGTATTTTGGAGAACAAGAGTAGGCATGCGATTAATAAGATAGACCGATGATTCAAAAGCATAGTTCCAAAATCGCAATGGGGCACTACACTGGCCTAAAAGGGTTAGGCCAGTTTCGATAATATGTCGATGATGACGTTCAACAGTGCCATTTTGTTCATGAGTATGAGGAAAAATTAACCGATGATGAATACCAATGGTCTGAAAAAATTTATTTAATTTACGATATTCACCGCCCCAATCAGTTTGAACAGATTTATTTTTAAGAGAAAACTAACGCTCAACAAGTGTTTGAAAACGTTGAAAAGTGGAAAAAACATTAGATTTCGCAACAAGCAGATAATACCATATATGTTTGGTATGCGCATCGACAAAAATAACAACATAGCGGAAGCCATCAGAAGAAAACATAGGGGCAGGACCCCAAACATCACTAAAAATTAATTCAAGTGGGGCAGAAGTTTTGTGACCCGTAGGTCTAATGACAAACGGGACGACTTTCCTAAAGGACAAGCTTGACATTAAGTAAGAGAACGTCTAGAAGTACATACGATTTTATTACCGGAAACTAACAAATTGAAAATGCTAGGGGTTAGATGACCCAAACGACGATGCCACAGGTCGGCAGTCGCGGAGATGCAAGGAGACCAAAAAGCTTGAGGAACTAACGTGGCAGAAGACTCTGAGAGGACATAAAGGCCATCATGACTCTGACCGGAAAGGAGAACTTCCTTGGTGATGAGATCCTTCACATAAAACATAGAAGCGTGAAATTTAAAATAAACATGATTATCACGATAGAATTTTTGAACAGATAACAACGGTTTGGTAATGTGAGGCACATGGAGAACATTAGATAATGTAAACATGCGTTTTGGGGAATGTAATTTAGTATGTCCACTATGGGATATGTCAAGGCCTTTACCGTCACCAACATGCAAATAATCATTACCAAGATAGGGTGCAGAATCGGTCAGAGTTCCAAGATCAGGTGTGATGTGTTGATTTGCGCCGGTGTCGGTGAACCAAGTCGCAGCAGAGATATTCCCAACAGCAAGATAAGCAGAAGGCTGCGGAGAGCTGCTACGAAACTGGGAACAATAGGGAGCTATGTGCCCAAAACCGGAGCACAATTGGCAGCGTACATGCTGTTGTCCAGACCACTGCCCAGCACTGGAATTGCGCCTGGTTTGCTGCCAGTGGTTTGGTCGCCAATCTGCAGCAAATTGGCCCCTGTTCTGGGGAGTGAAACAGTTGTTGTGGGGACGCCAATTACCTCTAGTGCGACCCCTGTTGCGGCTGAAGTTGGGGTTGTGATGAGTCATAGCATGGTGTGCAGAAAACTATGGTGTTGGCAGCAGAGGTGGCTGCTGTGGCAAAGAAAAAAAAGACAGCAGAGAAGGAGCGGCAGCCATGGAATGGAAAGGGTTCTTGTGCAGAAATTCATGGGTAAGAAAGTGGCTGTGAAGATCAGCATAGGATAGCAGTTCTGCCTTGGTTATGAGACTCGTTACCAAGTCTTTGAACTCACCACGAAGGCCACGAAACATATAAAGATTGAAATCTTCAAGAGACATGGGGCGACCAGCAGCAGCCAATTCGTCAAATAACGATTTGGCTTGCTGCATGTATAGACTAACCGATGAGTCACCTTACCGAAGGTCTTGAAAGGAGCCATGGAGTTGCATGATGCGAGAATTAGACGGAGAGGCAAGCGCTTTCTCAAGAGTGCACCAAACACAATGCGAAGTAGAACAATCTACCACGAGATGCAACACATCCACGGAGAGAGAGGAGAGCAAAGCACTCAAAATAAGTTGATCTTGTTGCTTCCAATGAAGAAAAGAAGGGCTGATGATGGAGGAAGAACCAGCAGAGCTGTCAAAAATATGAGATGGAGGACACGGCACGAAACCATCAACAAAGTGAAAAACACCTTGACCAAGGAGATATGGCTTCATCTGCATTCTCCAATAGAGATAATTTGTGTTCGTAAGTTTTAGCGAAACAACTTGGTGAGTGTTCGCTAAAGGAACAATAGCTGTAGCGACAGTTCCCATGAGAGGTAAAGGAACGGCAGGGACTTGGGAGGAAGAATTAGAGACAAGCTCTGCAGGTGGAGGCTGCTGTGGGGAAGAAAGGGAACTAGCTGCAGCAGCTTGGGGAGGGCTAGCTGACTGTGCTGCACTACCTGTGGAGAGGGAGAAGTCGGCGGCAGCAGTAGAATCCATGTAGAGAAAGTAAAGAGAGGGTCGGCTGCAAAGGAAGGAAGGGAGAAAAGAGTTCTAACGGCAGAAGGCTCTGATACCAAGTTGAGAATAATTGGGAGGCTTAACCTAATGGTTAGCCAACCCTTTCTATATATATAGGAAGGGCAATATACAATAGTAATGGTGGAGGTTATCACACAAGAGCATGTCTACAATATTTCTTATATACAATATTTCCTATATAAGTACATTCTATAATAGAGTGTTTGATAATACTGATAAATATGTTAATTATTTACTCTGCAAGTTTCAGACTCTCTTCTACACAGTTTTGTACTTCCATGAATCTAATCCTTTAGCTTATAGTGTTTCAGGTTAAGCTCTGAAATGTCTTCACACGAGATTTGGTTATCCGTATTCTGACCTCTTTGAAAGCTTATTGTCTTCCTCTTTTCTACTTTTGTGTTTCTTGTTGCTTCTAGGTGTGATGTTTCTCTATTTGTCTAGGATGTATACAACTTCATCTGTTTCTGATTCCTTCTCTTTTACTAGGATTTTAGGAATGACTGGGAGAGTCTCTTCTGATGGTCTATTATTTTTCTTCTGGACTATTTGTCGCATGACTTGCTATCATTCTTGTTGTTTTATGTTGATGGGTGTTTCTTCTAGCGCCAATTCCTCTGTTTGTTGGATGCTTTGTTTTCTGCTGAAAGGTGGTTTGCTATTTGTTGTGCTCCCTCTGTCTTTGTTGATCTGCTTGCTGGTCTCTGCTAGCTAGGTTGTTCAGCTTTGGTTTTGGCTCCTTTGGAGTCCAGATTTTGATATGGATTTTGGTTGACTTGTTCTGCTGGTTGGGTTGGTTTAGACACCTCCATTATGTGGTTTCTTTTTTAACCTTTCCTGCACATTTTGGTTTTGGCCTTATATAGCCTTTTTTTTTTTTAGGAAGCTTGTTCCCTATATGTTCTTTGTGTATAAAATATAGGTTTCTCTTTGTTGCCTAGTTAGTTTATGTATGTATGCATGACCTGGCTATTCCTGGTATTCTTTTGCTTGGGAGCCTATTCCTAATTTTTATATGTATCTAAACTTGCTGGTTTTCCAACATGGTAACCTTTGATCTTAATTTATACTTACATTCTGATCAAAATAATAATAATAATAATAATAATAATAAAGGTTAATTAAATAGCCAAGATAAAAATCAATTAACTAAAATATATAAGAAAACCATTGCCATACAACTATAGATTCCAAACTAAGAGTTCCACACAAAATTATGGATGCAATGCTACATTTAAAACCAACATAAACACAAATGTTAACATGCCAATGTAATGTGCATAAACCACAATTTAAGAGTATAAGCAGATTAAATTTGGGCAATCAAGTTGCTTCATGACTAATATAATTAGTAATGAATGTTGTTTAAACAACCATGATAAAAATAAATTAACTAAAAAATATTTAAAAAAATCCATTGCCATACAACTATAGATTCCAAACTAAGAGTTCCTCATAAGATTATAAATGCAATACTATATATAAGAACATCATAAACGTAAATGCTAACATGTCAATGTAATGTGTATAGTAAATCAAGTCTCGCATAAGCTAAATAAATAAATAGGGAGTATACAACAATAATAATGTACATATTAATAAGTTATCAATAGAGAGTGAGGATAACAAAAGAAATTTAATTTTATAAAAATTGGTTCCCTACTACCTGAACATTCTCGACACTCTTTATTCTAGTAAATCCATCCTAATGGTTACAAAAATAAATTTTGATCACCTAGTATAATAGGGAAATAACCAATAATATCAGCAAACCTAAAAATCCAACATACAACTATTAATTTAATATGCCCTATAGTCAATCGGTTGGTTACACGTGACATTATTATATTTATATAAATACATATTTATTATTAATAAAGGTTTCATTTATCTTTAATATTCATATAATATTATATTAATGAATCTAGAGTAAAGATAAAGTTCGTGGGATAAAAATAATTTGCAAAGAAAATTATAAAATTGTTATAATTATGAGATTTCTATTGCATCAAAGCATTATTTCTAAAATGTTCTTGGTCAATGCTCTTGTGAATACTAGACATTCATTAGAGTTGTAGAGACTGATACATATTATGTTCCCTTCTTTATGCAAAGAAGCAATTGTTCTCATAAGTTGAGGTATAAGAGATACCTAGAACTAAAATATAGGTGTTTGTTATAAAACATGTACATTAAACTGACCTGCATGAGATTTCATATGTAGAGATCACCTACGTCTATGGAAAAGGCTCACGTGATATGTGTGTAAATGATCCTTAGACTTGAGATCACTATGTTATCTTATATAGAAAATATTATGCTTTGATCATGTTATATATTATCTTAATTGAGGCAATGAAAAGGCAGACATTGAGTGTAGCATGAACTATATGAAGGTACTTGAGTGATCAATAGGTGAATTAGGGAAAATATTCCATATTTTCTCAAATAGTATTAACTGAGAAATTCTTAGCCAAGGTGGAATGAGATTTTTAAGAGTTTCAAATCTTATTCAAACGATCAATGACTATTATGTAGAGAACAAACATGATTTAACATGCCAAATATACTCCATGCTTTAATGTTAAATCAGAATATTATTGATGAAAAGATATTAATAACACTAATAAACCGGTCACTGAAATGAGATTTTCAAGAGTTACAAATTTTATTCAAATGATCAATGACTATTATGTAGAGAATAAACATGATTTAATATGACAAACATACTATATGTTTTAATGTTAAATCAGAATATTATTGATGAAAGGATATTAATAACACTAAGAAACCGATCACTGAAAGGTTAAGTCAAACCATTAATGACTTTTCTAATATTTGAGGGATCATGACACGTTGCTAAACGATGCACCTAACCATCAAATATAAATTAATCAATTGATGAATTGATAATAAATTAAATTATTTAATTAGAATTATATTTTATATTTAAGCCAACATATTAGGAACCTAATCGGTCACATATATTAAAAATCATTAATCAAAAATTAAACTAGGATGATTTAATTAAGTATGACTTGATTAAAATATATTTTAGAAATTAAGGACTAGAATATAATTAATACATAGATTATATTTCTAGACCTAGAAAAATCAAGAATTTGATTGATTAAAATTCTAAAATTATCCTTAAATAATATATGGATATTTTTTAAAGGTCAAATAAACTTTTTATCATTTATAGGGTTTTTAGGATTTCCTACAAATATAAAGCTAAGCTTATAATTTTATAAATGAAAAAAGTGAGAAGTGATTATCTGTTAGAAAGAAAAACTATGTAAACACAATATTAGAGCTATCACTTTAGACATAGCAATCTCTCTCTCCTAAATAGGGTTTAGGAGATTTTTCAGAGGTGATTCATGTGGATTACAGTTGGAGATCGAACAATTGGACAACTTGTTATTTGCAACAACCTAACCTTTAAGAAATTATTCAAAGTCGAAGAACATTAGATCTTTAAGTATAAATCCCTAAACAACTCTAGATAAATCTAACAGGATCTTAGGAACTCCCAAAAAAATTTTATTTCATAATATTCATTGTGTATGATATTCAGGAACCCAACAATAATAGCGAAGCCTTTGTTAGAATAATTAGGGTTGTTTGATTGCATGTGTTTAATTGTTATTGGTGTTAATTAGAAATTAATTTTATGTGCAAAACAGATATTTTTTCCAAAAGGTCAATTTCTCTCTCATGATTTTTGAAATCAGATTTTTTTAAATAAATCACTCAATTACTGTTTTGATCAGATCTAGATGAGATTTCCAAATTTGGCTAGAAAAATATACAGCAACATTGTCGTGGGTGGAAGCACTAAATGCACTGGACGTTTTCGATGTTGCTGGCAACACCCGTTGTTATTTGTTGTGCTGGGAGTTGTCGTTGCTAGCAGCGCAAGACACCAGCCTTGCACCGGCTCGCAGATGCAAAGACGCGAGGGTGCTGCCTCGCCGTCAGAGGCAGTGGCTACTAGAACGCATGTTGGCAGCAAGGGCAAGATGCCTTGAAGGTGACACATAGTAAAAGCAGGGGAGAAATAGATGGTTTTAGGGTTATAAGGTATTTTACCTCATTACCCCTCTCCTTCTATGTGATGACCATATTGTTTATTTTAATATAAAATATCATTTTACCCACTTATTTATGCCTTTTTAACCCTAGAAATAAAATTTTGATTTTATTTTAATTGAAAGACATATTAAATTAATTATATAATTAATTTTCCTAATATAATTAGGATTTAATTAAAAAAATTTAATTAAATATAATTTGGATTTTATACCTTCAATTATTTAAATTAAATAATTTATTTTCCAAATAAGATTAGGAATGAATTAAATTGTTTAATTCAATTTTTTAAGTTTTATGATATCCTAATGAGATTAGAATTTATTTAGTTAAATTATTTAATTAAATAATATTTAGAAAATTAATTTTTCTAAAATTCCAAGAGTTTTTAAGTCCAAAAATTGTTATTTAATTAATCCTAAAATAGTTTAGGATACTAATAAGGATTTTAATGTCATTAAGTTTCTTATTAAATCTTGAAAAATATTTTTCATGGAATTTATGTTTAATAAAACTTGTTTTGATTGAGAAATTATCAAATTATATTTGATTAGATATTTCTAAGTGTTAGAAATATTATTTTATAGTAGCACATAAAGCCAATAATTAGAATCGAAGCATGCAATGTATTTATCATGATGTTAAAATGTTTTTATGAATGGTGGATGGTTATGGACATTAAAGACCAATGTCATTGTGCTTTTATTTTATGGTTGAATGGTTGTAATTTTATTAAATAGGGTATGTGAATCATGTCTTATCTCTATTTTTTTATTATGGGTTGTAATTCTTTTCTCATTTTATTTTCTTCGAATGTAACTCGAGGTTTCTTAATTAATTATATAAATATTATGTAATTTAGAAATTTAGATAAGAAATTGTTATATAATCCTAGACGAAGAAAGAAATAGCGATGAAGGCTACAACTAAAGTGCTTGCAATGGACTTATGAAAACTTGCTATAGCTACCTAGGATTTGACCATTTAATTTCCTGCAATGACTCACTGGAATTAACTTAGATATGTCCATAATAATCCAATTAGAATGGCATGGTAGGGGTGTATGTTTATATATAAATTGTTATATATGTAATGTATATCTATGATGTCATGTTATATATGAGACCTAATTAATTGATAATAAATCCCTCATTAATATATTAAATACATGTTGAGAACATGAATAGTTGCCTTCCAATCTTATATGCATAAAACAAGAATTCTATCCATGGATAATTTGTTGAGTCACTTAATGTTACCATTAATTGAATATGTTTAATGCTATAAAATTAGGTTCTACTTAACTAACCTATGCAAATTAGATAAGTCAATCATGATCATATGAGGTTAGAGACATGAGTTAGGCAAAACATATATGATATGTTTAGACAAAGAGTTGTCATTTAATTGATCTAAGAGTCATAAATAGATGTGATTAATAAACTATATTATCTACCAAATTTTATTTATTTTGATTTATTTAGTCACTTAAGGTCAAATAAATTAAATGGGATCCCAACCCATTAGGAAAATCTAAGTGAGATTTCCTGAATTAATAAGGAAGGCTATTAATTTGCAAGAAAATAGCGAGAGATCAAATTAGGATTAAAGACCTTATCTAAATTTGAAATTTAAATACGTATGCAAGAAACTAATACTCTCTATTTTCATCTAAATAGGTTTGTAGATTAAAATAAGTAGTAACATATCCTTACGAAGCATGATTGATGCTAACAAATTGATTAGACCAAATTTCTTGGATTGACACCCAAATGTGAGAATTGTTCTCATGCAAGAAAAGATGTTATATGTTCTTGAAAATCTAATTCCAAATGCCCTTGTGTGATGTCATGTTGATGACGATGAATAAGCTGCATGTGTGATGTTAACTAGTATGTCACCTGAACTTCAAAGATAACATGAGAATATGGATGCCCATACAATGATTATGCATCTCAAAAAATTGTTTGATGAGGCCAATAGAACAGAGAGGTATAAGACCTCTAAGGAAAATGTCTAGTTCTTCTAGTTCAGTCTTCTAGAATGTCTAAGAAGAATAATAAGAAGAATAAGGGTGTTGTCTCTAAAGCAAACAAACCTAATGGCGGCATCAAGAAAGATAAAGGAACTTGTCATTATTGTGGAAGTGAAGGATATTTAAGGAGGAATTGCAAGGAATACCTTGTAACTATGAAGGCAAAAAAGCTTAATGAAACTTCTACTTCAGGTTTGTTTATAATTGAAAATTATCTTACTACGTTGCATTATAGTTCCTAGGTGTTGGATACTAAATGTGGTTTTTACATTTGTAATTACATGCATGAACTAAAAAAAGGTAGAATATTAATTAAAGCAAAATGAACCTACGAATCAATAATGCAAGGGTTACTGCATTAGTTATAAGAACTAGTATTTTTATTTTGTCTAATAAGTTGATACTAGAATTTTATAATTGTTATTATGTTCTAGTATTTTAAAACATTGTTTTCATTTTATTTAGTATTAAATGGATTTAAATTTACTATTAGGGATAAATATTGTTAATAATGATGTTTTTATGGACCCTGTAATTATACGAATGGTTTGTATACACTTGAATTTAAAATTCTCAGGTTCAATATAAAATGTAATAAAATTGAAATACATATTGGAATAAGTATTAAGAAACTTTGATTAAATTGAGGTGGTTAATATTCGACCAAATATTTCAAGGATTATCTTAAAAAGAATGAAATTCTTCACACTTCTTAGAACATTACATCCAAATTAAATATATTCACAAGGCTAAACAATTGAATATTTAACTTGAACCTTAAGAAAAACAAAATCTCTATAAATTTGGTAGGACAAGTCATGCATCAATGAAATAAAGATCTCTCATAGAAACTATGAATGACATGTTATGAGCCTATAAATTACTTGGAAGTAATATATGATATTTATTCTAAGAAATGACTTGAAGCTATAGACTTGATATACTAACCAAGTTTGAAACTTGGTTAATTCACTTGAAGGGATAAAACCCAATGATCTAAGTGAGTATTTAAAAGAAAGATTAACATGAAAGATAATGTACAAATGTACTATGCAAGCTTTAAGGAGTAGAGATATCTAATTTTGATGGTACAATCAACAAATTTGATTTCATAAAAAATATGGATAAACCTTGTATTTATTAAAAGATTAGTAAGAATTATGTTGTTTTTCTAATATTATATATATATGACATATTTAGAAATAACATATCTTTACTTTAATCAGTAAAATTTTGGGTGTCCAAGAATTTCTTCACAAAAAAATTAGGAGAAGCAACCTATATATTGTATATAAAGATCTATAGAGATAGATCTAGAAGGTTGCTTAAATTGTCTCAATCTATGCATATAGACTAGTTGCTAAAATAGCTTAGTATAGAAGAATCTAATATTAGATTCTTATCTATTTTACATGGAACACTCCCTCCAAAGACATGTGTTCTAAGACACAGATTGAGAGAGATATGATTGAAATAATATCATATACTTGGCTATAGGATCCATCAATTAAGAAGATAAACTAGAAGTTCAAAATTGTTTGAATTAAGATTTTTTTCAATGAAATGTTGAAAAAATAGGAAATACTAGTCAATACATGTGTCGCATGATTAGTACTTAAAAGTGCATTCTCATTAAGGGTTTATATCATCATATTGCACTTAAAGTATCCTTAAATTCCCCAACTTAAGCATGTTTAATAATAACAAGTCTGATAGTATAAGATACCTTTAATCTAAGGTAAATGCTCATTTTAAATGCAGGTTTATCCCACAACACAAAGGATTGATTGGTGTGATTAACTATTGAAAGTGAAGAGACAAAGAGAGGACTTAGCTTAGAGAAGAACTGCTGGTTCAATTCAAACTAGAACACCATTCAGTTATTGGATCATAACTGGAGTTATAGATCTTAGATTTAGGTCTAGTTTATCTTTATGGAAAGCTAAGACATAAGCCTAAAACTTTCATGAAGAGTCCAAGATTCCAATCTTCCGTTTTCAAGTTCAAATCTTAGCAACAAAAGAGACGTCTGAATCTGTCCTGTAGCCTAGACATTGTTCGGTGTTCATCTCATATCTCGAGTTTCAAAAGTCCAAATAAGCTCATTATTATTTTTTTGCAAAGCTAAGACAATGTCCCACAACTTTCATGAAGATTATATGCTCCAATTCTGATATTAGTGATGACGTTTTGGTCAGCCAACAAAGTTAATAACCAGTCAACAATGTCAATAACCAGCCACAAAGTCAATGGTTGGCCACCAACTAAATAGTTAGTCATCAAATTAATAGTTCCGAATTTTTAACCTATAAAAGGAGGTATTTTCCTTGTATTTAGGTATCTTGGTTTTCAGATCAAGACATATTCTTGCTTTCTTTCTTTGTATTTTTGTAATGTTTAAGTTTTGCTTTCATTAATCTATTGTTTATGCTTTTCATCATAACTATGTTCTTATTTAGTTTATTTATGTTTATCTTCTTCATAATGTTTAGCTAAGTTTATTATGTCAAGGTGAAAAGGTTTAACTAATTGAGTAGACTTAACATGGACTTCAATGCTTGTATTAAATAAAGTTTGTTATTAACATGTCTTATCATTTTTATCTTATTCACTCTTAATACCTTACTTGTTAAATGGTTAATCTAGATTTATGTTGTATAACACTTGGTACAATAAATGCTTAATCCTTCATAGTCTTCGTCTAACATCGTTGTTATGAGAGGAACTTGATTTGTTGTTAACATAAGTTAGCATCATGAATACCTGACAATATTTAAAAGTATTGGTATTACTTAAATAAGATAAATAATATGATAATATTAGTACTTTATAGTGAGTCATTAATGATAAATCATCCGATTGGAACCTCATTTGTGTGTGGTTTCCAGTTGAGTAATAAAAAGTAGTTTATACTATGTTTATTTAAAATACCATTAGTGGATCCTCTAACATTGACAATTGCTTTATCCTTGTTTAATCTTTTCATCATTATCACATCTCAAAGTTCTCTTCAACATCAATATCATTTTATTATTTGTAATTTATATAGTTCACCTCCATGTGGTTCGACTCCAGTCTTGTCGAGTTATTTATTACTTTGACAATCCTGCACTTGGGATAAGACATCAATCTTTTGATCGTGTTATCGCACGTATGCGAAAGGCATGTAAGGGGTCGAAGGAGTCGCCATCTGGTTGTTTGGTTTAGAGTCGCTAGGGAACCTGGGTGTACTAGTCTTATTAGAGATTCAAGAGTAAGGGACTAGTTGCGGCTAGGAAAGGTATTAACACCCCCAACGCACCATATTTGAGATAAACTGCTTTGCATGATTTGATGTGGTTTAAAGGTTTAGGATTGAGATTTACTTGTATGAATAAACTCGATGTTTAAGAATTTATCATGGACTCGTGCACCAAAATAAATTCTTAAAAAAATCTTCATAATATGTGTTACGGTGAAAAATACTTCTAATTAAAATTTATGAATATTTAGAATAACTTTAAGAATTTTTCGGTTAACTCCAATATTTCAATTATCAGCCTCACTTGTAGGTCCAACATTTTATACCAGGATTTTTAACCATTGATTGTCATGAATTAAAAAAAAGGCGGTTTATTGAAATATTGGTCATATTCTTATGAATTTAATAAAATGGTTATTAAATCCTAAAACACATGCAAAATATGTATTTTTAAGACACTTGGTCGTATGCAACAAAAAAAACATTATTTTTACTTGTAGTTTCTTGAGAATAAAAAAAAAGAGGTTTAAGAGGAATTTTTTTAAGAAAAAAACATTATAAAAACCAAAGACTAAAAAAAGCAAAAAAATGATTTTATGTTGTTTTTTATATTATTATATTATTTTATTTTATTTTTTATTTCAGCCAGGTCAACCCAAATGGGTTGACCCGGTTGGGGTTAACTTGATAATTAGGTTTGACCCAACCGAGTCAACTCAGAAACAAACCATAGAAAAGAAAAGAGGAACAAAACAAATTAAAAGTGGCAAAAACATGAAAACTCAAATTTTTTTTTAATAAAAAATAGATCAAAACAGCAAAGACAAAACAAAACAAATGAATGTTCTTCGTCTCCTCACAAAATGTAGTTCTCGATCTATAGCAGATTTCGAACAAAAAAGGGGATGATTTTGTTCGTAATCCTCCATAGATCAAGAATCAAGGGTTGATTTCTTTTAATGATCAACAAAATCACACAATTTTGCCCAAAAAGGGTTTCAATTTGAAATTAAAACCCTAGGATTTAAATCCATTAAAACATGTTATTGATGTGAAAAACTCCTAAATTACTTATCAAAGATGATGGACAGACCTATCTAAACCAGAAACTAAACCAAGCAAGTCTTGAAGGCAACATTCAACGGATGAATCTACCTTAAGCCCAGAAAATGCTGCCTAGAAAATCAACAAATACAAAATATGCCCAAAAAGACCATTTTGGCCTCTAAAATGTGTCCTTATCCCCACATACCATACTATTGATGAGGAACATAATTATGGTAAAAGAAACAACAAAACAACATAAAAACTCAAAATAATGCATTGATTCCAAACCTAAAAGCTACCGACTCAAAACAACAATCAAACTTTGACAGAATGAGTTTCAAAATCTGACCATTTTCACCTCAAAATGGTTAGACCAGCTACCTAGTAGCAGGAGGTATCCTTTCATTAACAAAAATGCACCATCTCTTTGCTGCAACTTTTAGCAATCCTTTAAATCTAAGTTTCATGTAATAAAATGGCAGAAAAACAATCAAAAGCATATCATGGCATTCAAGACTTCATATTGAACACAAAAGAAGGACCTGACAGGCCTCATAGACTCCACTTTCAAGGCTTGAATGTGTATACCTTCTTAGCTTTGAAAATTCGAATCTGGATTAGCTCTTGGTGTTGCTTTCCTTTTTCTTGTTTCCATACATCCTTAGACCAAAGATGAAGCTTTTCTTGTTTCCATACATCCTTAGACCAAAGATGAAGCTTTAAAAGCTTTTTGGATAGGACCCTTGCCCCTTAGCCTAAGTTTCTTTCCTCTTCTCTCTTCTTCTTTTCTTTCCCTATGTTTTCTATTTAGTTTTTTTTCTCTTCCTCCCTTTTCTTCTATTCTTTAACCTCTTCTTTTATAAGTAGGTTTAGGTCTTTTAGATGGATTGTCTAGGGTTCCAATAGACTAAAACCTTGCTGGTTTTGCCAATGAGCTGTTGGTTTTGGGTGTATGTGGTTTTGTAGGGTACTTGGAGATCAAGGTGGGTGTTTTCTACCTTTGGATCCTGAGAGAAAAGTTTTAAACCCTTGATGTAATCCTTCTAGATGCTTCTAAGTGGAAACAAACAAAAAAGTTGAACGTTCTACAACCGAGTGTTCCTGTCAAGGCTGACTGGGTCGACCACTTTCAAGACCTCGTCAGACCATCTTTGTTGTCAACATCTCCTGAGACCTCCTGGACTTGGTAGAGAGGGTATATGCCTTTTGATTAGACTTATTCTTGCTTGATTTGGAGGTTTGTAACTCTATATTTGAACATTTAAAAGTGTCCACCCAAACAACATAATGTTTGAAATTATGGTATTGACTGACTAGAGACAAGATGTTGTGGAGATCTATAGAGAAAATAAGACATAAATATTTGATATTAAAGACATGGGGTTGTAAAGAGGGTGTTTTTCGGTCGAATAGTGGTGGTTTTAACCTTTGAGATGATCGACAATGTCTGAAAATGCCCCCTCAATCCAAGGCTTGAACAACGCCGTTTTGACTAATTCCTATAGATTAGGGTTTTCTTTTGATATGGGATCTGCCAAAGTGCAATTCAATCCCTTATCCTCTGATTTCATTCTATTTTATCCTTAATTTCCCTTTTTCTTTCTAATTTCATTCTATTTTATCCTTAATTTCCCTTTTTCTTTCTAATTTCATGTAATTGTGTCCTTGTCAACTTCATTTGTCACCCCTAATTTTGAGCGCCTTTTACAAGTTAGTTCTTGGTTTATGATTTGTTTAATTACACCCTTAAATGACTACTAAACTTTCAATACTTTCTATTTGACCCTTGATTTCTCTTGATTCCAGTCCCTGAAGTCACGCGCATTTTGCAAAGTGATCCTTGGCTCATAAAAAGTTCAATTAAGCCCCTATTTGCTAACCATACTTTGATTCTTATGCAATTAAGCCCCTGATTTGGCTAATTTAAACTTTCTAAGCTTTCAATTGACCTCCAAAAGTTGATTTTCCTTGTGATGAAACCCTTAATTAAATAATTAATTTTTTTTTAAATCCAATTGAGTCTTAAAACACCAAAAAAAAAACATTTTTACTTATGGGTTTTGTCAATTAAAACCTTGGTTTGCTATTTTGACATTTCAACCTCGCTTGGCATTCTAGTCATCCATAATTGGGCTTGTGCATTTCTTTTTAGGCTTGCTCCAAGTGTATTTCCTTACACTTATCTTGTAACATCCCCCATTTCTTTTATAAAACAACAATCTCATGTCAATAAAAAAAAAAACAGAGTAGTTAATTTTATTTTTTTTTTGTATATACGTATTCATGGTCTTCGTATTAACATCTACCGGAATTTCGACGGAGTCCCCCCTATACCGGAAGGTCCCAAGTTACCGACATGTAACCTGTTTACACTTCTAACAGTTCGCATCTCATAACTTAATTCCCGACCCAATCATCCTGGGTTTCAATTCCATAATTATACTCACACCTATCAACCATAATATTTATGATATGCATTATATATTTAAATAAATATCATTATGGATGGATAATTTAAATAAATATAGATACATAGACATGAAATATGGATATATAAATTACAGCGTTAAATTCATCCAATCAAGTTTAAACATTTACTATATAAATTAAGTTATACAAACATTTTCATGTTGACAAAATATAAGGGTATACTCCCTAGAACCTAGATTTCAAAAAGGGAACATAAGCTAGGATCTACTCTTGTCGTACATGCGATGATCCTGAAACAAAATACATATTATTGCAAGGTGAATATCACAATAAACATAACAATATGAATATCTAATAATTTCAACAGGGTAACATGCATTCATATTTCATTTACTTCTCCCTTCTAGTTTTTTTTATTAAAATCTCTTCCTTATTCAAACTATTAATAACCGTTCCCTCTGCTACTATCAACCTTCATTCCAGACCTTATAAGATTAACGTGATTACTTTTGCTTATCACATTACCGATACTAATTTCACTGGTATCGTCATCACCACCCCATAGGAGTCGATATAAGGCGATGCACTAAATGTATGCTGGCCAATACATGGTGATCCCCTTACCCGGGATCCTAACATACACTGAATGTATGATAGCCAATACGTGAAGATCCCCTTACCCGGGATCCTAACATACACTAAATGTATGCTAGTCCATTCGTGACGATCCCCTTACCCGGGATCCTAACATACACTAAATGTATGCTAGCCAATACAGGGTGATCCCCTTACCCGGGATCCTAACATACACTAAATAGATGCTAGTCCATTCGTGACGATCCCCTTACCCGGGATCCTAACATACACTCAATGTATGCTAGACAATACATGGTGATCCCCTTACCCGGGATCCTAACATACACTCAATGTATGCTAGTTTATGCCTCAAATCACACTTCTCATATTTCCTTTGTCAGTGATAATTTCATCACTTAGCAATTCACATAACAACTTTTCACCTTGAATACACATACATTCAGTAATTCACATTTCACATCAAAAATATATTAAATCATGGAATTTAACTAGAAAGCATAGGTGTGAATCACCTACCTGCAATAGAAGCTCTACTCGTGCTCCCCTGCTGCTACTGTTGCACCACGTCTATGGTCCCTCCTGCAAATCACAGGTTTATCTCATAAATTTTCCTCACTCAAGGATATGTTTTATAATAACCATATCAACAACCAATAAGTCTTTCTTTCACTCATTTCTTAGTACTTTATGTTTTTCTCATTTCACTCATTATTACTGTCGTTCTTTGTCCAATCCTAGTTATCATTCCTTTCTTTATATTTGGACTATCACTGTTCAACTGTTACTGTTTCGTTTTTGAATTGTTACTGTCTGACCTCCCCTTAAATTTTTAACTATATCTGGAGTTATAGAACTCCGATTCAAGCGAAATTTATGGCGTTGGAAAGGTAAGACATGAGGCTACAAGTTCTATTTTTGAGAAGAACCCAGTTCTGCCTCTAAGATAGTCAAAATCACTCATTAACAAACACTTAAACATTCTTGTCCAAGCTGTATTCGCCCATTTTTGAACCATTCTTTCGTCGACCTCTCCTCGGATTTTTAACTATATCTAGAGTTATAGAACTCCGATTCAAGCAACATTTATGGCGTTAGAAAGGTAAAACATGAGGCTACAAGTTCTATGTTGAGAAGAACCCAATTCTGCCTCTAAGATAGTCAAAATCGCTCATTAACAAACACTTGGACTGTTCGTCCAATCTATGCTTGTCCATTTTTGAACTGTTATTGTCTGACCTCTCTTTAGATTTTTAACTATATCTGGAGTTATTGAACTCCGATTCAAGAGAAATTTATGGCGTTGGAAAGGTAAGACATGAGGCTACAAGTTCTATGTTTTGAGAAGAACCCAGTTCTGCCTCTAAGATAGTCAAAATCACTCATTAACAAACACTTAGACTATTACTGTCCAACCATATCGTCCACTTTTGAACCTATTCTTGCCCCGACCTCTCCTCAGATTTTTAACTATATCTAGAGTTATAGAACTCTGATTCAAGTGAAATTTATGGCGTTGGAAAGGTAAGACATGAGGTTATAAGTTTTATGTTTTGAGAAGAACCCAGTTCTACCTCTAAGATAGTCAAAATCGCTCATTAACAAACACTTGAACCATTCTTGTCCAACTCATTCTCGTCCATTTTTGAACTATTCTTGTCTTATTTTTTGAATCATTCTTGCCTAGACATTGAACCATTCTTGTCTAGACATCGAATCATTCTTGTCTTGTTTTTGAACTGTTACTGTCTGACCTCTCCTCAGATTTTTAACTATATCTGGAGTTATAGAACTCCAATTCAAATGAAATTTATGGCGTTGGAAAGGTAAGACATGAGGCTACAAGTTCTATATTTTGAGGAGAACCCAGTTCTGCCTCTAAGATAGTCAAAATTGCTCATCAATGAACCAGACCTACTACCCTATAGGGTCTGTCATGACCCAGTCTCGGTTGGTGACCCATAACTGGAGTTCTATGACTCCAAATTGAGCAAAACCAATTTCATTAGTTAGTAAACATCCAAAACTACAATTTCTATGAAGGAACTTGATCCTAATTCTTCATTCTCCTACCCAAAATCTCTTTGAAGGTCAAGAGACGAAACTGTCCAGATTCAACACCTTTCCATTTACACACAACACACGAACTTCTTTACTTTAACAACTCTTACTTCCTTTTTTTTTTTCAATTCAAGTCTAAGAACTCAATATAAATTTACATCCAGGCATCAATTCATAATCGACTTGAAATGACTCATAAGACCAGGTTTATAATATCTTACCTGGTGCGAATCAAGGCTTCGATCCCTCCTTTTCTTTCTAATGACAGCCGACCCTCCCCTTTTCTCTTCTTGTTCAATTTTTTCTTGTTAATCCCTTTCCCACCAGGGTTTATTTTACCTATAACCCTCAATCTGGGATGGGTTCTTGAAATTTTGGTGTTTCTCTCTTGATTTGTAAAAAATAGATATAAAAACTCCCTCTTTTCTTTCTTTACGTAGCTGCAGATCTGTTTTTGGTGAGAATAGGAGTATTTATGCTCTATAATTATTCTTATTTGCATTTAGGCCCCATTTTCTTTAAGTGTATTCGTTCTTGCCCCCACTTCTTTTTAGTTTAGTTTATTTTCTTTAATTTAATCTAGCCTTGGTTTTTTTCTCGGGATTTACATATCTTATTTATTTATTATTATTATTTTATAAAAAAGAATAACAATAATATGTTTTACTCTAAATGGTAGATCTCTGAGTTGGAAGAGTTCCAAACAATAGAGCACAACTAATTCTACAATTGAATAAGAGTACAACTCTATGTTATAAGAAATAAAGAGGTTATTTGGATCAAGAAGTTCATCAATGAACTAAGTTGGTTCCTAGCATTGTTGATCCAGTTTCCCTATATTACAATAACAATGGAGTCATTGGATAAGCAAAGGAACCAAGGTCTCATCAATGATCCAAACAAGTACTTAAAAATTTTTATTTGATTTGATAAATCAATGAAATGAAGATGTAAAGATAAAGTGAATATCTATCGAAGAGACTCTAGAAGATCCTCTTACTAAGTCACTATCCATGCAGAAACATTAATGTTACATGGAGCAATATGTATTAGATATATGAGCAATTGACTTTAGTGCAAGTGGAAGATTGTTAATTTAATATATCTTGTAGTCAATCAGTTGGTTATATGTGATATTATTATATTCATGTAACTACATATTTATTATTGATAAAGGCTTAATTTATCTTTAATATTCATATAATATTAGATTAATGAATCTAGAGTATAGATAAAGTTCATGGAACAAAAATTATTTGCAAAACAAATTATAAAGTTGTTATAATTATAGAATTTCTATTGTATCAAAGTATGAACATTCATTCATAATATGCTCTCTTAATACATATTATGTTCTTTCTTTTATAAAAAGAAGCAATTGTTCTCATAAGCTGAGGTATTAGGGATACTTAGAACTAATATGTAGGTGCTTATTATAAAATATTTACACTAAACTGACCCACATAAGAATTCCATATAGAGAGATCACTTATGACTATGGAAAGGTTTATGTGATGATTGTGTAAGTGATCCTTAGACTTGAAATCACTAAGTCATATTATATAGAGAATATTATGTTTTGATCCTATTACATGTTATGTTAATTGAGGTAATAACAAGAGAAACATTGGATGTAGCATGAACTATCTGAAGGTACTTGAGTGATCAAGAGAGGATTAATCACTTTAGGTGAATTAGGGAAAATGTTTCATATGTTCTCAAATAGTATTAACTAAGAAATCATTAGCCAAGGTGGAATGAGATTTGAAAAGAGTTTCAAATTTTATTTAAACGATCAAGGACTATTATGTAGAGAACAAGCATGATTTAACATGACAAACATATTCCATGCTTTAATGTTAAATCAGAGCATTATTGATTAAATGATATTAATTACACTAAGGAACTAGTCATTTAAAGGTTAAATCAAACCACTAATGACTTTTCTAATATTTGAGGGATCATGACACATTACTAAACGATGCATTTGATCTTTCAAATATAAATTAATCAATTGATGAATTGATAATAAATTAAACTTTTTAAAAACTCCCAAAGGTTGTTAAGGACCTAGAGACAAGGAAAACTGACAGAAAAGAAAACAAAAAGAATCTCAACTCTTGATGAGGTGGTGGAGCTCAATGAACACACCTCTCCCCCCCTAATCCATGTTATAATTGTTATTTGATAGTTTAGTGTTTTGTTTTAGATACTTTTAAGATTTGATTTTATTTTGGTTATTTTTAGTATGTTTTTTAATCATTTTGATGGTCTTTTTATGTTTATTTTTCTTATTGTTTAGGTCTATTTTTCTGGGCTATAACTGCCATAAGTTTATATATTTGTAGCCTGGGATGTGTGTTAGATTAATGCTTTTAACTTGTTAGATTTCTAGATACTTTTATTGGAGGGTTTAAATGACATTGTTACATTGTTTGTTTTCTTGTTTTTCTAGTATGTTTAAAGCATGTTCTTGGCTCTTGAGTTTTGCTTGAGTCTTGTGTAATGATAAAGTGTTTGGTTTGGATCAAGATTGCATAAAATGTAGGTTGCTTTAGGTTGCCATTTTTTAAACTTAGATTTTTTTATGCATAATTATGATGATTTGTTGTTTTTATTAGTTGTTTTTTTATTATTATTAAAATATGTTTGGTTTTGATAATATATCTTGCTAGAACAAAGAAAGCATGTTTTAGTGGTCCAAAAAGGTCATTTTGGGTTTGGTAGGGTTTTCTGAGCAGTTTTGGGTTTATTTACATCCGATGAACATTGTCATGTGTACTAGTTTTAGAGCTCGTTTTGATTTAATTATGTTTTCTGCAAGTTCATATATCTTTATTAGTAATTAATTTAGGACTTTCAAGCACCAATAACATATTTTTGTGGGTTTAATCTTAGGGTTTTGATTTTGAATCGAAACTCATTCTTGATAAAATTATGGCTTTTGAGGGATAATCAAGGTAAACTGACACTTGATTATTGATCTATGTTGGTTTGTGCATAAAACCATGCCTTTTATTGCTTAATTTCTAGTCTCCTTCGTGTTTTGTGTTTCTGGGTTCATGAAGAACATTCATCATTTTTTTTGTTTGATTGTGCATTTGATCTATTTTTCTGTGAAATTTCTGTATTTTTTGTGTTTTTTTTTACTTTGATTTGTTTCGGATTAAATCTTTGCTTTTGGTTAATTTTCCTGGTCAAATCTTATTTTTGGCTTGGTTCATGGTTGAACCAACACTTCGGGTTGACTCAGACGGGTCAATTTTGGGTCAGTTTATAAGGCTTTGTTTGGATGATCTTTTTTTTTTTGTTAAGTTTTTTGGTCAAAGGAGTTGTTTGGCAAACACACCTTTAAGCCTACTTTGATAATTTTATGTTTTTGAATAAAAGAGGTTTTACCAAACAGACCCCCAAATAATTTTAAAAAAATTGAAAAAAATTCAAGGACTTTTAATTTATTTTTTGGTCCCTCACATATTTTTAGGCCTTTTTATTTAATGTTAGGATAGTAAATTTATATTGTAAAGTACCAACCTGATATTAAAAATACTTGTCTTTCATTGAAAAACCCAAAAAAAAATCAAAATTCCTTATAAGAAAATACCAAAAAAAAGTGTGTTTTATCCATATACATATGGCCAAATGTCTCAAAAATAGATTATATCTGTATATTTTCTTATATAAAAAATCATAAAAAGTAGAATTTTTAGTTTGCATGCATCTTTATTTGGATTCATAACTAGTTTATTAAAGTCATAAGAATTTGACTTATATTTCAAAAACACCAAAACATATATTTTTTTTTAATATCTGGGATTGTGAACTTATATGTAAAATGTATTTTTGATATTAAATAAAAGACAATTCCTTTTATTTATGTCTTGACTTTAGAATGACTAAGTTTTCATATGATAAGATAAGGATCTCCTTACTGAGGAGGACTTTTTTTAAATCTTAGACAGACCAACAATTAGAAAACACAACAAGACTTTAGTTTATTTTAGACAAATAGCAATGCAGCTTACTCTAGGTAAGGTGTTTTAAGGGTGATACATCTTTCCTATTCACAACCTGTCCCCTTATCCAAACTCTCGCAGTCCGATAGGTTTCCTAGTGACCTTAATACTAGGTGGCAACTCCCATTCTTTTGGTTTCATTAATAAAGGACAAGAACTTCTTATTCTTTCTATCATACCCATTCACACTAATCCTGCTTCAGGAGGACGATTCATCATGATGCTGCACACGGGTGACACTTACAACCAAAATCTTGTAAGAGACTTTAGATATTTAGATAGTAAGCTTGTAAAGAAGAAAAGATAAAAGGATGTGGATTTACCAAATCATGAAGTGGTTAATCATTCTTAAAATAATAGGGTATTCAAAGATCTCTAAGAATGACAAATCTAAAAAAATGTCAGAAGCGAGGACTAAAAAGCGCACTCTAAAGAAAATAGTGTCGAAAGTACTATGTAAAGAGATATGGCTTAACAACACGCTATCTGAAAGGTGAGGGATCAAAAGCGCACTTAGAAGGGAATGGTGCCAAAAGCACTATGTAAAAAACATAGGGCTCAAAGGTGTGCTATCTAAAAGGTAAGGACTCAAAGACACACTTAGAAGGAAATAGATAGGGCTTAAAGATGCATTATCTGGCATGTGAGGGCTTAAAAGTGCACTCAGAATAAAATAATGCAAAAAACACTATGTAAAAGAGATAGGGGTTAAAGATGTTTTATTTGGAAGGTGATAGCTCAAAGGCACACTCAGAAGAAAATAGATAGGGCTCAAAGGCGTACTATTTGGCAGGTGAGGGATTAAAAGCACACTCAAAAGAAAAGAGAAAATGCTAGAAAATGTATTATCTAGTAAGTGAAAGCTTTAAAATACACTCAAAGGAAAAAGATATGGCTCAAAGGTGCATTATCTAGTAGGTAAGGGTTGTAAAACACATTTAGAATGAAAAAGATAGGGCTAGAAAGTGCATTATCTAAGAGGTGAGAGCTAGAAAGTATACTCAAAAGAAAAAGATAGAACTTAAAGATGCATTATTTGGTTGGTGAAGGCTAGAAAACGCACTTAAAAAAGAAATGGATAGGGCTAAAAATGTGTTATCTAGGAGGTAAATGTTAGAAAGCGCACTTAGAGGAAAAAGATAAATTAGAAAGCACATTATCTGGTATGTGAGGACTTCAAAGCACATTCAAAATTTAAAAAAAAGGGTATAAAACACATTATCTAAAAGATGAGGACTATAAAGAGCACTCAGAAGGAAAAATGATAGGACTATAAAGTGCACCATCTAAAAGGTAAGGGCTAGAAATCATATTCAAAAGGAAATAATGCCAAAAGCACTATTTAAAAGAGTTAAAAATGGATATTTTCTAATGTCAAGGTTGAATTTGAGATTCTTGATGACAAGGTTAAATTTCTTGGTGTTTCCTAATTGCAAGGTTGACACATGTCCTTCCTCATGGCAAGGGCAAACTTCTTGAAGGCAGAGTTAAGTTTTTCTTTCCTAATGGTAGGGTTGGGATAGAGGATTCCTGATAATAGAGTTAAAATAAAAAGTTCTTGATGAAAATGTTAAGTTTGGTGATTCGTGATAACATGGTTAAAATTGAAGGTTTTTGGTAACAAGGTTAAAATTGAAGATTCCTTATGACAAGGTTGAACTTCTTGGTGTTTTCTGATTACAAGGCTAATACATGTCCTTTCTAATGGAAGGGTTGTACTTTCTGATGATAAAATTAAAATTAAGAATTCCTTATGATAGGATTGAAAATAGAGATTTTCTAATGACATGGTTGAATTTGAGATTTTTGATAATAAAGTTAAAATTCTTGTTATTTCTTGATTGCAAGGTGACACCCATCTTTTCTAATAGTAGAGTTGAATTTTATTGATAATTTCTCCTAAATTTTTTTACAAAAACTAAATATAATAATTTGGGATTAAATAACATTAATGCATTCTTACCTAGTTAGAAATATAGCTCATTGATTCTCTGTCATACTTAATAGATTAACTTTGTAATTTCTAAATTGAGTTTTTGGTTTTTTTTTTTTTTTTTGGACTCTTCAGCCCATTCAGGTTTTTACCCTAATGGTTAATTTGTTTAATTGTCTTTTTGTCACGTAATTTGCAACAAATAAATCTCTACTTAATTGACCATTTTTATTTGATAAATATTTTAGTCATGATGTTGCTTTTTAGTTGAATTATACTTTCAATTTTAATATTGCTATTAAAAATAAATTTTAAAAATAAAAAATATTCATTTATTACATTTCCAAATAAAAAGCTGCAACCAAGTTTACCCTAATGCCTTTTCTTTTCGTCCCTGTCTAACTATTTATTAACACACACTTTGCTTGAAGCCTTTCTCTCTGTTCTGCATGAAAACTGAAACAACAACAAACTAAAAAAGAAAAGAAAAGAAAAGAAACCACACTCTATTCTAAATCTACTGATAATCCAAAAAAAAAAATCCTCCTTTTATTTCTTTATATTCTGATTCTCATTCTCTCCTGTGTGAGACATAAAAACCTCACATTTATATTTTATTTTTCCTTGGAGAATTTTCTTCCAAAAGAAAGAAAAAATGAGATGGGAAAGGATGCAGCAGCAGTTACAACAAGGGGTTGCAATAGAAGAGTTAAATGGACCAAGGAAGAGGTGGGGACACACTTGTAATTCGATTAAGGGAGGAAGATTTCTCTATGTTTTTGGTGGCTATGGAAAGGATAACTGCCAGACCAACCAAGTTCATGTCTTTGACACTGGTAGGTTATCACTTCTTCTACTTTCTTTCTCTTGTTTTTATTTTTCTCTTTATATCTTGTCCTCGTTATCATTTAGTCTTTTGCAATTCTGGGGTTTCCTTTGGTGCACGTACGAAATCTGGATTTTTTGTTTATTGGGGATTTTGCGGATTTTCTTTTTGTTTCTTGGCATTAATTTTGTCTGTATTAAGTTTGGTGATGAGAGGAAATGTGATTACTGGTGTTATTTTGCTTTCCCCCCCTTTTTTCTCTAACTTGTTGAATTGTGTTTATTGGTGTTGCAAATTGCATGGGAGTTGTTAGCATTAATTTTTGTGGCATTTATGGTTTGCTATTAAAATAGTGTTTGAAGTTTATGTTTAGGTTCCTGTGGGTACGGGTACTAATTTTTATTTCTTTCTTCTCTTTTTTAACTCTGCGTGCAAAATGATATGTCTGTGCGGTTAATTTCCTATTTTGGAGTCAATGAACTATACGAGGCTATGCAAGTATTTGTCCCACCTAATAGGATTTGATTATATCTGTACTCTATCATGCTTGTTGCTTTTGCTACTTGCGAGCATTTATTTTTCTTGCTGAGGTGTTCTTGGTTTCTTTTAGAACAAATTTTTCCATGTTTTTTTCACTTGATATTCGTTGATGATTGCCTTTTGAGTTGTTGAATTTTCATCTGCAATTTCTTTTCCCCCTAATTTTATTTTATGCTCTCATATCGGGTTGCTGACTTGTAGTTAACCAGACTTGGAGCCAGCCAATGTTAAATGGCACACTGCCAGTTCCGAGAGATAGCCACTCTTGTACAACTGTTGATGAAAATCTCTATGTGTTTGGGGGTACTGATGGGATGAACCCTCTCAAGGATCTGCGTATCTTAGATACTTGTGAGTGATCTTGTCCTTGATATTGATTCTATTTGATTTTCCTTCTATGTCACGCCCTACTATTTTATGTGGCCATTGATTACATATCTTAAGTGTCACAGAGCAATAATTTTTATGATGAAATAGATCTGATCATGAAAGAGTAACTAAGGAATGATATTTAACAAAATTGTTTCTGTTACCTATGGTGCTGGCAACTCTGATGAAGATTTACACTTCCTTCATTGGTCATCATATTGTAGCATCACATACTTGGATATCTCCAAATGTAAGAGGTGACGGACCAGATGCACGGGAGGGTCATAGCGCTGCCCTTGTTGGCAAACGACTTTTCATATTTGGTGGCTGTGGAAAATCTTCAGATAATAGTCATGAAATCTATTACAATGATCTTTATATCTTGAATACAGGTAACTTTCTCCATATATGGCTAGTCAGCAAGGATTTGTTTTGATCATGCTTTAGTTTAGCTTACAATTTATGCATACATCAAGTTCCTATGCTATACAGGACTACCAATGATTATTTTTTATTTTTTATTTTTTATTTTTTTGCGTCCATGTGGTGGGGGTTTTAGGGGTTGGGTTATGAGGGACTGAGTTGATTTTTCTAAAACTTATTGACTTTTCAGACTCTTTCGATGGGCTCTGAAAGTAGACAAGTCTTCATTTATTTTAGTAAATTATTATTCTCTTGCAATTTGTTGTCCACAGCCGTAGGGTTAAAGACATTGTGTCATTCATTTTCCTTCTACTTTTGTAGAGACATTTGTATGGAAACAAGCAATAACAACAGGCACTCCACCTTCTGCCCGCGATAGCCATACTTGCTCATCTTGGAGGGATAAAATCATTGTGATTGGTGGTGAAGATGGGCATGATTATTATTTGTCAGATGTCCACATCCTAGATACAGGTTCTGCTCATTATCATGCACATAAATATATATCCGCACACACTCACAGAACATGTGCATTTGTGTGTGTGCGTATGTGAAGGTAAATTTTATGTATTTGCTTTCAAACATGTGCACATGATTAATTTCAATTATAATTTGAAATTGTATTTTTGTGCAAGGATGTGTTACCTACTCTTTATTTTTCTTGTATTTTGTTAGAAACTCTTGTTTGGAAGGAGCTGAACACATCGGGCCAAAAGTTGCCACCTCGAGCTGGCCATTCTACTGTTTCTTTTGGCAAGAATTTATTTGTTTTTGGTGGATTTACAGATGCTCAAAATCTATATGATGACCTACATATGCTTAATGTTGGTATGTATCATGCTATTGTTGATAAAGTTTTAGTGACGTTGAAAAAATGCACTTCCCTCTCCCTGTAAATCCACCAAATTTTCAACATTTTACTTGCTTTTCCTGTGGATTTGAAAATACAAGCAGATTATATCTTCAAGTTCTTGATATGGTTATTGTTATTTATTGCTGTAAACATCTACATTTGTTATGGGGGCAGAAACTGGCATTTGGACCATGGTGATGACAACTGGAGAAGGACCTTCTGCCAGATTTTCTGTGGCTGGGGACTGCTTGGATCCACTGAAGGGTGGTGTGCTTGTGTTCATTGGTGGCTGCAATAAGAGTCTTGAGGCACTGGAAGATATGTATTATTTACACACAGGTATGGTACATTCTCTTATATTTTTCTTGAACTAACGTTTCTTGCATGCTTTTGTGATGCAATTTTGTTATTCTATAAACCCTTGTATCAGTCTAGATCATTATTTTATTTTGGTAATCTCATCCATTATTTAAAATGTAGGTCTCACAAGAGTGCAAGATGAATGGCGTATGGAAAAGTTATCTCTGAAAAAACAATTGAAACTAAAGTGCCAAGAACAAAATCTTAATTCTTCTGTGCATGAAAAAGTTTTAGTCCGAATTGACACAAATGCTGACTTTCACCACACCTTTCTGAGTTATGCCCAACCAGGTAAAAAGTAGATTTTCTCTCTTTTTATATTATTTATCACAGTTTCCATTCATGAAATTAATCCGGTAGTTTTTCATATCTGAACCGGACAGAATTGGAGGTCTCATGCAATCACTAAAAAATGCCTTTAGAGTGCCTTGGTAGATTTACTCGATTGACAATTATTTCACAGTTTTTATCAGTCTCAATGAGTTTTTGTATGAGTTATTTACACGGTCCAAAAAAATAGAACGTAACGTGACTAGATGCATCTAGCTTTTTTATTTGGATGCTCATCTAATAAATCTTTCAGTGGCCTTTTTTATTTTGGAAAATGGTGAATTCTCTATCGGAAATTTGTGGTCTTTTAGCATTATCTGTGTACTTGGAAAATCTTGGTGTTCCTTGTAATGCAATATCTTAATGTCCTATAAGTCCAGTGTCTGCTCTTTGTTGGGACAGAGTGTGCAATTTCTTTTATCTGCTATTTACTTCTTGCATAATGGTCTAAAGCATCATTGAGGATTTATTGACCATGAAAATAGATGATATGATTTCTTTTCTTTTCATTTGAAATATGGAGTGGGAGTGAGTTCAAAAGCACAATTGGGGATGTTGTGATTCTGTTTCTTATGTGAAAGTGGACGAGGATGAATTTAAAATTGTCCTCCTGAAGGAAATGCAATTTATGAAATATGCACTGACCAATTTGGAGATGGAGCAGGAGGAAGGACTCCTAATGATATTCTAGTTCTAATGGAAAATGCATCTTTATGCTATTTAAACAGAGGGAAAAAATGTGGAAAAACTTTTTTAGATCTTGTCCCTCCTGGAATTTCTTTTTCTTTGTTAAGATGCAGCCAATGGGATTGAAATAAATTTTTCGTTCACTTCCTTTTGTCTCTCTTTTCCAGTCATCATAACAATTTTTTGTGTCCATTACCCAATATTTAAGCATGTCCAGATACTCAGAGACTGCTGTTCTGTAATAAGATGGGGTGCCTTTTTCTTATCATTATGTAGTAAGCATACATGGCTGGCTAAAATTTAAGCACTTTAGAGGGGGCTACAATGCTACAAGATTCATGGTATTGATAGTGAAGAGTTTGATGAAAGTGAAATCAGTTCTAATTCCTTTGTCCTTGGAGGCCAGGACAATTTCCAAGTGGCAGCACTCACCTCGTGGCCAAAATGAGAGTGGAGTTTATTTGTAATGATTTGAAAACTAGTTGAGATATATCCACCCTCCACCTCGTATTTGAAGGTTTCGTGTTGTGCAGATAAAGAATGTTTACTGTTGCCTAGCTGGTTTTTCAAAAAATATGGTTGCTATCTTTCTTACCAAGAAGGTTAAGGGCATGTAATTGATGGGGTTGAACTGTGCTACAATTCAAAGGCATTTGAAGGCAGGATTATGTAATATGCATATGGCTGGCTAAAATTTAAGCACTTTAGAGGGGGCTACATTGCTACAAGATTCATGGTATTGATAGTGAAGAGTTTGATGAAAGTAAATTCAGTTCTAATTCCTTTTTCCATGGAGGCCAGGACAATTTCCAAGTGGCAGCACTCACCTCCTATGGCCAAAATGAGAGTGAAGGAGTTTATTTGTCGTGATTTAAAAACTAGTTGAGATATATCCACCCTCCACCTCGTATTTGAAGGTTTTGTGTTGCGCAGATAAAGAATGTTTACTGTTGCCTGGCTGGTTTTTCAAAAAATTATGGTGGCTATCTTTCTTACCAAGAAGGTTAAGGGCATGTAATTGATGGGGTTGAACTGTGCTACAATTCAAAGGCATTTGAAGGCAGGATTTTTTTCATAATAAGCTAGTGGAATTTTCGGATGGCCACCAAGCATATATGATCCCTGAGTTTGAAATGTTGTTATGTTTTCTGGGATCAGATAGTCTATATGTCATCAAGAAAACAATCAAGAGTTAGTTGCATGATTTGAGTTGAAATCTCTTTTCTCAGATTGGAGTCTTTTGGCATCAACAAAAATGTTCAGACTGCAGTGACAAGACTTAAGTTGAAATCTTGGTTGAAATTTGTTTGGGATGTGTACACTAGATGTAGAACTGAAATGAATTTTAGTTCGCATGAAATGTTAGGGAAAAGGTGAGAAATTTATACAGTAATTGCCATGGTTACTAAACTTTTAAGAATAATCCGCCCAAGATTGCATTATTATATTCTGGAAAAAAGCCTGGGAATCTTTTCCAAATCTCAAAAAGTTCTAGATAGTGGTTTTTGGAATGACCACTCAACATCCCAACAGTGGCAAAAGGAATTTTACGAGATGAAATTTAGATTCCAAGCTCCAACATTTCTATTTCTGCATATTTCCCTTTTTTGCACTTTGCTATTTAGTTTACTGATGATCTGTATACTGATGCTTTTTGAATCCTACTGTTTGTGATTTAACTTCTTTAAGCATGCAAGTTAAGTAGGTTTCGAACTATCCCTGTTACCAATTCTTTTATATTAGCGTGACAATTTATTGTTGTAATCATGATTTATCTGCTGGAAACTAAGAGAATCTAATTATGTATTACCATGATGGTAATATGGTAAGACTAGCAATTTGGGCAGTATTGTCCTGGTTTCATGTGAGTTGAATACCAAACAAAATTTGTGCTTTTATTTGCAGGCAGAGAAAATTTCCCGTTGAATCAAACACAGCGTGATCATGGGAAAAAGACATTTCAAGCCAAAGTTACTGAAAGCCTTCCTCATGGATATACCATTGAGACTATTGTAGATGGAAAGCTTCTACGTGGAATATTATTTTCCAACAAGCAAAGTTCTCCCCAGATAGTTAGCCACAATAACCGCAGGTGAGAACATGGTATTTTTTGCTAATGCTTAATTGGCAGTTGTTGCTATAACTGCATTTCCCGTGAAACTTGTGTTTATTTTTGCTACATGCCCATATCAGGAAAAGGGCAAGTGCTGAAAGTGGTGTTGTATTGAATGGTGACTACAACAGCAAATCAAAAACTTATAAAACCCTCATCCAGGATGCAGTAGAAAACATTCAGCCAGACAATGCTCATGGGATGGAATGCACAGCACAGGAACCCAAGACGGAAGCTGCTGCTGTCCCTGACTTAAAAAATCTGGCTTCCTCTAATGTTCATCTGTCTCATGAGGTTTAAATCTATTTGCCTTTTTCTTCATTCAATATCTCCTGCATGTTTTATTAAGTACTCTTAGCTTTGTTCTTTTTAGGCTAAATGCCTGCTTCAAATGCTAGTGTTGGAGAAACTGTGAATGGAGTTCATCTGAATGAAGCAAGGCGATTTGCTATAAATTAAAAAAAAGAAGAAGTACTATTATATTATAATATATAAATATAAAATATATATCTTTCCAGTTAGGATTAGATCATTAGAAAATCAAAAGAAAATATTAAATACCATAACATAGTCATATAAAGTTATATTTTTCACCATTAAAAATAAGATAATTTAAAGTAGTAAGTAGCCAAATAGATTTAAAAGCAAAATTAAATATCAATTAAAAAATGGATAAATAGTTCAAAATATAAATTAGTTTTTATATTTAAAAAAGAAAAATCCAACATATAAAGAACTTCAAGCAGACACTAGCCTTAATGCCTTGCACCCACTCAATAGGTGCTCGCCTAGGCGGTGCTTCATTGACATCCAATGCCTGAGGCTAATAAAGGTGTCGGGGCTCACCTTGCCTCGCTGGGATCGCCTAGGCAAGCGCCTCTTGACTACACTGCTTTTAAATGATGGTCACAGATTACAAATCATGAACTAACAGGTGTTACAAAAGAATGTGGCTATTGTTCTTTAAAAAAATAGTAAAGTGTGAAAACATGAACTTGGAGTACAAAATTTATTTCAAAATCATATTATTAAATGTAGGCCATGATTGACCTTTTATTTTCTCAATATCAGCCAATAACGTTATCTAATGACATCGTAACTGTTATTGTTGTGAACATGTTGACGGCACCACAAAACTGAAAAACGGTCAGAATCCTCCGATCCCATTAAATAATGGCCATTATTGAAAACCATGCTCATATGCATTGCAGTAGCCAGCTGTTTTTGCTAAGCATCATGGTATGTCTGTTCAATCACGCATCTCCTTGTGCTCTAGGAGCTTCTGAGAGCTTTTGCTCATATACCAATTTTTATCATGACTTGTCAAGACTTACATCCTCATGGAATTAATTTAATTGTCTAGAGTATAACCTATTCTTCATGTTAATGGGTCTAATGTGAATTGACCTATCAATGATTTTTTCCTTTTGATTTCCTTCAGGTTCCTCCAAATGCAGAACCACCAGCGACTCCTACTCTGAATTTGAATGTTGATATGACCTCTGATACAGGATTTCTGAAAGAGAAGTCTACTGCAGCAGAGGGCCTACCACTTTGTCACGAAACCAAGGTATGAATTTGGGAAGGATTTAGTATTTGGCCAATTACGGTTGGCAAAACTCAACCCATCCTTAGTTTGTCACATGATAATTCTAGACTGGGTTACAGTTAGAAAATCAGAAACCATTTGTTAGTGAGTTGGCTTTAGGGGGTTGGCACTGTCAGGTTATAATTATTTCTGACCTGTACTGCTGCTGATATATGATAAAAGATAAAACCTCATTCAAATTTGAGGTATTTTATCGTGGGTGACTATTTATGCGACTTCTGAAACCAAAATGAATATCTTATTTTGTACTCAAATCTGATGGAGTGGGTTTGAATCTCACATTATATAAGCCATTACTAGCGCTTTTCTGACCATTGTCAATTTTTGCTTTAAGATAGCAAGCTATGGTTTGCGTAAATATGAGCTCGCTCTGATTCACTTAGCTAATTATAAAAGATTTATTTTATGAAAAAAAAGGAAAAGAAAAGAAAAAAACTTGTGATTTAACTCACTATCTTCAGCTTGTCTGTTGTATTAGGGGTCTACAAAAATATTATGTTGCAAACCATATTGGTTCGAGTGTTGGATTAGGGTTTCACCGACCATCAAGATGAATGAGTTAGTTGATTCAGACCTTGTTGAAAAAAGCATTGCCTCCATGTTCATCCCAATGTATTGCTACCTTATGTCTGCACACGTGTTATTTTTTGTTTTGAATTGCGTTTCAAATCACCCACTTGATGAAATGCCTATGCTATATTGATAGTGGCTTCCAAATTCAATACTGTATGATTCTGATGTGATCAATACCTCATATACATAAGAGAAAGGGCTATTAAAGATGTATTTGTAAATTCATTATTCAAATTAATTAATAATTAATAGAATAGTTAGTTTGTAAGGAGTGTCATGATATTTAAGACTATTTTCAGACAACATTGTAAGTTGCACAGATAAATTGAAAATAGTCCTGGCTCTTGCATTGCGTCAAGAGATTTCTGTGCTGTCCAACCAATGTCAACTCTGTGACCATAGTTATCAGGCCCGTATTTTAAATAATGGCCGGTCAACAACTGCTGAGGTATAAATGGGCCGGGGAAATCGATTTGATTGATGAATAGTTGACCTTTTGGAATGACATGATACAAACCACCTGCCTCTGTACATTATGGCTTGAAGGTGGTCATAGATGCATTTGATTGGTGATATCCAGAATCTGCACTCTTAACTGGTGTAATCTACCGCCCTTTCGTTCATACCTCTTCCTTTTTTTTTTCTTTTTTTTTTTAATCCTGATTGACTTTACACCTTATGGATCCATTTGTGTTACATGCAGTTTTGTTTATTATCGGAAATATCTTGAATGCTTGATCCATCTTCGTACAATTATGGGAAAAGAGTTGCTTATCATCAAGTGGTGACTAACGGGTGTCTTTTCATCTTTGGGGCAAAGGCTCGGTATTTGCAAAAGCACATTTAGCTTATTTCATTTCTATGAGATGTTTGACTTCTCTTTTGATGGTGTTAACTGGGAGATTAAAACTCAAGAAAGAAGATAATAATGAAAAAAATAAAAAGGCAAAGAAAAAAAAATGTGGGCAGACTAGAAAGTTGTGTTATAAGACTAGTCCTAGCTTGGTTGGTCAACGTTCAATGACCTGTTCATCTAGGGTAAGTGGAAAAACACGAGCTTTAGAAATAGTGTAAAAAGGTGTGGAATGTAATAGTTAATGCATTTGCCAATGGTTATACAAATCTAAATCAAATACTATTTAAATCTACACTAGCTAGTTGGCTTGTGTAATGTTGCTTGTTGAGAGCAAAAAATTATTTTAAGACAGAAAAATACGAAGACATTGTCAATGTATTTTCTAGGATGGAGAAAATTTTTAACCATAAATTGAAAATCTGATGGATGTTTAATAAAAAAAAAATTGAGAATTACATGTGTTAATAAATGTTATTTACACCAATTAAAGTCGAAGTTGAGAGATAAATATATATTAAAATATATGATCTTGTATAGTGATAAATTAAGTGCTGAGAATTATCAAGCAAACACCAATACCATCATACGATCTATTACATCTATTACATGTTCCAATTGAGTCTATTATAATGTTATAAGCTAAGAAGATTAAAAAGGTATTTAATGAATAAATTCAACATATTTCAACTTTATTTCTAGAATTAATTTGTCTTTCTACTTGTATGCGAATTAGGTTTATTTTTTTTAATGTGTAGTTTTATATTAATGGATTTAACTTTCAATCTGACTATTGGATTTTATTAAAATTTTGCTAAAAAATTCTAAAGGTCTTGTTTTTTATAAGGATAAACTCTTCGTAGTGTTCAATCATTGAAAATGCCTTACGATAAAGCTTAGAAGTTCCTGTATGGAATTTGCAATATTTTTGTAATTGATTTAGGAATTTTTTCTATTTTATTTATAACTTTGTTATATTTAAAGTCTTGTTTAAGAAATTTTACATAGGATTATTTAGCTTGTATTTAGAAAATAAATTGATTATTCAAAAATAAAACTTGTGCATTCAAAAATACATTTGGTTCTTGGTTTATTATAATTAATGGATCAAGGTTTTCAATCTTATATGATTAGAAAAGAGGGATAGTTATGCCTTGAGTACTAGTTCTCTATTATATGACTTACATAATTTTTTTGTTTAATAAACAATCACATTAAAAAATAAAAGACATAGCTTAATATTTATAGGTAAATATGAAAAACCCTATAAATTGACAAAATATTAATTTGCCTATTGAATAATATGGATAATTTTAGAAATTAGCCTAATCAAATCCTTATTTGATTTTTCTAGGTCTAGAAATATAATCAATGTATTAATTATATTCTAGTCATTAATTTCTAAAATATATTTTAATCAAGTCATATTTAATTAAATCATCCCAGTTTAATTCTGACTAATGATTCTTAATGTGTGTGACTTTTTAAGTTTATAAAATGTTGACCCAAATATAAATTATAATTCTAATTAAATAGAATTAAATATATTAAACAATTTAATTTATTATCAATTCAATAATTAATTAATTTATATTTAAAAATCAGGTGTATCGTTTAGCAACGTGTCATGATCCCTCAAATATTAGAAAAGTCATTAATGATTTAATTTAACCTTTTAGTGACAGGTTTTCAGTGTAATTAATATTATTTATCAATAATGTTTCAATTTAACATTAAAGTATGAAGTATGTATGCCATGTTAAATCATGTTTGTTTGTTTTTTATAATAGTCATTGATCGTTTAATAAAATTTGAAACTCTTTTCAAATCTCATTTCACCTTAACTAAGGATATTTCAATCAATAATGTTTGAGAACATAAGGAATATTTTCTTTATTTCAGATGATGAATCATCTCTTTATTACTCAAGTACCTTCATATAATTCATGTTGTATCTAATGTCTGTCCCTTCATCACCTCGATTAAGATAACATGTAACATAATGAAAGTATAATATTCTATATATAAGATAACTTGGTGATCTCAAGTCTAAGGATCACTTACACAATCATCACATGAGCCTTTCTATATACATAAATGATCTCTCCATATGAAGTTCTAATCTGAGTCAGTTCAGTGTACATATCTTATGACAAACATCTATATCTCTAAGTATCTCTTATACCTTAACTTATGAAAACAATCGCTTTTTTTTCATAAAGAAAAGAACATGATATGTACTAGTCTTTACAACTCTAATAAATATTTAAAATTTAAAAAAGCATCAACCAAAAACATTTTATGAACATTGCTTTGATGCAATATGAATTCTATAATTATAACAACTTTATAATTTTCTTTGCCAAATATTTTTGTTCTATGTGCTTTATCTTTACTCTAGATTTATAAATTAAATGTTTGGTATATTAATATAATAATATATGAATATTAAAGACAAATTAAGCATTTATTAATAATAAATATGTATTTATATGAATATAATAATATCATGTGTAATTACCCGATTGACTACATGACATATTAAATTAGCATAACATTCCCTATATAAGGTAATTTAGTGATTTCAAGTTTAAGAATCATTTACATAATTATTATGTGAGCTTTTTCATATACACAAATGATATCTCTTTATAGATTTTTCATATGGATCAGTTTAGTATACATGTCATCTGACAATTACTAACATATTAGTTCTAAGCATTCCCCGTACCTAAGATTATAAGAATAATTGCTTATTTTCATTAAAAAAATAATATGTATAAGTTTTAATAACTCTAATTAATGTTAAGTCTTAATAGAGTAATGACCATGAATATTCATGAATAATACTTAGATACAATAAGAATTTTATAATTATAATAATTTTATAAACTTTTTATAAAATATTTTTATCCTAATAACTTTATATTACTTTAAATTTATTAATTAAATATTAAAAAATAATTATTTTATTAAAATTAAATATATTTATATAAACAAAATTAATATAGTACATAATCAAATGATTACCTATAAAACATACACCCTTACACTTAATGTGGCCGTGGACACCTGCACGTTCAACAGTAAAAAAAAAAGAAGAAGGTCATTTCAAGTACTTTTAACAACCGATAAAGTAGGAAGTAAAAGTGTCTTCTCAAGGGTCTTCAGAAAAATAAAAGTAAAATGGATGGACAATATAATCAAGCATGGGCATGGTGTGTGTGTGTATGTGTGTGTGTGTCTATATATATATATATATGTGAGTTTTGAGAGGGGCAGAAATGAGAATTTAAAAAAGACTTGGAAAGGGCACTGGGACTTTGCGGAGAAAAGAGCAAGATAACTAACGGCCTTTCCTGCAATGTCCTGACAGAATCACATGTCCACATGGACAGCTTTGGACTCACTCATATTCCCATCTCACATGGATGTGTGATACGGAGCCTAGAGGACATTTGCCCCCACAAACACTTCCAGATCTCTCTCACATAATTAATCACATTCTCTCTCTCTCTCTCTCTCTCTCAAGAAATATAAATATAAATAAAAATAAATTATGATATGACAAACCTTCCTCTCACCTCTGGCTGCCTTTCCATTTGTTCTCTGCAGAGTTTTTTTTAAGAGCATTTAGAGATGATAAATAAAAAATAAAAAATGAAAAAAATACTATTTTAGTTCAACATTTATTTTACATATTTAAAGAAAAATGCTAAATAAAATATTATTTCTCTTAAAAAAACTATTTATTACAACAATATTTTTTTTATTAATTTTTTTCCTTTGATTTTTTTAAAATTTATTTATTTTTTTATAAAATTATCATGATTTAATTACCTGTACTATTATAAGTTTATTTAATTTTCTTTTTTATCATTTTAATTTTATTTTTTAATGTTCAATAATAAAAAATTATTTGAATTATTTTTAAATAGATAGTTATTAAAATAATTTTATATTAAATATATTAAAATAATTAACTTCTTCTAAATGATTCTATTATTTTAAAATACATCGTAAAAATATATATTTATATTATTAAAAAAAACATATTACCAATTTGAAAACTCCCATCGGAGATGCTCTAATGTAAACTAACCAGTAGATTAGAGTATTTCTCTTCTTGGATCTGGAGGGATTCTTTTTTCTTTTTGCTTTGGAATTAGTTTCTTATAGCTAGGCGAGGCAAGCCAACTGGAATTGGCAGCGCTGCTGCTGATAACTGTCCTTGCTACATTCTTCTGTTGCTGTATGTACATATTGTAGCGAGTACTGGGTATTGGATCCCTGACCTTTTCTTTTGGTTTTATTACAAGGCAGTCTGTTCTTCCTGCTAGGCTCAGACCACTCTAAATAAGGTATCTTTCAGTTTCATCACGGAAATATTTGATTTTTGTTTTCTGGGATTATTCTTTTTCTTTGTAGTTTCCCTCTATTGCTTCAAAATATTCAGACTTTGGAGGATTTCATGGAAAATGGGCAATGATGTTATGAGAGTAAAATTCGTAGGGTTGCGATTTTTGGTGGTAAAGTACAGATTTTTGTTTTCCAGGTATTCATAAATGCCCAGGCTTATCTTTCTTGAGCTGTAATTAGCTGGAAATCACCGAGTTTGTAAAAGAGATTCTTAAGGGGCCTAGTACACAGCAGATACGCTGAAGGATTCTATCTGATCTATTGGTAAACTTCTGTTTTCGGAAAGGGGAATCCATTATTTGGATTTACATTTATATGGAAAGTGCTCCATTCTCTTTTGGTTTGTTGTGTTAATGAAATCTTAGCTTGTGCTTTAGATATTGCACATCATGCAGAGGAAGAAAACAAAATGAATAAAGGGGGGCTATAGATATCTCATAGTTTATGCTTTTCAAGAATTTGCTGGAATCCATAGTTTCAGAGAGTTTGGTTGGAGATAGAGGCTTGTAATCTTGCAATTTTGTGGTTTAGATAAAGGAAGACCAGAATTTACAAAGTGGTAGGGTTGGACCGTGTTAGTTGAGGAGAAGAAGAAGAAATGGCTGCAAAACTTTTACATTCCTTAGCAGATGATAATCCAGATTTGCAAAAGCAAATAGGGTGCATGACTGGGATTTTTCAAATATTTGATCGTCACCAGGTCCTCACCGGTAGGCGCCTCAACACGAAGATGCTTCCTCCAGGTAATTCTCATAATTAGATGGAGCTTAGCTTTGAAGTATTCATTTCATGAATCAAGTATTCTCATTTTATTGGCTAAAATCTATTGCTCGACACCAGAATCTTTTATCTTCTCCAGTGGCATGTGGTGAGGAAAAAAAAAAGAGGGAGGTAACTGATTTCTTTACTGGTTGGTAAAAATATGTTCTCAATTCCACTCATCAACCGTGCTAATATTGATCTTTTACACCGACAAAAGTAAAAAGACGCGTGTATCTAAATAATTTATGCATCTGATACTAGAAGTTTGTCTTTTGGATGTTAATTTCTTCGAGATCTTTAATGCTAACCTGTCTTGTCAAATTGTTTCCCATTTATATTTGGGGTGAATTTGAATAGATAAGACATTTATAATTGTATATGGTTACTTGAAAATATGGGCAAATGCTTCACCTATGGTGTTGATTCCAGCTGTATTTTTAGGTGTGCATTTATTGTTGTAGGTAAATTCTTGTAGCCATCATCATTTCATCTGACAGATTTAACCTATGATCATGAACTTAACAAACTTATATATATACCAATTCTAACTTGATAAATCATCTCAGTAAGAATTCAAAGAACATTAATTGCACATCTGTTGTTTGCGTATCCTTCAGAAGTTTTTCCAGTTTTTGCAATTCCAGGTTGATAACAATGAATGGACTATTATTGTCTCTGTTATTTTCGTTTGGTTGTGAGCTTAAACATGCAATTTGTTGCTAATGTTTCTGTGACAATGTAGGTGATTTCCACTTCAAAAATGGCAGATCAGAAAGGGAGAACACAGCAGTTGTAAGTATTCTTTGAAATTTTATTAATTGTCCACAGTAATTGGAAGCTATTTGCCTAAACCCGTGTAGAATTGAGATCTCATTGATTGTTGAATAATGTGTACCCTGCATTAAGTTTTTTTTTTTTGCCTTAAAAAATTGTTGTTGAGTTGATCTTGTCCTCACACTGTTGCTTTTCCACCCACACTTGTTTCTGTGCTCTATACTAGCTGTGTCTTTACATACCAGAGTTGATATGAACTATTTATTGCAGGACAGTCATTTAAACAGGAGTTTGATTGAGAAGCAAAGAATTTCTACAGAATCATCAAGAGCATCTTTCTCATCTTCTTGCTCATCTTCCTTGTCGTCTCTGGACTGCAATAAAACAGCTCAACCAGAAGCATCTTCCTTTGACAGAATAATTTTCCCTGAAACTCATTCAAGGGACCCTGTTATAACTCAGCCAAATACCTCTGCACATTCAGGGCGGCAATCTTTTGATCTTCGAGATGTTGTCAAGGATTCTATGTATAGAGAGGCCAGAGGGCTATCAGTCAAAACTACAGCAAAAGAAGAAGCAATGAGCCATATAGTGAAGCACAAAGATTCCCCAAGGCCATCACAGGCCTCCAGATATGCTGATGGATCTTATGGAGTTGGGAAAACAGGAAAGCAAAATGCTTCTCCTGTTGATCTCAAGGAGTCTCTTGGAGTTCTTGTTAAACTTCGTGAAGCACCATGGTATAATAATGAAACTAAAGAGCGTCCAAGATCATTGTATGAAGCAAAAGATGGATCTTGGCATACAATTCGAAAAGATGCTCCACGGTTTTCTTATGATGGACAGGAGATCAATCATTTGTCTTTTCAATCACGAGATACCATTAAGTCCACCCCAAAGCTAACAGAGCTCCCAAGACTTTCACTGGATAGTAGAGTAATTTCAATGCGTGGATCCAACACTGATTCAAGATCAAATTACCTTTCAAAAGATATTCAAAGTAGCAGCAACTCGAATGTAGAGATCTTTAATCCACAGCAATCATGGGAAACTCAGAAACGTCCTCCTAGCGTGGTAGCCAAGCTGATGGGCTTGGAAGAATTGCCAGATTCTGCTTACAACAGCTATAGTCAGCCGGGTTTGATCCAGAACTTTCCTGTGGAACATGATAATTCCTTCTCAAGATCATTGAAAATAAATGATCTAAACAGACCAATACGAATTCCAAAGTCCCCCAGAAACTCAATAAAAGATCCTATATCGCCACGGTGGAAAAATCCTGATTTGGTCATGAAACCCATTTCAAGGCAGCCTATTGAACCAGCACCATGGAAGCAGCTGAATGGAAGTCGAAGTTCTCAGGAACAGCCTTTCAAGCCCGCAAAACTTTCTGGGAAGACATCAAATTCAATCACTTCAGTTTACTGTGATATTGAGATGAGATTGAAGGATCTTGAGTTCAATCAATCTGGAAAGGATCTCAGAGCTCTTAAACAGATTCTGGAAGCAATGCAGGCTAAGGGGCTCTTGGAGACTAGTAAAGAAGAGCAGGCTTCGAATTTTGTACCCCAAGGAGTTCGGGAACCAAAATGTAGCAGTCCTGGTCAAAAGCCAAGGTTGCTAAACCAACAGAACAATCATGTTGGTGTTCCCACAAATAAAAGTTCTGATACTTTGAGGTCTTATGAATCCCCAATTGTCATCATGAAACCTGCCAAACTAGTTGAGAAATCTGGTATTCCTGCTTCCTCAGTAATTACAACAGCTGGGCTTCATAAAATTCCAACCAGTGGATATGCAGACAGTAAGAAGGGATCCATTAATAGCCGAACAGCTAAAGATCAATCTCCAAGAAACAGCAAGAGAGATTCTTCTGCCAGCTCCAGTTATAAGAGAACTGCTGTCAAGAATACAAAATCAACTCAATCCTCAACAAGATCCCAACAAGGGCCAAAAGAAAATTACACGCATTCAGTAAAGAGTTCAGGATCTGTGAGCCTGAGACTCCAACAGAAGAAACTTGACCTAGAGAAGCTATCTCGTCCACCTACCCCTCCATCTGATACTGGCAAACCAAGAAGACAATCCAACAGGCAGCCAACAGAAATAGGTTCCCCTGGTGGAAAACACAGGGTAAAATATCCCAAATTTGCAGAGAGTGATGACCAATTTAGTCAGATAAGTGATGAATCAAGAAACTCGAGTCACCAAGGAGATGACACATCTTTGCAATCTGATGGTACTGTTTTTGACTTAAAGAAGGGAATTGAAGTCACCAGCACCCAACTATCTACTGTGAACTATGGTGACCTGAGTCCTACCCTAAATGCTACCAGAAGCTTAGTTTCTGGCCCACTACAGAAAGTAAGCGGTTTTGAAATTCCCTAGTCACTCAACTATTCTGATCATATTGTTGACGCCTTTTGTTTTCTTCGTCTCAGAAATCAACATCAATGTTTGAAGAAGACAGGACATCACAGGAACTTCTTGTTGCACCAGAGCATCCTAGTCCTGTCTCTGTACTTGATGCATTGGTATATAGAGATGATGCATTATCTCCTGTAAAGCAGATACCAAATATGCTCAAAGGTAAAGTTCTGCTCTGGATAAAAAACTTATAATTGGATGTTGCTGCAATTGAAACTAACTATAATTGGTTATTGGAGGTGCAATGACCTGATATTTTATATTGTTTGGATTAGATTAAGTTCATCTATAACAACCTTTACATAGGAATTATGAAAATAATTTGTCTGCCTATTTATCTGTCTAATTAGGTGAAACCATGTTGTTGTGGGGATTCATTCTCCACTTGCTACATGCAATTTTTTTTTTTTTGGGCTCTGAATTTTCTGGTTTTGCTATTAGCTTCTAAATATCCCATGTAGCATCTGTGTCTGTATGCTCTTTGCAACACACTTCAGGAAATTTATCATGCATTGAGATAGTTTCTGTTCATCATATTATGCAGTCAGCAATCAAGGTTTTGGAGAGTGTTATGCCGTTGACAGTGTCATCTATTGTGGTCCAACTAGATTAAGAAATACTTATTTGGACCTGTTAATAAAAAAAGAAACTACAATGAAATGGATAGTTGCTAAGAAAAAACGAACACAAACAGAATTCTTCCTTGTCATCTTATTCAAGGTTGTCATTGTGCTTGTCAAGTTGTAACTGTGTTCATCTTGATTGATCCCAACTACCAGTCAACAGACACCAAAAGACTTGCTTACAACAAGAACGTTTTGTCATTGTTATATACTCTGGATAATCTTGTTCAAATAGAATTGGTTGGATAAAATAGTTGCAAGCTTTTTTTGATCCATGAGTCATTATTCTATTAGAATTCTGGGTTTCAATACTTGGCCCAGGGTCAACTTTGCCGTTTCAGTATATGGAGTATGTGGTAGCAACAGGGATAGAATAGAGCATAAACAATGAGCAATTTTACTGTCACTTTATTTTTTTTATTTTTTAAGGCTTAACTCATCTCGAGGGACATTATTTCATATTGCAGGGGAAGGCGCTAAAGATTCCCATGACCAACAGAGTGAAGATCAGTGGAACCTTGCAGATAACTTGTCTAACAGCATGACCTCTGTCCTCTCTACAGAGATCAATCGCAGGAAATTACAAAACATTGAAAATTTGGTACAAAAGCTTAGACGATTGAACTCCACTCACAATGAAGCGAGCACAGATTACATAGCATCGCTTTGTGAGAACCCAAATCCAGACCACAGATACATTTCAGAGATTTTGTTAGCCTCTGGTCTTCTACTCAGAGACCTTGGCTCTGGCCTGACAACATTTCAACTCCACCCATCAGGTTACCCCATTAACCCAGAGTTATTCATGGTATTGGAGCAAACCAAGGCCAGCAATTCAGTTTCAAAAGAAGAATGTAGCCCTGGAAAGTCTTTCCATTCAAAACCAAACCTGGAGAAGTTTCATAGGAAGCTCATATTTGATGCTGTTAATGAAATTCTTGTCAAAAAGTTGGCTTCAGTGGGGCCCTCTCCTGAGCCTTGGTTGAAGTCTGATAAGCTGGCAAAGAAGGCGCTCAGTGCTCAAAAGCTTCTGAAAGAATTATGTTCGGATATGGAACAACTTCAAATCAAGAAATCAGAATGCAGCTTAGAGGATGAGGAGGATGGTTTGAAAAGCTTTTTGTGGGATGATGTGATGCATCGGTCAGAGAGCTGGATAGATTTTCAGAGTGAGATTTCTGGCATAGTGTTAGATGTTGAGCGTTTGGTCTTCAAGGACTTAGTTAATGAGATTGTGATTAGTGAGGCAGCTGGTTTACGCACCAAACCAAGTAGGCGTCGGCAGCTGTTTGGGAAGTAGCTTGCTATCTGCAAAATAGCATCTTCTAATTATTATTCTTGCTGTTCTTTTTGTTCGTTATTCTTTTGTCTTCTCTTTTCCCTTTGCCAGTTTATCTTGTTTCCTGTTGTTTAAAGCAAATAATTTGTGGCTAAGCACTGGAATTATATGCTGGATTGTATAGAAATTGACCTTTTAGATCATGACACCACATATTGATAAAGAAGGAATGCATGCAACTTCTTTGCTTGTGCTTTTGAATTGTGTTTTCAATTCTAAAGAAATTGACTTTTTAGATCATGACATCATGTATTGATAAAAAGGTATGCAACTTGTTTGTACTTTTGAATTGTGTTTTCAACTTCTTAGAGCTGCAAATTTCTGAGTTGCAGTGAGGCTAGAGGCGAATTTCTGAATCGTAGAAGGTTAAGAAATAAAAATCAAAAGGTCGATGTTTCAGGTCTTAAATCAAGGTTAAGACAAAAAGGCGCGGTAGCAAGCCTAAGGGAGCGTTGTCGCGGCCTCCACAAACACTGAAGGCGCAACAAAGGAAAAGCATAGGACTGCTACCATTCGAGTGCTTGCTCAGGTAGCCTCGACAGAAAGCGGTGCCGAGTAAAGGTCAAGTCCATTGTCGTCTGAACTCTTGAAGCTGAGTGTACAGCCCTTACCGGGTAAAGGCTTCTTCACTAGCAAGTCATGTCTTGAATATTTATCTCCTTGAGACTTTATCTTCTTCTAGTATTAATTTAGATGGCTACAATGGTTTAACTGACCAGTTAGCAAAATGTAAGTGGAGGCCTTTAGCGAATCATGCAGGATACCAACACCATGCACAAAATTCTACCCACAATGTTGAGGGGGTTAGCTCGAACTTGGTATCATAACTTTGACCTAGGCTCCATCCTCAAATATGAGGACCTCTACATGAAGCTTATAACTCGGTTCTCCAAAAGAATCTTAGTAAAAAAGATCTCCGCAAAACCATTTGCTATCTCTCGAAGAGAGCATGAGAGCACTGAGGCTTATCTCATCAGGTTCAATGAAAAAAATATTAAAGGTAGATGGCTCACTGGAGTTTGTTGCTACTAAAGCCCTGATCAACAGGGTTGATGACTCGGTCCTATGAAGAGCTCTGTGTCTCCATGAAAGCAATATTTTGAAAGTCAAGCAAGTGATGAAGAATTATATTCAGGGTAAGGAAAATGAGTGTGGTGAGACAATCTCATCTATATTTTCATAAACAGTGGGAACAATGATCTAAAGAGAGTCGATCACATATTAACCCCATACATATAAAAAGAACCCAAAAGAGGTGCACAGTTTCCTTATCTTCTAGGAGCTCCCAGTCACATCCTTTAATACCAATTGAATAGAGGTTTCTATAGCTATCCTAGGAAAATGCTACATGTGCCGTCCTTCCCCAAGAAAGGAAACCCTCGACACAAGAATCAAAATATAATAATGTTTGTTCTACAAAGACAAAGTACAAGACATGAAAGAATGTTTTCTCCAAAAGAATGAAATAAAAGGGTTAGTCTAGTAAAAATATATATAAAAAAGGTTATGAAGAATAAGTTCTTGTGACATCTTGTCTTTCAAACCACTTGCATAAATTGATTGTCTTCACCTTTTCAGGTTGAGGAGTGAATAATTTTCCCTTATGAAGATAATGCAAACCTCATGAATATAAAAATTCAGAAACCTATAATTAAGTAAGATATTTTTTAAAAGAGCTTTCAAAAAAACTAAAATCAAGTTTAGAATTAAGCATGACAAAACAATAACCTATAGGTGCCAAGTTAATAAGTAACCAACCTTGACCCAACGTCTATAATCGAGATGCAAATAAAAAGTATTGAAGATGCCACGAAACTTGGTTAATTCACCTAGTAGATTAAAAATAACACTAACACCATACTCACTTGGTAAATCTACTATATATACATTATCATTAATTTTTTCAAGGATTTGGAATTGTCTATCTTCCATTTCCTCTTAGCATCGACTTAGATTTTTTACATTCAGGAAACCTCTTCTTATACATATACACCGAAACCACCTGGTTCAAAGATAACTCCTTTTCTGCCTTTATTAGCTTTTGAATGCATATTGCTCATTCTTTTCCTACATCAAAATAGCTCCAATACCTATCCTGGAGACATCACATTCAATCTCAAAAGTTTTTGTAAAGTCAGGTAATGATAATAATGGAGCCAAGATTAATTTTCCCTTTAATAAATTAAATGCATGCCCTTGTTTTTTTACCTCATTTAAATCCTACTCATTTTTTTAACAATCTCAGTAAAATATGCAACTAGAGTACTGCAATCTTTAACAAATCTTTTATAAGAATTAGCCAAATCATGAAAACTTTTTACTTCTATGATTGACTTAGGTATATGCCATTCTTGGATAGCCTTTACATTTTCCTCATCCATTTTAATTTCTTTTTCACTAACAACATATCTATGAAAGATAATTTTCTCCATGCAAAAACTACACTTTTTAAGATTAACATATAAATATTCTTTTTCGCAAAACAACCAATAACATTCCTTAAATGTTTAACATGCTCCTCTAAATTCTTGCTATAAATAAAAACATCATCAAAATAAAACACATCAAACTTATCTATAAAATAACACAAAACATTATTCATTAATCTCATGAAAGTACTAGGTGCATTAGTAAGTTCAAAAGACATAACTAACCACTCATACAAACCATATTTAGTTTTAAAGGCAGTTTTCCATTCATTTCCCTCTTTCATTCTTATTTCATGATGTTCACTTTTCAAGTCAATCTTAAAAAACACATAGGATCCATGCAATTCATATGACATATCATCAAGTCTATGGATTAGATGTTTATATTTTACCATAATATTGTTGATGGCACAACAATCAACACAAATCCTCCAAGTCCTATTCTTTTTCGGTACTAACAAAACTAAAACTGCACATGGACTCATGCTTTCTTTTATGTACCTTTTTGTAATCAATTCTTCCACTTGCCTTTGAACTTTCTTTGTCTAATCGGGATTACTTTTATATGTTGGCCGATTAGGTATATATGCTTTAGATACAAGATCAATTTGGTGCTCAATTCCCCTAATAAGTAGCAAACCATTAGGAATTTCATCACGAAAGATCTTAAAATCTTGTAATAAAAAAACATAAACACTAGGAATATAATGATCAAGGTCATTAGTGTTAAAATATGTCTTCTTATACATAATTAAAATTATAGGCATGTCAGGAAAACAAACATTCTTAATCTCACACCCCTTTGCATAAAAATTATTATGTTTCTTAATTGTTTCCACTCTTTTCTTTTTTCCTCTCTCGGCTGAATCCCCACTAATTTCTATTTTGGCCGTATCTAACCTGCTTCTCTCTTGTCTCATTTTATCTTCACTCTTTCTCACACCCTTATATGGTTGATATTTTTCTTCAGCTTTTCTTTCTCTTTTTAATTTTAATTGGCTTTCATACATTTGTCTATGAGACAATGGTAAAGTGTGGATGTCTTTTCATTTTTCGCCAGAGAATAAATGTTCTTAAACCCACCATTCTTAGCCTTTTTATTAAATCACCAAGGCCTCCCCAACAATAAATGAGTAGTATGTATAGGCATAACATCACAAAACACCTTATTCTTATATTTTCCAACCAAAAAAGAAACCAAAACCTGCTTATTAATTCTTACTTCTCCACAATCATTCCACCATTAAAGTCTATAAGGCTTTTTATGTTTAATAATGTTCAGAATTAATTTTCTAACAAGTGTAATACTAGCAATATTAACATAACTCTCATTATCAATAATCACACTACATACCTCATTATTTATATGACATCTAGTATATAATATATTCTCCATTTGTTACTTTACACCTCTTAATCTGAACATTAAGTGTTCTCCAAATCATCAAAGCCTCTCTATCAACTAGATACTCAATATTACTACAATCCTCAAGTGGTGGCATCTCATCTTCCTTGAATTTGTCACTTTCGGATTCAATATCCCCATGCTCCCTTATAACCACAATCTTTTTGTTTGGACATTGTGAAGCTATATGTTCACTCACCAAACACCTGAAACACTTAATATCACAATTACGATTAGATGGGATCTTGGCTTTACCTTTTGTTTTAGTGGCCGAATCTTTCCTCCAAGCCTTAGATGATTCGACTTTGTTACTCATAATTTGGCTTTGATGTTGTAGCCTTTTCTCTCTTATAAGTCAACCTCTAAGTTGAAAAGGAACCCAAGTTATCTCATTGAAGTGTACTACCCTTTCTATTAAACTGCCTATTTATTTTGGTAACCATATGAAACATATCTTCAAGCTCAACATAGTGCAGCAACTCAACCATATTAGTTATCTCTTTATTCAATCCATTCAAGAACCTTGCCATTATAGCTTTTCTATCCTTCACAATATTAACTCTAATCATGACAATCTCTATTTTTTTTGTGGTAATCCTCCACACTTTTAGAATTCTGAGATAAAGTTTGCAATATTTGATATAATTCCCTATACAATAAGTTGATCCCACAAAAAAATAACATAATCAGTAAACTCATTAATAAAAAATTTACTTTCTTTACATTGGAGCAATAGTGACTGTAAAAAATCAACTTCGCTTTCTTTTCTCATTTCAAATAAGCTTTCGGATCATTTTTTCCTTGAAAATTCAAAATTTTCATCTTAATGCTTCCCAAATCTCTATCCAAACCATCCTGAAATCCATTCTACTTGTCTATTCTTATATGGCTAAATTGCTCAAGTGGCTGAACTTTCATAGGCCTTTGGTTTCTATGTTGCCAAAACCTACCACCATGGTTATCATATAAATACTTAGCCTCCTCATTTGTATTTTTAGCTATAGATTCTTTCGGAGGTGGATTGGCTCATCTTGCAGACCTTCTTCCTTTCAAACTCTTATAGTTTGACCCATCTAAAAAACTAGCCACTTTGGTTCTCAAACCAGCCTTCCCACTTTACTTTGACAAACCTTGTATTCACCAACTCCACCTGTTATGACATGACCAAATAACCTAATTCGGGTCCAATCTTTTAGTAGTGATGATCTACTCTTAGTTGATATTGTCAAGAGCTGAAAATTAGGTTATTAGCGAATCCTCTCTCTCCCTCTCTCTTTCACTCACACAAACACACACTTACACACTCAATAGATGTCATTCCTCTCGTGTTTCAGACAAAGTTTTGGCTTTTTACTGTAATATACTCACCTTCGTTTTTTACCACTCAATTATCATGATTTCGGTTCTTTAAGTAAATAACTCACAACAAATCAAAGATTAATATCTTAATAGCATAATAAAAAAGATGTAAAGACTCAAGAAACAATAAAGATTAAAATTATCAATACAAAACTATGAATATAAAAACATGAATATCAATATGAATTCGTGCGAAATATAAATGATACGAAGACATAAAATAAAAGACTATGAAGACTAAAAAACCAATGAAATAAGATTTAAACAACTCAAAATAATGATATTACTTTCAATTATATATATATATATATATATATATATATATATATATATATATATATATATATAGTGGCCAAAACTAATAAAAATACAATGAAATGATGCAAAAACTACCCTTTTATTTTTGTAACTTTCAAGAAAACCCAACCATGTGAACCTTAAAATACCCAAATCAAGATTTATCTCAAAGAAACCCCAAGACTCAAGATTTGTTTTTCCAGATTTAAAGCAAGTAGCCAAAGTCTATTTTTATTTTAATCAAGATTTGCGGCAAACCCTAAAAAAATATCTTCTTGAGATTTTTTTTTGTTTTTTATAAGACTTTATTTAATCAAGATCACAAATAATTTTCTTTTTTTTACTTGATGTCGTAACTATTTTTTAGAGAAGATAAAGAACTCGACAACAATGAAGTATGCAAAAACTTGAAGATAAAATGGATATAACTTGGTTTAGAGCCTTGCTCTAATACCAACTGATGTGAACCCTATGGATATAAAGACCAAGAAATCCACAACCAAGTAAGACACTTCCCAACAAAGCTAAGATCAAGTTTGGAATTGAGCTTGACAGAACAATAAAATGTATCAAGGCATCAAGACTATAAGTGACCAACCCCCACCCAACGCTTATAATCGAGATGCAAACAAGAAGTATAGAAGATGCCACCAAGCTTGATTAATTCTTTGATCAGTGAGAGTAGTTCCTAGAGGAACCAAGAGTAAGAGCAAACTCTTACACATAAATTTTATTTCTAAATAATCAATCCCTCTCTTATTAATTTTTTTTTTATAAAACCTAAATACAAGCAAAATAACCTTATTTATACAAGGTAAAAAGTCCTGAACAATGCCAAAAATAATAATAAAAGAGTTCTAAATAAAATAGGAAAAAAATCTTAAATAAACTAGAAAACTAATTCAATTCTTGTATATTAGCTCTTGAACCTTATCGCAAGTCCTTTTCAATGTTTGATCGTTATGAAATTTTAGCCCTTTATAGAAATAAACTTTTAAAATCATCTAGCAAAATCCCATCCTAATCAAGATGTCAGATAAAAAATTATGCTTGTTAGAGTAAAGCTATGCAATATAAAAAATAAAACTTTAACTGTCGAAATTAATAGCCCATGAAATAGATGGATAAGGGCCCTTTTATGCATAAATTAAATTGACTAAGGTCTAATCTTTATTTGTTGATGTTTTCTCCTTGAAATCCATATTGGCCCAAATATTCTGAATAAGCTCATTGAATGTATATTTGAGATTTTTTTGCTCTTGATCTTGTAATTGACCCAATTAAAATTTGTAATGAATCTTTTGGTGTAGTCTTGATCATATCACAAGATGTGTTGGTGATCACCATTGGAACCACTAGGTGCACAATGTTCTAGTATATAATGGCATATAATAAATATTATATCTAAAGACATGATGTGATAGATAATGATTGATAACTTTAGATTGTCCCCACTCAAAACTCCATAAATTGAGATAGAAGAAAAAGACATCAGTTGACAATGTGCTAGAGGTACTAGTCACCATGGACATCTATCATAGTTGTAGAACTTTCCAATAAACATTCATAGTCAATAAAATGAATTTAGTCTACAATGTCATTATTAGAAGACCCATATTGCTTGAGATACGTATTGTAACTAGTACTAGATATCTAGTCATGAAATCTCCATAGAAATGGGGGTGACCATTATAAAAGTGGATGAGTTAGCCTTAAGAAGAAGTTCCTCAACTTATTTTAAGGAAACAAAAGAGCCATGCTTGTAAGGGATCATATGTGTCTAAAAGAATAAAAAGGAAGATCATAAATGTTATTGAGGAGTTACAAGAGGTCAACAAAATTCCTTACTAAAAATAAGGTGACATGATAAAAGTGAATGAGTTAACCTTAATAAGATATACCTTTACCTTTCTTAAAGGAAAAAAAGCCATGCTTGTCCGATCATAAGAATCTAAAAGAAAAAAAAAAGAAACATGCATAAATGTTAAGGAGTTACAAGAGGCTAACCTCTAAGAAAACGAATTGACCATGATTAACATTATAATATTCACACTAAACCTTGAACAAGTAAAAGCCCTAATAGAGTTGTTCAAAATTTAAAGTGGTAATTTTTCCTTCAAACCCTTAGACATGCCTAGATCAACCCTAAATGGTCACCCATAGGCTGAATATAAACCATATTTTGCTCCTGTATGTTAAAAGAAAAGGAACTTTGGTAGAAAGGAGGAAAAAGATAATATCAATAGAAGTGAATTAAGTATTAGATGCAAGTTTCATTCAAAAAGTGATATACCTCGACTGGTTACTCAATGTGATCATAATAAATAAAGCTTTCCTCTCTCTAAAATCAATAGGTTGGTAGATTTCACTACGATCTTTGACTATTTTAGTTCCTTATATGCAAACTCAAGGTATCACTATATCCTCATGCACTCCAATAATAAGAAATAAGCATTTTTTTATGAGTGACTTGGATACATGCTACTATAAGGTCATGTTGTTTAGGCTAAAAAAATATTGGAACCATTTATAAGCCACGTATCTAAGGATGGTTTACTATATCTTTAAAGATTAATTGGGACAAAAATGAAAGCCTTTGTAGATGATATGATTGTGAAAAGTATAAGGTTTGAACAACACCTTCAAGATCTCCAAGAACTATTTTTGATTAAACCCTACCAAATGCATGTTTCTTATTAGAGGAGGAAAGTTTTTGGGTTTCTTAGTTAGAGCTAAGGGATAGAGTCAAATCTTAAAAAAGTACATGCCATCTTAGACATGATGCCTTATAGTTAATAAAGGATACGTAAAGGCTTACAAGAAAGGTTGTGACCCTTGACAAGTTCTGTAACATCTTATAATTTACATACTATTTGGAACATATATCCAAACTACTTTTATGAAAAATAGGACCTGTAACAGTCCCAATTTCCAGGAAGACACACAACATGTAAACATAAATTTTAGAATTTTTTTATACAAATTCCAATGAAATTTCTACCAAAATTTTAGCGGAGTCCCCTCTATACCAGGAGGTCCCAAGTTATCGACAAAATCATATTACACTTCTAATTCTATTTCACATCCCGATCCAATCATTGTAGATCTTAACCCAACCCAACCAAACCCAACTCATCCTCATCAACACAACACACCTTATTTAATAACATTATACAATTCAAGTTCATAAAATAATAATGCATTATTCAATTGTTATATAATATTATCACATAAACTATGTCTTGCATAATAACATCATATAATGCAATTCAAGTGAAGGATTCGATTTTAACTATTGCATGATTAAACAAGTACTTAGCACTACATACATTAGATTAAAGTCATACATCTAAATTTACGGGTTAATATTACATTTCAAGTTCTAGGATATAAGTCTCTTAATTTACAAAATAATTACATGTCCAAAAGTAAAAGGTGACTAAACTAATATCCCTCTTGATGTGACCATAATGGACCTGAAAACAGAAATTAACATGTACATATAAATAAAAATTAGTAACAAACAATAACAACAACAAATAATAATTTCCATGGCATTTCTTTGATACATAAAATTAGACATAGACCTCTTTTATAACATACATTTTCATTTGTTATCAATATTCATCTAATATCCTAAACCATTTGCCGAAAATAATTTCATCTTGAAAATCTCAACTCAACTCAATGGTTTCGAACACCATCTCCTTATGAATCATTTCTCACTTGATACCAAGATATTCCTCTCTTAGTATTTTTAGTTTATCCCATTCTTTAAAATAACTAATCAATACTCTCTCCCATTCTCCGGAAGGTAGTTGCTGATACTAATAAATCTCATTAATATCATTAGTCTTCTAATACCGAGTTAGACTAATCAATTTCATTCAAGTATCGATATCAATACAACATAGCATTAACTATTCTTACCCTAAAATAGTTAATTAATTTAAAACTATCCAGTCTTAGCCTTTTTTTTAATATTAGTGAATTATTTTCTTACATAATACTTAGTATATTTTTGTTTTACATTTTGATCATGCTCACAATGCATCCTTAATACAACCTTTTTATTTATGAACCCACATGACAATGATTTCCATTTCTTTAGCCTTTTATTGAGGATTGCCAACCCTAATTGTTTATAATATGCACTAGGAAGGTGAAGAATCAAATGTTATCCAACTTTTCTTAGTATATTTAATATACTTAAACATATTGGAACATCCATTTATTAACCATTTCTTTTTAAAATATTTTACTAAAAAAAATTCCTTTCCTTAGAAAATAGCCATATTCCTCTTCTAGGTCCTCCATCACATTACTAATGGTTTATCAAGTTAAACGGGTAGATTTGTCTGGTTTAATGAAATTTTGGTAAACTTTCCCCTATACAGGACTTTACTTAAAATTTAGTCCATGCCATGAAAATCAACACCATAACCACAATCACTCATCACCATGTAACATAATCCTCTTATCATTCCATATGTAGCCTCAAGCATACCTTAACTCATCCTCCCTCACATCCATAAAATACCATTTTTTATATCTTTTAATACAATAAAGAATTCTATACTTGATTGAACAACATGTCATGCATGCATAAATAATTCTAAATTATTACATTGATAAGTCTTATCAGCGATGACTTTCTTTATGGGCCTACCTTACTAAAGGGAAAACATGTATAACTAAAAATTTTTAAATGCCATCAAGGTAGCCCACTAATTAAAATACAATTGACTATCATAGAGGTTGAAATGTGTGGGAATCATATATACAAAATTTAATAAAAAAGTGGAACATCCACAGGGGGATCTTATCTTTTAACCTCGTAAGAGCCCTCTATAGGCTAGACACTCATTCTATTGTTTGAAGAAGGCTTTTTTGTAATATAACTCTTTAGCTAGATTTTACATTACACTACTATTTTCTTGATAATATTGATTGGGTATGTTTCATTAAGCAGATACAAAGGTTGTCTAATCATCTTCAAGGTCTCTTGGACTTTCCGGTTCCCCTAACCCTCTATTAGGGTTCCTTAGTCCTGATAACTAAGTCTATAAAAGGCTCTCCATTTTAAATAGTGTTTCCAATCAACTTACTTAGGATTAAATTTATGACAAAGTCAAAATACCTTTATAAAATGAGAAGTAGGGACTTTGGATCTCAAACCCTTAAAAAAAGTTGTATATTTAAGAAGCACAACCATGCAAAAATACATAGGAGTTTAGGAAAGGAGATTACATGAATCTTAAAGCAAAAAAAATAAAGAAGAGAAATTTGTAAATAAAAAAAAGTAATAAAAACACACTAGAGAAAAAAAAAAGATATGTAAAATTATCAAAATTGAATATATAGGGTTGACTATCATTTACAGTAGTATTTAGACTTGTTTATATTATTGCAGAGTTTAGATCCTACTTACATCGGCAATCCTAATTGTTTACACCTAAATATACATACATTATCGAAGGTAGAGATACATATAATAATATATGACCTTGTTTATATTGTTTACACCTAAGTAAGTTTAATTGGTAATATATAAATTGGCATGTCTAGTGGGACCTAGATTCATTAAAACATGCCTTTAAAGAAAAAATAGGTAAACTCATCACTATTGCACAAGATGAAAAAATTAGTATAAGTAATAGAAAAAAGCTATTTTCTTGGTCACGAGGAGTTTGACGATGTACTATCTCCCTAGATTTTGGTGGATTAACTAGTGGTAGATTTGATTAGAGATGGGTTTTCATTGTCTAACTCACCACTATAACACAAAACTTTATATAGACACATCCCTAGTGTTATCATATAGCCCTTTACATTTTCATTGGTTCTAATAATGTCATCACAACTAATCATAGACGGGCACATTGGTGTATGAAAATGGATACACAATCATATGTATATCCATTTTATAGACCTAACATGTCATATGTTGGTTATAATCAGCTATGGTAAATTCTAGCCAACTAACCGTAGTTTCTTTTGAAGGATCATATTATTATTACCATTTAAGTCTCTTTAATGTTGATATAAGGTCTCTCTAGTTGGAGATGAAAAACATAGTTAACATGGCCTACCACAACAATACAGTAGTGACCAACTAAACCATACAAGCCATATTATATAAATTAAATAGATACCAAACAAGCTTTGTTAGAATTGGCCTAGTAATACATGGACATACTCACCCGAGGGAAAATCCCAAGGAATTTTGCAACAATTAAGCACTTTAATAGAGGTATTTGGAACAAGTAAGCCTTATACAGGAGGACATTTTCTAACATATTAATGCCTAACATGCCAATCACTCTTCAAACATATGGTTCATTGATCAATGTGTTTATGGCACATCGAACCCTTTCATGAAGTAAAGGATGTTTGGTTTATCATTAATCAAAATAGTTTTTCACTAGTTCTCTAAATTACCATTTAACTCATTTCCATGAGAACTTCTATATGAGAGAATTAGAGGTCTCATTAGTTGATTTAGCTAGAATAGTCTAATACCTAGGAGAGGCTATAAAACTTTATACCCTATAGTTCATGACATTGAAAACTAATTGCACTATAACTATAACAGAGTAGGAGTGCATAAAGTTATCGCTAGAGAGAATATAATGCGACATAAAGAAAAGATTTATAGGAACCAAGCACTTAAACATCTACATCCTCATAAATGATGTTATTTGTTATAAGATAATGCTATAAAAATGAGTAGAAAAAAAGCCACCAAGGAAGACATACCCTATTAACTCACTCACTTTAGTGAAGAGTTTCAGGAGGTTAAGCAACAACTTTTATTGATCAATGAAATAAAAGATGGAAGACCATTTAAGATTATTACGTTAAAAAAAACTAAAGGGGCTACTAAACTTGGTAGAAAATATGTAAACGCTACCGAAGTAATACTCTTTTGATATAAAAAAATCCAAATAGATCTTTGACTAGTTCATGTGTTGGGAGAAAATTAAGCTCATTAACAATCACATTATCCCCACTACTAACAAAATCAAAGGTAACTAATACTGTAAATGGCATGATTCTTGAAAGATGACACTAGAAGTTATGTAGTCTTCATAAATCAAATCTAGAAGGCTTTAAAATTTGAATGCATCCATTTTTTATATAAGAAGATGAAGGTGAATAATGATCCATTTCCCTAATTCATTACAACAATGGCTACGTACAAGCTTGATAGGCTCCTTAGAAAGAGAGAGCTCTAAAGGATAAAGGTTGATTGGCCACAATAAAAGGTGGAGTTTTTCACAAATGCTAGTATTGGGAAATATTACATAGACCATAGACAAGCCAAAAAAGGGATGGTTTGAAAAGACCAAGATATATTGCATAGTAAGGTATATAAATGCCCTATATGTCATACGATCCTTTAAAAATATGAAGACCTAAGAGGTAATTGTGACATCCTCCATAATTAAACGCAATCATTATTGGTATCTTATGAATACTATAATTTTTAGGATGAATATGTATGTGTGTGTATTAAAACCCAATCTTTCCAGGCAATACCTAACATCGGGAACTCTTTCCTTCGCCCACGTCTAGGTGTTTTCTCATTTTAAAAAATCTAAATTTATCACCCATTACTCGGCATTATTTCCTCTTCTAATAATCCAAATTCATCTCCCTTTACCAGACATTATTCCCTCTTCGGGAATCAAAATTCATCACCTATTACGAAACATTATTCCCTCTTCTGAGAACCCAAATTCATCACCCATTACCGGACATTATTTCCTCTTCTAAGAATCTAAATTCATCATCCATTATAGGGCATTAATCCCAATACCAAGAAACTAGTTCCTTCGCCCCTAAGTCTATGGAAAGACTCATATGATAGTAGTGTTTGTGATCCTTAAACTTGAAATCACTAAGTTATTTTATATAGATAATGTTATACTTTGATCCTGTAATGCGTTATCCTAATCAAGGATAACAAACAGGTAAATATTGGGTATAAGATTAACTATTTTAAGATATTTGAGTAATCAAGAGAGGATTCATCACCCTAGGTGAATTAGAGAAAGTGTTTCATTTGTAAATCCTTGTGTAAGGTGGAATGAGATTTGAAAAAAGTTTCAAATCTTATTAAAAAAATCAATGAATATGGTGTTGAGAATAAATATAATTTGACAGAGTAGACACACTTTATGCTATAGTATCTAAATCATAACATTGTTGATGAAATGATAAAAATTACACGCAGAAACTTATCATTGAAAGGTTAAGTCAAACCACTTATAACTTTCCTAATATTTAAAAAATCATGATAGGTGTTTAGACATTTGATGCAGACCTTTTGATCATATAGTCAAACAACCCTAAAAAAAGTTGAAATATAACCTAAAAAGCTGAAAAAGAGGTTTGATAGAACTCTGACCTAGAAGTGACCATGTACCTAAGAACTCAAAGTATACAAATGACACCAAAAAGCAAGTTAATCTTCGATAAGTTGGATGTATGATCTTTGTCCCTGTAAAGAAAAGATGTTTTACCATAAACAATCAAAAAGAAAAAACTCACGTTTATTATCACTAAGTAGCCAAAGTTTGTAGCTTGAAAAAACATTTTATAGTCTCCTCTAAATAACCTTGATGGACCCATTTTAGGTTGCAAGCCAATGTACCTAAACTAGGAATTAACTAACATAAATCCAATAATGAAATAAATCTCTAAGCAATATATAATGAGCCAAAACAAACCCATATTAAAAATAATTGTTCAACATCAAATAAATAAAGTAAGATACTAAAAAAAAGTCTTCATGTAAGAATTCCTTCATGCAGCTGAAATATTCAAGCTCTCTTAAATGGTGTTCTGGCTGAAACTTTTAGTGTAGGAATTCAACTAGGAAACTTTATTTTGATTGCTAGAATTTCCTTCCGTATATTGCTTCCTTTAGTAATCTTGATGTGCTAGGAATACCTATAAATTAAGGAAAAGAAACCCAAGAAAAAGATCCCTTTAGATGCCACCACATCAAGTCTATGTGGGATATGGAATCCTTGCAAAGTATGGACTCCAATTCTTCAATGAATCCAAGCCTCATTAGGAACCCATTTAGTCCAAGTCCATGCACAAGTTTAGGGCCTAAATAAGCCTCATATATTCTCCCTTTTCTATTCAAAATTAACACATTACAAGTCTAGACTAATTGGGCCAAAAATAGCCCAGAAAGAACATTTTGTCGATGACTCTGCCAAAATAGTAACAACAACTTCTACTAATTTAAATAATATTTTTCTAAGCTCTGATTAAACTGAAATATTACCACAATATATTTAGATGTTTTTGGTATATTTATATAAAATTTCAGCTCGATCCGATATACGATTTGAGAGATAGTCTTGATCATGCAAAACTGATCAATAGGCATTTTAAGGCAAAAATTCAGACCTAACTTGGTTTGTACTCCCTCTTCAAAAGGATTTATCCTTGAATATATAACATGAAGATCATCCCCTGAAGAAAACAAATCAGTATCAAGCTAAAAAATAGCATCATCATCAAAACCTAAAAGAACTTTGTTTAGTAAAGAAGGTCTCTTTGATATATAAACTCTCATTTTGAGCCATCTTCCTTACCTTCAATTTTAGCTGCTCATCATATATTTATATAGGTGTCAAAGGTACAAGAGTTATTGGCCTTCCATCCATCTCAAAGGAATACCTATTTGTCAACCCATCATGCGTAGCTCTCCTATCATACTATCACGGTCTCCCAAGTAACAAATGACTAGCTTGCACTGACACAATGTCATATAACATTTCATCATAATATTTACCAATAGAAAAAACAATTAAAACCTATTTATTCACCTTTAACTTAACATTATCATTCAACCACTGTAATTTATAAGGTATGAGATATATGGTAGTGTGTAAGTTCAACTTTTTCACCAATTCATTATTAGTTACATTAGTGCAACTACTACCATCAATAATTAAGCTAAATAACTTGTTATGAACATGACATCTTGTGTGGAATATGTTATCCCTCTAATCTTCTAAATCATCCACCTTGACATGCATATTTAATACTCTCTTTACCATAAGTGTCATTCCCTCAATCAAATAATCAACACAAACATCATCAACATCCTTCAATATTGGCATCTTCTCCTCTGTATCCTCCTCATCAGTCTCAACCTCATTATTAGCTTTTATAACCATGACTTTTTTGTTTGGACACTATGAAGTAATACGAGCAAAACTCAAACAATGAAAGCAATTAATATCATGATTATTAGAAGTACGAGTATCATTGTTACCTTTACCAGCAACTATGATGCTTTTCTTCTCTTTAAGGTATTGAGCCTTACCCTTCCTAGTTGGCTATGATAGACTAACCACAGTGTTAGCCTTCTAATTAGGTTTCCAAGGTGTTGAAAGGCCTAATAGTTGACTTTGCTAAATGATACTCTTTAGTTTAAGTTGTCTCTCCACTTTCATGGCTTTATACACCATTTTTCTCCAACTTACATAATGATGCAACTCCATAATATGAGTTATATCATAATTAATCATTCATGAATCTAACCATAATATCCTCTCTATCCTCATCAATATTAGCCCAAATCATAACAAGTTCCATCTCTTTGAAATACTCATCAAGACTCTTTGTACCTTGGCTCAAACTCTGCAACCTTTGATACAACTCTCTATAGTAGTGGCTACACAATTCTCCTTTTCATAATGGAGTTCATCTCATCCAAGTATCAACTTGTCTCTTATAATTCCTCATGCGGTTTATTATTGATTGATCCCACCATACAATGGTATAGTTAATAGAAGCAATCACAACAAGCTTGACTTTCTTGAGATCCGGATAATCGTGACACTAAAAAATATACTCCACCATGTTCTCCCACTCTAAATAAACTTTTGGATCATTCTTCTCCAGAAAAACTAATATTTTTAGCTTAATCTTTACCAAACTCAATATTATGGTCATGGTAATTATAATTACCACTCTAGCCAAAATTATCATCATATTTATCCCCTTCAAACCAAAAATTCTATTGTTTTCCAATCCATTATTCATGGCCCATAAAAATATTATCAAAATCAACATCACCCATATCCACATTATCAACCATAAACTAATCAACATCAGTGTTAACTCACTTAACAACTCTCATAACATTAAATTCTCTTTGCTCGGGCCTATTTTAAACCCCCACAATGATTATTAGCATGTTGCCTCTCCAACCTATTCATCTTATCTCAAAATTCATTGGCCATCTAATCCATTCACTAATTCATAATTCATGATTAGGTTATAATTTTATTTTTTCCTCTCTATGATGCCATGTTATTGCTTGACTCAGACATATTTGAATCTAAAAAATTGATTAGTTGAAAAGAAATATATATTCATCACCACTCCCTCACGTGTTTACACTCCTCTAATGTTTCCCTCAAGGATTCGTGGTGATTCGTAACGACAAGAAAAAGATACACAAGAATTAATTAACGATATGGGAAAATAAAATTAACACAATTTATCTCTAAACTATAGAAATAATCTGACTAAAACTAGAAACAAGTAGAAAAACCTGAAACTACCCAAATTTATTTTAACCGAACCAATTGAACCACTTTTGACATGAACTGATTTGAATATTTTTTTAATTTTGACGCAACAACAAAATTTTTCTAGATAGTAAGTTTTTTTTTTATTATCAAGAAACCCTAATTAATGCAAACCCTAGTGCTAGACGCAAAGATATTGACAACATAAACAAAACTCAAATTCTAGGAAAAACCGAAACAAAAACAAGGTAAATAAAGGGATATAACTTGATTTTAAAGCCTAACTCTGATAACAAATGATGTGGATATCTTGATTACATGGTCAAGCAACCCCTTACAAAGTTGAAACACAACCCAGGAAGCCAAAAAACAGGTTTGACCTAGAGGTAACCTTATACCTAAGAACCAAAGGAATTGGAAAAAACTTGGAACCAAAGATAACCCTGTACCTAAGAACTTGAAGTATGTAGTATCTTGATACCCAACAAAATACAGATCTTAGTTTATAGGTCATTTTACTATGCCTAGGTATCAAAACCCATGTATGATCAATTTACGACAGAATTAAATCATGAATTCAAACCTCAAGCAAACGATATTGAAATAAGCCTGAATTTAATATATAATGTTATTTCATCCCTAGTATAAATTTTATGAAATTTCAATTAATTTTGAGGTGGTTTGCTAAGGGTTCTCTAAGAGATGTGTTTTTGCTGCAAAATTGCAACAAGCATTGAATAATGTATTTTTTCTCTCTTTTTTTTGGACTTTTATGATACTAATATGTTTAGAGATAATAAAAAAATAAAAGGTTATTTTTTTTACTAGTATGTCGCAAACATAAAGAAGAAGAAGATTGACGCAAACATTGAAAAAACTTAACGAACAATAAAAAAACAGAAATTTCAAAAGGATATGACTTGTTCTCAAAGCCATGCTCTAATACCAACTAATGTAAACCTTGCAATCACGTGGTCATGCAACCCACAATCAATATTGAGATCTGATCCTGGAAAGTCGAAAGAGGTCTAATAGGATTGTGACACAATGGAACCTTCCTCAAGGTAACAACACTATTGGAATGAAATATAGTGATGCCACGAAGTCAATTAATCTTTGACAAGTCAAATTCAATTTTTTTTAAGAATAAAAGAATGCAAGAATCTTTCTCACATGTTAAACTAAAAATTTCAAAAGTATTATTCATCAAAGATGCTGAAATTTAGGCTTACATGTGTTTAAATAGTTATGAGAAAGTAATCCTAATGGATTTACCTTGTGGGCTGAATTGACCAACTTATAAAAACTGACCCAAAACATTTACTAGTAAGCCCAAACCCTGATCCAAACAAGCCTTAGATCCTAGCTGAAAACAAAGTATTAATTAAGCTCACATACTTTGGGTTGTAGCTAACAAAATAAAAATAAAGCTCATAAGTTCTAAGTCTTTATCCGTCGTGAAAAGAGAAGAAGAAGAAGAAAACATTGTAGGTTTGATACAAGACTTATTTATAGCTTATAATGCTTCCTAATAATCCTAGAAACTAAAAGAGAAGTTGTTGTCCCTTTGGTTTCTAAGTTAGAATAGGATTCTGATCTCAACCTTGTATTTATCATTCTTTTGGAAGGAAAAAGATATTGTCTTTAATGCTTCTCTTTGCCATTTCTTGGTATCCTTCCATTACTAGGAAACACAATTAAGTTGCTGAAGTATTCTCCTTGCACAATAAGAAATCTTTCCAGCCACATATGTTTTCTAAGTCAGAATAGATTCCTTTGTTTGCTTTGTTATGTTTCTCTTTACCTGACAAAGAAATAAAATAAAGTTAATAAATCCTAATATTTAAAGGAAATTATTAATGTTCCCACACATAATAAGAAATCCAAAACTAGTTAGGAATCCATAAAGCACATGAAAACATCACATAATAAGCCTAGCCAGAACTGATACAAAATTGAAAGTCTTGTTGTCGAAACTTCATGGTCCAAATAAGGGTGGATTGGACCTCTCTTACACATGGATTAAATGTACTAAGACCTCCTCTTGACGCTCCAAAGGATCCCTAAGTTTAGCCTTGGTCAAAACTTGCACAACTAGCTTATTCAATATTTCTTTCAATGCCTTCGCTTTGGACCTTATGATGGGCTCATTTGGAATGTGTAATGAGTCCTTGGCAGTGTTTTAAAACCCGGCCCGTCCTGGGGCTAGAACCGGGCTGGGTTGATAAAAAACCGGTTAGGGATTTGGCCTGGCAAAACCCGGTCGACTCAGGCAAACCCAGATGAAACCCGACTATTTATATATATATATATACACACACACAACATCACTGTTTTATCTTTTTACTGTCAAACAGTTTGACAGTAAAAGGCTAAAACGATGAAGACAAAAAACCTAAACTCTTCAATCTTCAAAGCCATATCAGTTGTGAAGAAGAGCATAGGAATTTAAGCCACATGAAAAAAATTTCAAGGCAAGCCATACCAAGTTTAGTCCCCGTCACTCTTTTGGTTATTAACTCACCAATGGATCTCCATTGTGGCTTTCTAGCTTTTGTGGTTTCTGGCTTTTCTGGTTAGTTCTCTATTTGCATCTCCCTAGTTTTAGGCAAACTAGTCTTAATTAATTCTTGCATGCTTCTCCAATCTTTGACACAACTTTTTTTGTGTTACTTGAAGTGGAAACAGAGAGATCAATAACTGGGATTCCTTCATTAGTTTTGGACAAACTTTTTTTTTAGTGGAAACAGAGAGATCAATAACTAGGATTCCTTATTTGACACAATTTTTTTTTTGGCAAACATTGAACATGGACAGGTTCTGTTGATTTTAAGAGTGGATTAAAAGGGGAAAAAAAAGGAGGAAAGAGTGAAGGGGGGCGGGTGGGCAAGAGGTGTAATAGATTTTGCTGTGATTCAAGACAACTTCTGCAGCTTTTCATCGCAAGGGATTGTTGGATCCAATTACCTATTGATATGTATGGTTTTCGAGATGTACAAGAATAGTTTGCTTAGGGACTGCGATTTATTAAATATTTTTAGCTTTAAATGTGAAAAAATATATATGAAACCGTTTATTATTCAAAGTGTTTGTGTTGCTATGTGGTTTTGACTATAATTTAAGAGGAATGCTTGCTTTCCATAACTAATCTAAACAATCTATTCTTTTTTTTTGTTGACCCGGGTCAACCCATCTGACCTGTGACCCGATCATTGTACCGGGTCAACCATCAGGTCGGGTTTAAAAACTATAGTCCTTGGTGTTCATGGGCTGATCCACATCACTTTTATTTCCAAAACAATAAACAGTAGTACAAAACAACTGAAAAACACATAAAAAGAACCTAGTACTTAAAGGCATAACAATCTTTATCTCTTAAAAGGGTTTAGAAGATTTATTATTAGTTGTTCGTGTGGATTACCGTTTTTGGCCGAACACTTGGACAACTTGTGGTTTACAACCCAGCTTTGAAGCAATTATTTAAAACAAAAAAGAACATCTAATCTTAAGATAATCTTTGTATAAACCTTAAACAGCTCTATATTTGTCTAACAAAATCCTTAAGACTCTAAATAAAATTAAATTTATTGTTTCCATTATGTATACTTGTTTCAGGAAATCCAACAAATTGTTCTTATATTTTGTTTAACATATTTGCATCAAAGTTATCATAATATTAGTTTTTAAATTAAAACTTGCTTTCATGTATATGATAAGATATTTGAAAAACAAATCCTATGGTAAAAAATGAAACGCGCTAATAAGATAAAAAGGTTTTACTTAAAAAATGCCTTTCTTGTTCTTGTAGAAAATCACCATTTTTTGAAATAATTACAAAAAACCTCTTATAGTTTAATAATTTTTTTTAAAAAATTTATCTATGTTTTTCCATAAATTACACTTCACATCATAAAAGTTTATATATTCATAGCACTTTACATCCTCAAGTTGACATTCCAAAAAAAAAAGCAACAAAAATATATATGATTATTTATAAGATTAGTATTATGTTCTATTTAATGACTAAATAGCTCTTATATTAAAAAAAACACTAGCATAATCCAAACCTAGATCTACAACAAATGAAAAAAAAGAAAGAAAAACACCCATGTACAATCTCACCCCTCTCTCTCTCTCTCTCTTCTCTCTCTCTCCTCTCTCTCTCTTATATATATATATATATATATATATATATATATATATATGCTAGAAGCCAAAAGAATTGGGTTGGTTCGATTCAGTGAGAAGAAGAAAACATTGGTTTCAATGGATGGTTTACCAGACTAACTGGGGTGGGAAATCTTGAGAATGGTCAAGAAAATTATAGATAAAAACTATACTTCATTAGCATGTAAACGAATCTACAAACAGGATAATGAACAAAGACAATTTATGAGGGGTGGTTGTGGATTAAACCCTGCAAATCAAGCCTAGAAATCCCTCTACAATAGGTTTCCTAACTTGGCAAAAGTAGAAATAACATACGCTGGTTGGATGTTCGAGAGTAAAGCAATTAAATTAAGGGTTTTGTTCTTATTACTTTTGATTTTTATTAAATAAAAAACATAGAAAAACAATTATATTTTTGGTGGAAAAAATAATAAGAAAATGAGGAATCTATCAGCACATTGTTTTGTTTCAATGAAATTTAACTTATTACTATTCATAAAAAAAAATTATTTTCATACTATTAAAGTAAAAAAATATGAAAGACTCATTGATGCAAACCTTAATGGTAAAAAATTTAGATATATCTAACATGATCCTAGAACTCCTGAATAATTTTATTATTATTATTTTCTTTGCATGTATGATATTCAGGAAACCCAACAATGGTATTGGAGTGTTCACTAGAATAATTAGAGCTGTTTGATTATATGTTTTTATTGTTATTGGGGTTAATTAGAAGTTAATTTTATGTGTGGAATGAATTTTTTTCCAAAAAAGACAATTTGTGTTCAAAAAGTGTTGATAATAATAATAATAAATTTAAAGTGTTGTTAGGATAGAAAGAGATAATGATGTAAAAAAAATACATGTTTTTCAATAAATATAACATAAATTAAACTAAGGGTGTTACAATATAAGTTTACTCAAGTTATTTTTTTTGTTTTTTTTAATTTAATTTATTTTCTCTTTCAGCCTTCGATATTTGGTTCATTATGATTGATATTTTTAATTTATTTCGATGCAAATTCCATAGTTTTATCACGATCTCACACTTTAGATCATGAATTTTTTAAGTTAACCATTGTTGACTCAAGTTGATTCAATTTGTCACCATTTCAATATTTGTTTTCTAAAAAAATGTCAACATTTAATTATTTTAAAAGTGTTTTATTCATTATATGTCTTTTTTTTAACTTTTTAATGTTTTAATATTTTTTTATGCTAAAACAGATCTAACTTGCATTATAATACAGGCCAAAAAGTGAAATCTATATGGTTTCAATTAGATTCTCAACAAATAAAAGCTACAAAAATGTAAAGATGTAAAAGAAGAAAAATCGTAATAAAAGTAAAATTTTCATTGCATATAATTATTCTAATAAAATAAAACCGATAATTTCCCTTTGGGGCGGGGGGTATGTATATGAATGTATATGCACATTGATAATTGGGTTAAAAAATGATAGACTTGATTAATTTAGATATTTAGGAAAGTACATTTAACTCATATATATAATAGTTTTGTCAATAACCGAACAACTGCCTCCGTAGCATAGTGGTAGTGCGTTCGCTTCGTAAGCGAAAGGTCGCGAGTTCGATCCTCGCCGGGGGCTAATTGTTTTGATAGAGTTTTAATTCGGGCTTGGGCCTGTTTTCCGAAGAAAAGTGGGCTACTTATGCAAGATAAATTCTCAAGTCTCGACTGTAGACATAATGAAGCAGAATAATCTCATCTTATTGTAAAAAGAAAGCATTCATTCAATTATCAAAACGCTGTCCCAACTTTATTTGGACCAAATTGTTTGAACATATTCTATTCTTGTTTTTTAATAATTATTTTTAATTAGTTGTTATTGTACTGGCTGCTAATTAGGAAAAATAAAATAATTGATAAGTTAATTATTATATGATTAGTTGCAATTATGTTAGCACCAAAATAGATATATTCTAAAATGATTTTTTTTGTCTGCAAGTTGAATATTTGTATAATTAAAATCTTTTTATTTATCTATGTGCTAAAAAAATTAAAATTTCTTTGATTAGTTTGCATGTAAGAAAAATATACCAAGTTATTAAATATTTTTTATTGGTTCAAATATGGAAAAAGAAACCTAAATTTATTTTTATCTTTACAAATTAGGTTCTTGAGTCATAAAAAAACTATATATACAATAAAAAAAGAAAATATGCTCAGTTAAAACAATACAACAATTCCAATAAAAAAAATAACAATGTAGTGATAAAATTCAAAAAATAAAAAAAATAAATGATTAACATCTTAAATCATTTTTATTGATCCAACTTAGGTTAAAAAAGGAAAAAAATAACTATAGTGGTCCTTGATATTTATTTTGCTTAAATTAAAAAACAAAAAACAAGTGTATTTAGCTTAACTATTTTTTTTTAATTTAAATTCATCTATTGTTGGTTTCTTTTAGTTAAAAACAATACAACAATGTCTATAGACAAAAACATTAAAACAATAAAATTCCAAAAAAAAAAATATGGTTACTATCATATGAATAAGTTTTTTGCTCAAAACTTTAGCTTTTGTGCAACATCCTAGTTTTATTATTAGACTCAATCTTTCATCATCTTTTTTTTCACTTGTATTTGATTACAACTAAAATGTTTTCCACACTTAAGTTGTAAAGCAAGCAAAAACATCCAAGTAGAAAAGAAGCAAATTACACAACACGATTTATAAAAACTTTTTCCCAACCTTTTATTAACTCTTAATAAAGGAATATATATAATTTGTATGTATATGTTATGCATAAAATTTGCATGCTACACAACAAGCCATTGCAACATATTTATAGAGCTATTTGCTTAGACAGTTTTTCCTCATGTTCCTAATGAACCTGATGGTCTTTTCTTCTATCAAGTTAATGGATGGCTTGCCCCTATGTTATGAAGTTAGTGGCAATAAAAAAATTTCTAGTCATGCCCCATGTTTTTCCAGCCTTTCTCCTAAGATCCAGAACTAGTCATGCTCGTAACTGCCATGATTATTCATTATTCTACTATAACTATCACCTATAACAATGTTGTATAATTGTCAAACTCATGCTTTAGAAATGGATGTGTTTTCTTCCTGGCTTGGACAACTTATCATCCATGCTCACCTTTATGCTAGCATGACCAATTACTACACAAATTATCACATAAACTACCTGTCAATTTTTGCCATTGTTGACATGGCTACCAGCACCCCCTGACCTTGTTTGGAAAATCTGTTATTGTTGTGCACCTTGTGCACATTTGATCCCTCTACCAAAAAAAACCTAATGTTCTTGTCGAACTAGACTTGGACTATCTTTGTACCATATCTGTCCACTATCACAAACACATGCCCCCTTTATAAAGCCTTTTGATTATGCTCTAATTCATCTACAACTCAACCTCTTAATTTTGCGATGAGTATAAAATTTGACAATTTTATTGCCAAATCGTTTCCAAACCAAATCTTTGACTTGGATTCTTTATACGATCCTGCTTGTTATCTAATAGAGTCAAACCCAAACAAAGTAACTTCGAGAGAAAACCCAAAGCCTTAATGCCAAACTCAATAATCTCCTTTAGACAAAGACAAAGATGTAACACCACTGTCACATGTTGTTATGTGTCTTAAAATTTATATGCAACTCCTCTAAGTCACACACAAACATTGTTAATTCCCTTGGGAATGCCAATCCATCCAACCACAAGTGTTTTCATGATGTTGGACACTTTTCCTATGAATTCCGCAAGGATTCCACTCTTTCTAAGTTGCAATGAACCCCTATAAATTCACCCAACTCTCTAAACCCAATATGCAACTTGTAACTATAAAAATAAGACCATAATTTTGGTAATTAACATCATTTTATATCAAAGTCTTTTCGATCAATCCTAAAGGCAACAAATCCTTAACCTACTAAAACACATTAGCAAATAAAATTCCATCATCAAATCCACGTAACATGATTCTCCATAAGCTATTATCATACCTAAGACACTTCATCACACCCATAAGATTTCATTGGCAACAACCTTGTTATTTGAACCCTTGTCGCATGTTTCAGCCTTCAAAAATCAATAACATGATAACCTAACAAAGGCACCCTATTTGTTTCCATCACCTCGAACATTCCATTGTCAAGATACACATGATAGACACATATTCTCTTATGCCTCTTTATAAAAGAAACCCACCAAGCCAACTCTTCATCAATAAGTTTAGCTTCTTAATCAAACCTTAAACTCACCTGTCAAATTCTTCACACTAAATAATGCATTATTAAGAAGTAAAAAACTTATAATTTGTCCCACTCAAAGGAGCATGGTTTAGCCACATCTCTTATCAATTATATTGACCCCTTGACGACTGAATTTTTGACTCAACCATCAAGTATACACATAATATTTATATATGTCATTTCCTTAACACTTTTCTCCATCGAAGCAATATTGAGTTGTCCTTTTTCGGTCAATCCCTCACAAAATGATTCTCTTTATGGATAAACTCAACTTTGAACCCTTAGCTTTTATTTTTTTGTTTTGTCTTTTCGTTACCAGCATTATGCTTAGGTTTATCCCTACTAAATTTCTTCCTTTTTCTTTGTCACTTCCATGTCTTTAGACTTTGATGAAACTTTAGAAGCATTAGCATTATCCTCATTAGCCTTTATATTAAAATCCATAAATCCGTTAGTGCTTATGATAATAAAAGACACTTTTGAATTCTGCCTCCTCAACTCCATTTACACCTATGGCTAAAATCTTGATGAAAAATTGAATAATCTATCCTCCTTGTACATATTGTCTATATCTAAAATGAAAGAGCTTAATTTCTTCACAAACTCTTGCACCAACCCATCATGCCTCAATTTTTCAAGTCTTCTCTCGTAATCTAGGATATGTTTTTGGGTGGAGATTGTTCTTTTAATTCATGTTTCAGACATTTCTATATCTCAACTTTGAGACATTTATGATTCAAATCCTCTTTGGACCTTGTTCGCTCCCATAACTTCATGTCACTTATCAAATACATCACTACAATGTCCACTTATGTGTCCAAATTGATTTTAACCACATTGAAATAATGTTCCAAGTTCCATATAAAGTTTTTTTAACTCTTTAAAACTCATAGCCCCACTAAATGGTTTCAATTCTTGAACTTTAGGCTTGGAAAAGCCAACAATGCCCATAATGTTTGTTACTACCCTCTTTAAGAAAGCCACCTCTTCCTCGATAGCCTATAACTTTTAGCTTATATCTGTCATAAGTTTGACATATTGTCCAATATAATTTTTAGCGATATCCATAGCCAACTCTAATAAGTCATTTAATGAAAAATCCTTATGTTGAGGAATTGACCTTATTAAACCCTCTAGGTGCACCAATATTTCTTGAATTGCCTTTATACCTGATGTATGTGAAGTCAAGCCACTAGATTCACAAACTATCCCATAATGGCTTCCACAAGCTTATCCAAAATATAACCATGCTCTAATACCACTTCTCATAGGAACATAGTTTTTTCTCAAAATTCTAGCCCCTATGTAGCAACCTTATCCTGCTAAAATCAACATTTCCTTACATTTTCACTCATGTGATGCTTATAACTAAGTACTTCCCATATCTAAGAGGTTTTTCCTACTCTTATAAATCATAAGCAAGTAGAAACATATAAGTAAAAAAGAAGAAAAGTACACAACATGATTTACAAGAACTCTTTCCAAACCTTTTATTAATTCTTAACAAACGAATATAAAAGAATCTGTATGTGTGTGATATGCACAAAACTTGCATCAAGCTTGCATACCACACAAAAGAACATTAATTACAACCTATTTATAAAGCTATTACATAGAAGTTACAAAGGAAACCTTTCCCCTTTCCAACATTACTTGGGCAGTATGCCTCGATATTCTTTGTTAACATAATGGTATTCTCTTCCAGCAAGTTAGTGGTAGTTTGCTCTCATGTTCCTATGAACTTAGTGACATAAAAAAAATATTCCTAACTATGACCTATGTTAGTCTACCCTTGTTACCATGATTTGGCCATGTTTTCCCATAACTAGTCATGCTCAAAACTATCATAACCATCAATTATTCTATTATAACTATCACCCACAATACTATTGTGTAACTATCAAACCCATGATGTCAAAATTGCTATGTTTTATGCCTAACTTGGACAACCCATCATCCATGCACATCCATGCTAGCATGAACCCGTTGTTGCATGAACTGATGCACAAACTACCATCTATTTTTATTGATCCAATGTTCGTTAAATAAAAAAGAAAAGAAAAGAAGTTTGGTTTCTTTATTGAGTGCTTAATATTTTATTGCTTAAATTGCAAAAAAAAACAAATATGTTTAGCTTAACTATTTCCTTATTAAGAAAGTTATCGCAGAATAAAATTCATCGCATACTTATTGATTTTTTTAGGTTTTTAAATATACAATTATTTACTATATATAATTTTTATTTGATTGGTTTATGTATTCCTATTTTTTCTTTTAATAATAAATCCATGTATGATACTCGTTATATTCCATGATAATAGAATTAGCATATCAAGAATTTCATTTATGTCATAAATGTATATATAATTATTAAAAATTTCTTTGCCTCATTAATTTTTCCTTAAGAGAATTTTTTTAAAATTCTAATTGATATAGTCAATGAAATTAAAGATTGTGCAATCAATTATATTATTTGACATATGTATATAGTCCACACACACATATACATATATAATTGTTAACAAAAAAGTTTCTTCACCTAACTATTTTTTTTTAAAAGAAAGCATATAGTGAAAATTCCATGCTAAAAACTCTAACAATATCAAAAGTTTTACAATCAATTATATTATTTTATTAATACTTAATTCATTCCATTTTTATAGTCCATTATTGTTAGTGTATATGCCTTGTTGCCAATCGGTTGGTTACACGTGACATTGACTTTATTTATGTAAATACATTTAATTTATTAATAAAGGCTTATTTATTTTTAATATTCATTAAATATTTTATTATTGAATATAATATTTGATTAATTAATATAGAGTAAAGATAAAATCCATGAAACAAAAATGCTTTGCAAAGAAAATTATAAAGTTGTTATAATTATGAGATTTATATTGCATCAAAACATTGTTTCTAAATGTTCATGGTTAATACTCTATTAAAACTGAACATTACTTAGAGTTATTAAGACTGATACATATTATGTTCTTTTCTTTATGAAAAAAAGCAGTTGTTCTCATAAGTTGAGGTGTGAGGGATATCAGAAACTAATATGTAGGTTCTTGTCAGTGACATGTACACTAAACTGACCCGTATCAAAATTTCATATAGAGAGATCACCGTGTCTATGGAAAGACTCACGTGATGGTTGTGTAAGTGATCCTTAGACTTGAGATCACTAAGTTATCTTATATAAGGAATGTAATGTTTTGATCTTGCTATATGTTGTCCTAATCAAAGGTAACAAATGAGCAAATATTGGATATAACATGAATTATATGAAGGTATTTAAGTAGTCAAGAGAGGGGATTCATCACCCTAGATGAATTAGGAAAAAATGTTACATGTGTTATCAAATAGTATTGATTATGAAATCCTTGGTCAAGATAGAATGAGTTTTGAAAAGAGTTTCAAAATCTTATTTGAAGAATCAATAACTATAATGTTGAAAACTAACATGATTTAACAAAGCAGATATACTCCATGCTATATTGTTTAAATCAGCACATTCTTGATGAATGAATATTAATTACATTGACAAACTAGTCACTAAAAAGTTTAGTCAAATCACTTATGACTTTCATATTATTTTGGGGATCATGACAGATTGTTAGACATTGTATTTGATCTTCAAATATAAATCAATTAATTATTGAATTGATAATAAATTAATTATTTAATCATTTTTATTTAGGATAATGATTTATATTTAGGTCAAGTTATTAAGAAATCTAATAAGTCACACATAAGAACCATTGGTTAGAAATTAAAATGGGATGATTAATCAAGTGTGACTTGATTGTAAATAAATTTTAGAAATTGAGGACTATAATGTAATTAATATATGGTATTATAATTCTAGACCTATAAATAATCAAGTAAGGACTTGATTGAATAAATTTCTAAAAGTAGCTTAAAATAATATATGTTATATTATTTAAGGGGAAAATTGATACTTTGCCATTTATAAGGTTTTTAAGTTTCTCTATAAATAGAATGTTATGCCTCTTATTTCTTATGATGTGAATGGTATTACAATTCTAGACCTATAAACAGTCAAGTAAGGACTTGATTGAATAAATTTCTAAAAGTAGCTTAAAATAATATTTGTGATATTATTTAAGGGAAAATTGATACTTTATCATTTATAGGGTTTTTAGGTTTCTCTATAAATAGAATGTTATGCCTCTTATTTCCTATAATGTGAATGGTGAGTAAAGTACAATACGTAAACACCTAAAACATATATATAAAAAAGTTAGCACTCTAAGGTATAACAATCTCTCTTTCCTAAAAGAGTTTAAGAGATTTCTCATTGGTGGTTGTGTAGATTATCGTTAGAGGCCGGATATTTGAGTGACTTGTGGTTTGCGACAACCCAGCCTTGAAACAAGTTTTCAAAGCTGAAAAGAACATCTAATCTTTAAGTAATTTTCGCATATACCATAAACAACTTTAAATCTATTTAATAGGATCCCTGAGACTCTAATTTTTTTTTTAAATTTATAGTTTTCGCTACTTCTATATGTTTCGAAAAAACCAACAATAAATGGATTTTCCTCTTGTTCATCTAATCATTATGTATTGTTTTATCCTCTCCTCATCTCATTCTCAAAACTGTGTTGAGAGGCATAAAAGTTCATATATTTGATATAATTAATGATAATATCATTAGAATATCAAATCTTTTCATGTGTATTAGTTGAAAAGTGAACAAACATTTGGGACATCCCAACATTATAATAAACAAAATAAGAAAAAAAGAAATAATATTAATGTTTTGATAAAGTGTTGTGTTGATGGTACTAGTTGCAATAATGGTTATGTAGTGATAATATAATGATGACTTGGTAATAAAAAAAAAGAAATTTAAGACTGATGAATAACTTTTATTAAGTTTTTATTTACTTTTTGTAAACGAGTGGATTCGACACATGTGCCAGACCCAATACACTTGAATGTGGCAGTTAGCCAAGTCCAAAGCGCTTGGACTTGACAGTACGCCAAGTTCAAGATGGCGTGGGTTTGGCATATATATCAAACCCAATGCGTTTGGACTTGACAGTGATCCGAGTCCAAGATGGCATGAGTTTGGCACACATGTCAAACCCAATACGTTTAGTTTTGATAGTGAGCCAAGTTCAAGGTGCTTGGACTTGCCAGTGCACCAAGTCTAAAGTGGCGTGGGTCTGACACGTATGCCAGACCCAATAAGCTTGGACTTGAGAGTTAGCCAAGTCCAATGTAGCGTGGGTTTGACACTCATGCCAGACCCAATACACTTGGACTTGGTAGTACACTAAGTCCAAGGTGCAGTGGGTCTGACATGCATGCCACACCTAATACGCTTGGACTTAGCTGGTAGGCAAGTCTAAGGTGGCGTGGGTCTGGCACGTATGCTAGGCCCAATACGCTTAGACTTGGAAGTTAGCCAATCCAAGACGCATGGACTTAGTAGGGCACCAAGTCTAGGTTTTACACGTATGTCAGACCCAATACGCTTGGACATGATGGTCAACCAACTCCAAGATAATTACAATCCTCTCATGGCATGTCTAGGGATTGACTGACCTCTCTTGAGTCTAAACATTAGGGAAGAACTCAACCTTTATAGGCTTAACTAGACTTGACGTCTTAAACTCTATTTTTCTCTACACCTTTTTAGGTGTATAAAAGTTCTCTATGGACCTGCCATTTTCTTATCAGGTAAGGGATATTTATTTCTCATTCAATGCTATAAGGGTAATTACCCTGTAAGCCCTCCTTTTATGGGCTATAAATATGTCGTGAGAGCTTTATAACAGGAAGTCAGGTTCACAATCTTCAACTCTATACTACTATGTTATTTTCAGAGCATCTCTCTTTCTATAATATTCTTGTATATTCTCTCTCTAAAAAGATACTTATTTAAGCATTGGAGAGTCGCCACCTCCACCAAAAAGAACCTTTTGCAGGTACTAGCCATGCACAACTTTGGCCAATCGAGGACCAAGTATAAGCTATCAACTACTTTGGCCAAAAAAGAATGGAGGAGATTGTTAGGACCAATTGATTGACTGATTATCCAACATGGGAACCCTATTCCTAGACTAGTCATATTTTTGGGACATCATCAATGACACCGCCTATGGGAAACTTATCAAAAAGCCATCGGTTTCTACCTAAAACGTGTTTTTAGCATTTCTAGGGTATTTATGGCTCACAACCAATGCCCCACAAGGCTAGGCAGGATAAATTATATTATTACCACAGACACTCCTACCCAGCATAAGCTTCAACAACTCACTAATCAGATGTAACTCCTTAGCCAGGCCGCGTTGACAACTTGATGGCAAAATTAGACATTGTCACCACAACAAGTCTTAATACCAGGGTTACTAACTACATTAGGATCTCGTAGACAATTATAGTACTTAGAGAAGACTAGATAAAATGATGTTAATGACGGTTCCTTAAGGGATCAGTCATGCCATTGTCATACTTATGCACAAAGCAAACACTCTAAATGCACTTCCCTAAGTTACTTTATGATGGACACCGATCATTGTAATTGTTGTTCTATGTCAAGCCCTTTAGGCTCTCAAGAGCCCAACAGACAAAGAGCAAATAGACAGTTTGCCGAGGGAATCAGCATACCCAAGGGAATGTTTATAATTTCCATCAGTGGAAGTTTTCTCCCTTGTCCAAACATATATTGAAAACTCGACTCTCAAAGGACCACTTTTCCATGAATATGAGTTTGGGCAACTATGATGGCTTGGCCGACCCAAGAGAGCATGTGTAAAATGTGCGCTGTAACTTAGAGTTGATCATCCAAGACCATGACTCAATATGCAAGATATCCCTTCAACCTTCAGAGGATTTGTCCGTGCTTGGTATAACAATCTGGAACCAAATTTTATTGAAAGTTTTAGTGACGCACACTTTAGCACCAATATACCCACCAAGAAGACCTCCACGGAGCTTTTTAGTGTAGCCTAACAAGAGGGCGAGTTTACGAGAGCATATTTGAGGAGATTCAGTGCCGAAATTCTTAAGTTTGGAGACTTGATGGAACCAGTAGCTTCCGAAGCCTTAATAAGAAGAGTAAGAAAACATGTCATCTAGAGAAAACTTTATGTTTTACTGAATAGAAGTTTGTCCAAAGTAAAGCAATTCATGAAAAATCATATACGAGTTAAAGAGGCCAGTTTACTTTGATACGGACCTCCTTGTTTTTACAAGAACAGCTGACACTAGTGATTTTCCAAGTGAAGTAATTAGGATACTTACCTGAAGCGCCTCTCCCATACCTGTTACTCAGCTCCCCTTAGGATGTATAATCCTAAATAAGAATATAAATTTCTTAAATATGAATGACTTATTCAAAATGACTTTTTCATTTTCTCCAAGTGGTTCATTAAGACTATAAACCCACCAATTTCTAAGGGATAGACATAGTCTCCCTTATGCTTTATGCATCACTCTCCAAGGGATGAATGTGATCTCTTCAGTGCTAATGCACCAATCTCTGTGGGATAAAGATAGTCTCCCCAATGTTATATGCACCTTCTCTAAGGGATTGATGTATTCTCCCCAGAGCTATACACACCACTTGCTAAAAAAGAAATAATATCCTTAAGGGCAATAGTCCCAACATGGTGTTGTACAAGGAAATAATCAAGAATTGTCCATAGAGGAAAGAGAACATTAGGGAGGGCCAACAACTATGGGGTACGAAAATATATGGTATTATTATTTAATGTTCTCTAGGTACAAAAACGCCTCCCACCTTTTATCTCATAAAGGATGACGATACACTTTGAGCCAAGTTGTCACCTCCAACTCTTTTAAGCCTTTAAATGTGAAATAACATATTAAATGCTTGGGGGGGCAACTAATGAGTTAATTTTATTAAGTTTTTATTTACTTTTTGTAAACGAGTAGGTCTGACATATGTGCCAAACCTAATACACTTGGATTTGACAGTTAGCCAAGTCTAAGATAGCGTGGGTCTAACACGTATGTTAGACCCAATATGCTTGGACTTGGCAGTACACCAAGTCCAAGCTGGAGTGGGCCTGACATGCATGCCACACCCAATATGCTTGGACTTGACAATTAGCCAAGTCCAAGATCGCGTGGGTTTATCACGCATGTCAGACCTAATGCACTTGGACTTGGCAGTGTGTCAAGTCCAAAGTGGCGTGGGTCTGACATGCGTGCCAGACCCAATATGCTTGGACTTGGCACACTGCCAAGTCCAAAGTGACATGGGTCTGGCACGTATGTCACACCCAATACGCTTGGACTTGGCAGTACGATGGATTTGGATCTCGTGGGTCAAGCACGCATTCAATAATTGTTCATGAATGTATTGAAATTCACCTAAAAGGTTGCGTATGATGGATTATTGTAATGAAATTGAGTGTTTTATTAATTATGCATCATCTAATCTGAGAAATATTAGTGGAGGCAATATTAAATGTTCATGTATGAGGTGCAAAAAAAAAAAATATTCAATCCAGATGTTGTAACAATGCATCTTCTACAAAAAGAGTTTATGGAGAAATACTTGTGTTGATTTGCACACCAAAAACCATATGTTCATTACGAGACAGTGGTGGAAAGGATGGTTGAGTCAACTTCTAGTTCTAGCAACGTGTATGAAGTTGTAGATGACAATAGTAATCTTTATAGGAATATGGTTTTGGATGCGTGAATCAGGGTTATGTAGGTGAATGTCCAATTGTAGATGAAGAACCAAATGTAGATGCGACCATGTTTTTTTATCTTTTAAAAGACTCCAACGAACCATTATGAGTTAGTATACAAATCATAGTAAATTATCGGTCGTTGCACATGTGCTCACTATTAAGTCAGATCATGGCTTGAGTGAGACTGCTTACGACAAAAGTATTGAATGGTCGAGAAGTATTTTACTTGAAGAGAATAGGATGAAAGAGAACTTCTATACTGCTAAATCTATGATGAAACCCTTCAGCCTGATAGACTAGAAAATTGACATGTGTCCAAACTTCTATATATCATATTACCTTAAAATATAGAGTTAACCGAGTGTTGAACGTGTGGGTATACTCCTTATAAACCCAGAATTGGTAACAAAAAGACTTTATCGCACATAGAAAACAGATGGACTCAATCCATTCAGGTTATTTGTTGCTCTTTATTTTTATTGGCTGGTGATATTCGTAATTTATAACTTGCCACTGAGGATGTGTATGAGGCTGGAGTTCATGTTTTTATCTATGGGGTCAGAATATAGATGTTTTTCCTCGACCGTTAAATGATGAGTTGAAGTAGTTGTGGTCATTCGGGAATTTGATTTATGATAACTTGAGGAAACAAAATTTTCAGATGAAAACAATTTTGATGTGGACTATCAATGATTTTTCTATGTATGGAAAGATTTCTAGTTAGAGCACATATGAAAAATCAACATGTTTATACTGTATGGAAAATAACAAGGCCTTCACATTAGAAAATGGTGGTAAAAAGTCTTTTTTTTTTATTGCCATCTACGATTCTTACCAACGAATCATAAGTACAAAAAAAAAAATAAAAGGAACTTTTTTATTGCATCGCCACTACTATCGGGTGAAAATTGTATGACATGGTTCGCAATATGATGACATTATGTTTGATTTTGAATAAAATAAGCAGAAATTTTCTAGTTTTGCTGTGACCCATAAATAGTTAAAACAAAGTATTTTTTGGAAGCTTCCTTATTGGAAGACAAATATCCTCCGCCATAACCTCAATGTCATGCACATTGAAAATAACATGTTTGAAAACATTTTTGACATAGTTATGGACGTGAAAGGAAAGACAAAAGACAACATGAAGGCTAAAATATACCTTTATTTTGTCACCGTAAAAATATGAAGTTAGTTTATGATGGGTCATGGGTCGCAAAACCTAGTTTTCTCAAGGATTTCCAACTTGGATTAGTCTTCCTTGATAGATATCACCCTTACACACTTTCTAAGCCTAACATTTTAGAAGATTAAACACTAATTTGAAGAAGAAAATGAGCAAAATCAAGTCCCTTCTACTCTTTTAAAGGTTGTCTGCCAAAATAGTAGGGGAGAATTTAATTTAAATAGAATTATAAGAATACCATTAATGAGTCCATGTCAATCTTGCAAGGCCTTTATAAACTTTGATTGCTTTGACATTTTAACCCTAGATAGAACAATATGTTAGGAGACTATTTGTAAATATTTAGTCTGATCTAATAGTCAGATTAAGAAATATGATTGATACTATAAAAATGGATAATAGATAGTTTTATGCCAAAAATCTGAATTTTACATACCATTTTATTTACTTACATTATCATGATTTTTAAACTAATTCATTGATGACTCCTATCCATAACCATCATAAACATTTTCTCAAATTTTTCACCACTTCTAATCAAAATAGCATGATTTTACACGAGATTATACCAACGATCAATGTTTTTCACGTGTAAAATCATGCATTATTTTTCTTAGAATTCCACTTTATTATTATTATTTTACCCGATTAGAGAATTTATGCAATTCATCATCGGGTTGACATTTAGCATATCAATTTATAACTTTATATTGTCCAAAATTTAAGTTAAATTAGTAAAATTTTTCATCCCTAACTCAAGTTAACCAGGTTAACCTGCCACACTCACGACTCACGATTCGAGACATGAGACAAGTTCATAGAAAACAAATCAAATTAAATCATGAAACCTAATTACTAATCGACTCAATGTTAAAGGGTGAAATTGAAATATCAATTAAGAAAAGATAAAAAAAAACTCAAGTCAACTAAGTTAACTCGCCACACCTACGACCCACGATTGAAGCTATGAGACAAGATAAGTTCATAGAAAGCAAATCAATATAAGTCATAAAGCCTAATTCCTAATCAACTCAATGTTGAAGAATGAAATTTTAAAAAATATCAATATAGTAAAGACAAAAAGAATCAAGTCAACTAAGTTAATCCGTCAAATTTGTGACACGGGTCATAAGACCGAGCTAACCACATAGAAATCAGACCACAATGAATTATAAAGTCTGATATCTAAGAAACTAAATGTTGAATGATAAAATTATAAAAAAAAACATTGATTAAGAAAACAAACAAAGGAAAAAAATGAAATGAATAGTGTTTTTGTGAGGTAGTGCATAGTAAAAGTACCATCCTTTTAGTTTTTTTGTTAATTCCTAATCAACTCAATATTGAAGGATAAAATTAAAAAAAATATCAATTAAAAAAAGACAAAAAAAATCGAGTCAACTGGGTTAACCCGCCAAACCCGTGACACAGGTCATTAGACCAAGCTAACCATATAGAAAGCAACCTATAATGAATTACGAAATTCAATCTCCAATTAAAAAAAAATTAAAGAATGAAATTAGGAGAGAACATAGATTTAGGAAAAAAACCAAAGGAAAAAAAAACACTATTGAAATGAATAATGATTTGTGAGGTGATGGACAATAAAAGCACCACCCTTTTCTGTTTTTTATTAATTAAAAGAAGAGAGAAAAAGAGCCTTCCCCACATAAAACAATCATTAACAAAACATTTTTCCCTTTATTTTTCAACCATAACCGCTAGCATAAATAAGGAAGCTCCCTTTAATTTATTTATGCCATTTTATCTCCTTTTTCTATTCTTCACTTCTCTTCTTTCACTGGCATATACCATCATCAAACTGAGCTCGACAATTGCCATCTCCTTTAACCACAACAAACAATAGCCAAGCTACCAATATTAATTATAAGGATAAGATTATGTGAACCTTGTAATCACACAACCCACAATGAGATTAAAAACAAATCCAAGAAAATTGAATATCAGGTTTGAAACCCTGACTCAGAGGTAACCTTATACCTAAGAACAAAAAGTATTGGAAAAAGAACATAGATCCAGAGATAACCTTGTACCTAAGAACCTGAATTACACAAATGATGCCACAAATCCAATTAATCTTTAATAAGTTAGTGTATGATCTTTGTCCTTGCAAAGAAAGGTTGCTTACAACATGCAAAACAAAAAAAAATATTGTTTATTCAAAGCATATGATTGCTGAATTTGGCAGCAAATAAAATAATATATAGTCCTCTTAAATAACCTTAATGCACTACTTTTGGGCTGTAAACCAAGGAGCCTTATCTAGTAATCAACTAACATAAATCTAAATTGAAATAACCCCTAAAACAATATCGAATGGGTTGAAATAGACTCATGACACGATCAAAGAGTTGATGTCTTATCCTAAGTGCAGGAGTGTCAAAGTAATAAATAACCCGGCAAGACCGGGGTCGAACCACAGGGAGGTCAACTATATAAATTACAAATAAAGATAAAGATTTGAAGAGAATAATAACAGAAAAGGAGTTGAAGAGAGTTTTGGGATGTGATATTGATGTAAGGATTAAACAATGATAAAACAGATGTCAAGGTTAGAGGATCCACTAATGGTATTTCAAATAAATATAATATAAACTCTTTTTATTACTCAACTGAAAACCACACATAAAGGAGGTTTTAATCGGATGATTTATCATTATTAGCTCATTATAAATTATTAACATGATCATATTAATCATCTTATCTAAGTAACACCATACTTATAAATATCATCAGACATTCATGTTGCTAGTTTATGTTAACAACAAATCAAGTTCCTATCATAATAACGATGTCGACCGAAGACTATGAAGGATCAAACATTTGATGTACCAAGTGTTATACAACATAAATCTATGTTAACCATTTAACAAGCAAGGTATTAAGAATTAGTAAGATAAAAAGATAAAACATGTTAATAACAAACTTTCTTGGATATAAACATTGAAGTCCATGTTGAGTTTATATTATACATATTCTAACACCATTAGTGAAAACTTTTCACCTTGACATAATTAATTTAGCTAAACATAATGAAGAAGAAAAACATAAATAAACAATACATGAACATAAACATGATATAAGTTAACTAAGTATAGGAAAGGAAATGAAAAGCATAAACAAGAGATTAATATAGCATGAAAGAAAACTTGAACATTACAAAGATATAAAGAAAGAAAGCAAGAACATGATCTTGATCTGAAAACCAAGATGACTAAATACATGGCAAATGCCTCCTTTTATAGGCTGAAATTTGAAACTATTGATTGGTTGACAAAATATTTAGTTGGTGGCTAACCATTGATTTGGTGGCTGGTTTTTGACATTATTGGCTACTGGTTATTGACATTGTTGGCTGGCCAATACATCATTGCTAACATCAGAATTAGAGCCCTTTGTTCCATGAAAGCTGTGGGCAATTATCTTATCTTTCCAACAAAAAAAAACCAGAGCTCATTTGGACTTCTAGAACTCAAGATATGAACTGAAAACCGAACAGTGTCTGAGCTGCAGGATAGGTTCCGACTTCTTTGTTGTTGCTAGGATTTGAACTTGAAAATGGCAGAATTGAGTCTTGGACTTTTCATGAAAGTTTTAGGTCTATGTCTTAGCTTTCCATCCATATAAAGTAGACCTAAATCCAAGTTCTACAACGCCATTTATGATCCAATAACCGAATGGTGTTCCAGTTTGGAATTGAAGCAGCATCTCTTCTTTTAGCCTAGTCCTCTTTTTGTCTCTTCACTTTCAATAGTTAATCACATTAATCAATTCTTTGAATTGTGAGATATTCCTGTATTCAAAACAAGCATTTACCATAAATTAAAGATATATTATATTATCAAACTTGTTATTATAAAATATCCTTTAGTTAGGGAATTTAATGATTCTTTAGTATAATACGATGATATAAAGCTTTAATGAGAATGCACTTTTAAGTACTAATCAACTCAATTTAGAATAAAGCCCAAATCTAATAATATTCAACACTAAAATAAATATAAAAAAACAACATAAAACAAAGTCCTCTTGCTTCAAAACACCATACATAGCTAAAACTCTCACTTTGCTTTCCTTGGAGGCTTTGCCAAAACTTCATGCTCCAAATTAGCCAGGAAAATTTATTTTTAATTGTTGGAATTTTCTCCCTTAAATTGCCTCCTTTTAATCTCCTTGATTTTCTAGGAAATCTTGTAAAATAAGAAAAAGAACAACGAAAGAATCCTAAGCCTCGCCACTATATATATATATATATATATATATATATATATATATATATATATTTCATAATGGATATGGAATCCTTGCAAACTATAGATAATCATTGCTGCTATAAATATCTCATTGTTTGACATGAAATCCTTGTGGAATAGGCAAGCCAATAGATTTCACACATGTTTCCAAAAGCATTAAAGAATTCTTGTATTGACTGGAATCCATAATACATAAGAAAACAATGTTTGTTTAATTTTTGCATATTTTTGGTAGATTTCAGTCCTGACTTCAAATACATCGTTCTCTCTTGTCTAGATAGTTTAACAAGCCTACCATATATTGCTGAAAAGGTAAGGAGGTCTACTTTATAACAAAATTGTAATCTCAATATAATTCCTTATGTAGATCTAGATCTAGTTCAAAGAGTAGAGAAAGGTCTAGATAGACAGATTTGACAAGATTCGCCTAGTAACTTTGATCCTTTGAAATAATCCCTTCTCTAATTTTGATTGACCTGAAATTTTAACCCAAAGTATAAGAGTATATCTACAAACTCTTATAAATATTTTAGCCTGATCCAATGGTATAGTTAGAAGTTATGTTCAATAGAGTAAAACTTGATAATGAAAAATTTTACACCAAAATTCAAATTTGACCTTTCTTGGATCGTATTAGAAAACAATTCACCATTCTTGTATAATTGGTAGCAATTGTTTCTAAATATAACCGAGTGCAAATTTAGGTCTAGATTGAGGAAATAGAGGTTAAAGTGAGTGTGTGCATGTGCGTATGCGTATGCATGTAGTTGATAACCCTATTAACCAAAGTGGAAAAATAGAAAACAGTTATATATCATCCACTGCATATTAAATATATAAACTAGCTAGTTTATATATATATGCACAACACTAATGTATGCACATTAAATACTTGTACATAAAATAACCAATTCATATTTTAGAATTCTTAGTTTACTAATGTATGCACATTAAATACTTGTACATAAAATAACCAATTCATATTTTAGAATTCTTAGTTTCTTTAAAAACAAGGTGGTGATTTTATTTGCCATATTTCCCTTTAAATTTGGAGGTCCTATATTAGTGTCAAATAGCGACATATACATTGTAGTAAAGTGCGTCTAGAAGAACTTCTTATATTTTTTATCCACCCCTCGAATTATCTCCCTAAAAGTATGTATTTCAACCTTTCGTAAGGCTGCATTGTACCCAATCTTGTGGAAATCCTGGTTTCTTTACAAATTTAGCCTCTATAATTAGAAATCACCCCATCAAGACTTAAGTTGATTCCCGTTTCTTTCTATGCTGCTTGATTGACCATAAATGACTTCAATGTAGTCATAAATACTTCATATGTAGGTTGATTTTTTATTTGTTTAGTTCTTCTGTTTTTTCCAGCCATTGTTTTTTATTCTTGGCTATAAAATCTTAAAGTTGATGAATACTTTGCATTTGTTCATCAAGTATTTTGTTATGCTCTTCCAAAGTTTTCACCTTGGTGTTTTCCACCATTGTCTATTTTCTACCAATACATGTTTCATTACTGGTTGTGGATGGATGTTCTGATACGAATTTGTTAAGGCTTTCATTAACAAAACAATGTAAAGATTAAATAAAAGAGTATAGAATAAAAGAAAAGGAAGATGAGGAGGAGGTTGAGAAAGTTGTATTGCAGAAACTAAATTCTAATTACTTGTTTTAACGTTTCTATTACAATGTTATTTATACATTGAATTCCTTCTAACCAACAACTCGTTAACTAACTTCTAACTAACTATCAAGAGATACTACAATATTTAACCATTTTATCGATGAAATTTTTCTGTCAATGTGAGATTACCTTTCCGTCGGTGAAAATTTTACTGACTAATTCACCGATGAAATATGTCCGTCAGAATAACGTTCATCGATAAATCCATTATCTGTCGCTAATTTTTTTGGTAAAAAAAATAAAAAACTGATGGTTTTATAGATGGAAAATGCATGCAAAAAAAAAATCATTGCTTCATTTCGTTAGTATTTCCCTCAGGAAAATTGCCATACAACCAAAAAAAATATTGTATGCAATTCCGTTAATGATTATTTAAAAATATTTTTTAAAAAATCTATATAACAAAACTAGAAAATAATTAAATTAATATAAATCGACACTTTATAATACTCATAATTGAGTTGCTTGGAAAAAAAGAGAGAAGAAAATCAACTCAACAAATTTGCAACAAATAAATAACACAAAAAAAAACAACAACAACATTGATCTCATATGAAAAAAAAAATCCTACAACAACATTCATACAATTATTAAGAACATAAAAATTTAAAAATAAAATAAAAAAACAAATATAACGAAAAAAACACAAAAAAGAAGAAAACTAAATCTTACCTTAATGTAGTTACGAGTGAAGTTGAGAAGAGGAAAAAAAAAATTCATAAAGTATGTTAATTAAAAAAAATCTGAGAAGAGAAAAGAAAAAAAGAAGAAGAAGAAGACATACGTGAGAGTGGAGGAGAAGACGAGTTGAGGAGAGGAGAGAAGAGAAGAGAAAGAAAGAAAGGGATGTTGAAATTTTTTACACAAAAGGAAGGAGAAGGAGAAGGAGAAGAAAAAGAAGAAGAAGAACAGGCCCGTCTATTGTAAAATGAATGATTCTATTTATTGGAGTATTTTACCAACGGTTTTACCGATAGATAATTAAATATTAATATTTCTAACCATTCCGTTGGTGATTTCATTTGTAATATTTAATTTAAAATTTTAATTTAATCAAAAATTTTTAGAGACCATCAAATATCACTAACGACTTTTCAATCCGTCGGTAATTTCATCTTTAATATTTAATTAAAATTTTTAATTTACTTGAAAATTTTCAGAAAGCCGTCAACTAACACCGACGACTTTTCAATCCATCGGTAATTTCGTCTGTAAAGAACAGTAATTAACAGTGTTGGGAAGTAAACAGTTCTATTGCTCTCTGTAAAATACCGATGGAATGTTCCATCGGTGACCCCCTTTGTAATTGACATGATGAACAATGTCAGGGAGAAGTAAACAATTTACCAATGATTTTACCAATGGATTTTACTGATGGAATTAATTCTGTCGGTAATTCTGTTGGTATAAATGACATGTTATCATATTTTTTTGTTTTGTTTTAATTTTTTTCCCACTGTAATTTTCTCGGTATATATCAAGGGAATATTTCCGTCAATAAAAGTCAGTATAATTTACCGATGAAAATATTCCGTCAGTATTTCCATTTATATTTATCTCCATTTATATTTATCAATTTTCTGAGCTAAGTAACATGTCACGTATCTTTTGTTTACTAACTGTAGTTGCTGCTGCAACAATGCATGTGATACTACTTGCTATTGCTGCCTTCATTCTTCTGCTACAAGCTTACTAATGATTTTCTTCCAATGCTAATCAACTGGTTCTCGTAATATATCAGTGCTCTCGTTGGTGAAAACCACCATTAATAACTTAGAGGAGGAGGAGCTAAGATGATCGTTGGTTTTGAACTTGAGGATGGAGAGCAACTTATCATGTGTGGGGCCCTTGGATCCGACAGCAATGAGGTTGAGCAACACTTGAAGAGACGGCGGCGAGAACACCAAGTTGGAGTGGCTGGATTTAATTATGAGAATGGTTGGATAACAACAGAGAGAGATGGGTGACTCAGGGAGCTCTAACGGTGATGGGTATGATATTTTTAGGAATTGGGAGAAAAGAGAAAAAAATTCGATTTGCTGGCGTAGACAATTGCATATTACATGGTATGATAGTTAGGAATCACTGATTAATATGATTTCACTGATTATAATTTTAATATTGTAAAATTTCTCCTTCATTCGTGGGAAAAAAAATGAATATCTTTATTTTTTTAATGATAAAAAAAAAAACTATAGAGAGAGCATATGGGCTATTAAAAAGATTGTTTTGCCATTTGTTTTCCATAGAGAGGTAAAGGCATTGGCAGGCATATTCTCTAAGGTGTTTATAACCAAAACACTCTTGAAGCACCCATCTTGTATGACACGCGAAAGTTAATCACCACATGACAATCAATGAATAGCATCGGCTTTGTATCACGACAACGACATTGCAAAGTAGCGGGAAGGACAGTGGAATTTTATTTTTCTCTGACGAACAAAGAGATAGAAGTGCCTAAAGCCATGCAACACCATAAAATCCTTTCACCTTCTTTTTCCTTTCTCAATCTTTGCTCCCTTTCCATCCACTCGCTTCTCTCCCTCTTTGTTTGCTTATTTTGCTTCCTGGACCTTTGTTTTCTTGTCTCTTTGAAGCAAATAGGAGGAGGCTGTAGATTTCTGGAACTTTTAGGGTTGCCAGCCCCCCCCCCCCCCCACCCCCTCTCTGCCACCTTTTGACTGTGAATTTGCGTTTCTGTGTAAGTCCTTTCTAAAACTATCATCATCGTTTCATTAACTAGTGCTCTTCCACAATTTGCCTCGCCTTCATATATGTGGCTCTTTATTTCCTATCAAAACTAGCTAGGAATGATCAATTAATTCTCAGATGAACAGGTGGTGTATCCTAGTCTCTGCAATATCACATGGGTTACATAAGGCAAAAGTATTGTCAGTTCCCCCTGATAATAAAATGATAATTCGGCTTTTATTTTAACAATCCAAGCTCCTGCATTTCCTTTCGGCGTTGTGACGGCCACTTTCTTAATTCCGAAGACAAATTTAAGGAAGCTTAGATGAATGAGAGGTGAAAGGAATATAGAGGAACGACCTTGATAACAACCTTAAAAGAGTTTGATAACCAATAATATAGGCAAGCATCCTATTGATAAGGAAGCCAGTAGTCATGACAACATTAGTCTAAAAATATTTAGGATTGTGCATAGTAAAACATAATGCCTAAGCTACGGCTAGGAGATGTAAATTTTCACTTCCTATGATGCCATTTTATTGGTGTGTAGGCATGCGTTGTCTAGTAAATGTTGCCATGAGCCTTGAAGAAATCTATAATATATTTCATAATTTCATAACATTATCAGAATGAAAGGCATGAATTTGAGTAAGAAAGTGTATGACAATCATTTTGTAAGATCATGGATAACATCACTCTTAGATTTTAGTAAATATATAAAGCTTATCCTATTACATTCATCAATAATGAATAGACTTGACATGAGGAGACATTAATGAATCAAATAAGAAAGAATTGTTAATCAGCAACTATTGAAACAATATCCCAAGTGATATTAACAGAAGAAATATGAGCTAAACCAGAATGACCTTAAGAAGACTCTCACAATACATGGGAAGTAAAAGATTGAGACGTGTCGGCCGTAGCAATTTGAGTGGAGTTCCTTCTTTTTTTTCTTTTTTTTTTTCTCTCAGCTTGCTCAAGCTTAAACCATTCTGGATAGTAATGCTTCTTCAAGCATCCCATAGATCCTTCACCATAAAGCATACTCCCTAGTTCGTCCCTGTTTTTCTAGTAATATAACCCTTTTTTCGTCCTACCAGCAATGTGCATTTCCATTTCTAGAATTTTAGACCAAACACAATAATTCATGCCATCCTGTTTAATATAAATTTGAGAGGAATTCTCTTGAATAGTCAAAGCAAGCAACATCTTGTTGTCTGAATTTACAAAGATTTTGTCACAATTGGACATAGTTGCTTTCTTGTGAGATATAGAAGACTAGGGTTGATTGAACTGGTTGAAGGAAAAAGCAACAAGAGAGTGTCAGCAATGGCCTGCTGATTAAAAATGAAGACTTAGACAGAATCTCGTTAAGAAAATGAGTTAGGACTCGTAGCCTAAAGCTCATATACCAAATTGAAGAATAGAATTAGTCTTGATGATTTTTATACATATCACTAAGGAATATTTATATAAGATCATATGTATCAATCATTTAGGTATGTTACGCTACAATCTAAAAGTAGGGCTAAAAATTAGCTAACTAATTGATAGTTGTGTACTCCTCTCTTTCCACAGTTGTGTAAGAAGCAACACAAGTTCTGCATATTGTTAGAATTTGAAAGTGATGAATGAAAGATGTTGATGAAACTGCACATAATTACTTAACTGTCTGTGGTTTCTTGTTTTGCATCATAAAATATCGTAACACGTTATAAGTTCTTTATCTCTCTAATCTACTACCCTCTAACATTAAGGCGTAATTGAGATCACACTTCCTATATGCATTGCTGGATGCAAATATTCATCCTTTTTCATATTTTACAGTATGATCTCCATATGATGGAAGCTTCAGAGCCTGAAGCAAGACAGATGTTTCCAGTTAAGGAATTTGTACATGGGAGTGAAACTAGTAATGGTTTGAGTATGTATCCTGCCACCACTCTCGGTGAAGATGATAATTTTACCAATAGCAGAATGTTAAGCTCCTCGTCCTCCTCGTGCTCTTCTTCATCTGGAGACTCTTTTGAGTTGGATGCAGATGAAATCAGCAAGTCCCATGCAGGTGATATTGGGGTTCCTAAACATAGCGCAAACGCTCAAGTTCCTTTGGAGGACCATGACAATGACATTCCGGTAAGCTCTGTGCCCTGGCAAGAACAATCACCTAGTCATGCTCATACATTGACATCCAATGATGGTTCGGCAACGCAGTTTCCTCCAACACAGGTGATGGAGCGAACTGCTGATTCAAATCCCTCTGCCGCTTTTAGGATTCCTTCTTCTGTATTTGCTAGAACTATATCCAATACTCCAATGGAATGGAGTGTTGCTTCCACTGAGTCATTGTTCAGTATTTATATGGGGAATATGAGCTTCACAAGAGACCACCAAAACTGGTTGGGTAAATCCGGAGAGCTAGGCTTTCCTGGTGATTCTACGCCGTTGATTGATTACTCAAGTAACCAACCTCCAAGTAATCAGCATCCAGTTAATAAATCAACAGAGGTTGGACCAAAGAAATCAAATGTCAATGAGTACCTTGGTGAAACTGATCAACCAAAAGCTGCTGAAACAATGAGGCGAGTTGTAAAAGAGGACAAAGAAGATGGAAACAAAGAGAGGTCTCTTGCCAAAGGATCACTTCATTCTGCTAGCCTTTCTCGTCTTTCAGATGCAAGTGGGGAAAGTATCAGATCTTTTGCATTTCCAATGTAAGCTCTATATATTATTATGGATTTTGGAATAAAACAATTAACTGCAAGAAATCTGCACATTATGCATGAATGTTTCTCATCTTAAGAAACGAGGTGAATTTCGCTTTGAAATTTCGAGTCTTTCTTTTAATTCCACCTTTCCATATAGAATTAGATGGTAGCCAAGATATTAGCACGCAGGAAATTAATTAAAAGGTATGAATCAGGAAATGATTGAACACATTAGCATTATGAATACTTATTAGCATATATATATATATATATATATAAAGAAATGACTGAATTATCGTGTTTATGTGAAGTTTGACAGGGGATGATAAAAGTTATTCACTATCTCATAAGCAATATCCATCATCACGGCACCAGTCACAGCCGCAAACTCCTAAAGCAGCTCAATCACCTCGGGCACAGCTAGAGCCAAAGCTGTTCTCAGAGCCAGTGCCAAAAGCAAATCTAAATGTGGCTCCGGGTAAATGGTTCTCCTGTGTTCCGTGTTGCTCGTTCTGTTCTTGATGGACTTGATCCACTCTTTGTTGCCTTAGGTGTGCGAAATGTTCTTGCAGAATGGTAGATTAAATCTGCTTAACTTTTGGTATCAAAATCACCACAGCTGTGATGGAAGTATTTTCTCTGCAGTTTTATTTATTTGTTTTCATTAGAGATGTTACGACTTTTGTCGGGATTCAGATGAAAAGCCTTTGATTTATTTGCTCTTTCTGCTGCCAAATTTTTTTAGGTTCTGTTCCATATTGTTATTTACAGTCGTATTAATCATTGAACAAAATACGAGCGGCAAGAGAAGACTCCTGTCAATTCTCATGTTAATTAGTAATAGACACTTTAAACGCAAAAGCAATCACATGGCTAATAACTCTACAATCAAGCTCTTGTTACTTATCTCAGGTGTGTACTGTGTACACAATAAAAAAACCCTAAAATGATCCAAAAACATTTTTACAAGCTTTGAGCTATCACGCTTGAGCCTAGCTTCTATCAAAGTGCATTGGCTCGAGCATGAAAACCCGAGCCTACCATTAGGGGGCACACCTGCTGCAAGACATGTTGCCTAGCTAGTGTTAGGCGTCTTGCCCAATATCCTGACACCCCTATGGACTTAGGCTGCTACTCTAATATATATTCTTTTAAGTAGAATACAACTCAAAAATCATAAGAGTTAAATTAAATTTCATTCTTCTCTCTATACAAAAGAACAAGATTCATGGGCTACCATTAATCATTCAAACTCAAAATTTATAATATCTTCATTCTTAACATTTTCAACAATTATATTTTCATAGCTTATCTTTCTAAAATATTATTGTATTTTCTCTTTCTACAAAGATACTTAAATATTTGAGATGTCTTACATCCATCAAAAAAGATTTTTTGCAAGTGCCAGCTATCAGCCACTTTGACACACCCGACATCACCAACTACCAACCATCTAAGCTTTAAATATTAAGCTACCAGATCTATATTAATTTAAAAAATAAATCAAATTGCTTGAACCAATAAATTAATTGATTATCCACCTATCAGCTTGTTGCTAAACATTTTGAATTTTAATACTCATTAACTAGTAGTGTTTTGGTTGAGGTTCATATATGGTTTGTAATTGTTCGAACTTCTTGATCAAACAATGCCTTTATTATCAAGGAAAATATAGTAACAAAGCAGCAGAGTTCCACCTTCCACCAAACAAATAAAAAAAGACACCTTTCCAACTATAAGGGATATAATTCAATTGGTTAAACTCTAAGTTTGCTCTTTAGAGGTTATCAATTCGAGTCCCACAAACTTCAAGGTCACTAGAAACTTACATGATCATTAACTTCAGGGCTCGTAGGATTAGTTGAGGTGTGTATAAACTAACCTGAACACTCACGTTAATCTAAAAAAAAAAAGACACCCTTCCCTTCCTTTGTGGAGTAATAAAACCTTTTCTTATTACTAAACTATAGTAATTTCTTGCCCAATTTGGAATTTTACATAAAAGGTATGAAAACTACAGTTTCCTTTTTATTTTACATACATTTTTGTAAATGTTTATAATTCAACTATATATTTATGTCATAATGTTATATATATAAAAAAAGGTTTAATGTTTGTTTTTTAATAAGAAAAAAACAGAGAGACACCTTTCCATGAACTAAATTAATTCTTCCATTTAAAAAAACATCTTGTCTTTTTTATTTAAAAATAAAGTTAGTTTGATTATATGATTGAAACAAATATAATTATGTATAAAAGTAAAAATATAATAAATCATAATCTATTATTTTTTAAAAATTTTGTTTAAATTTCTTTATATTTAGTAATATCTATAATTAAAAACTCTTGAGAAATCTACAAATAATATAAAACTTTATAAAATTAAAATTTCTTCTCTTTTTTAACCAAAATTGTTATTATAATGCATTATTTGTGAGCTCCTCTTATATAAAAGGAGTTCTTTCTTCAAATAATATCTATATATAACATAAATACATAAGGTGTATAATATGAATAACTACTTTTTTCAAAGAACTAATCACTTTTTTAATGTGATACTAGTAGTCTTATAGATTTTGTAAATATAGTTTATTTTTAATATATATGAGGTAAATAATAAAAATACTATAACTTATACTATTAGAAAGAATCAAAATCGCTTGAGAAAGTACAATAACTTCATATTTATTGTTATTATTTATTAAAATAATATAAAGATATTTTTGTCTATCAACCCAAAAGTCTTAAAACAGGCTTTCAAGGATATTGAGATCTTTATATATAACAAATTTATTATTACTAAATAGAGTGAGGATAAATAAATATTTTTTTATCTTGGAAGAAAAATAATTTAATCTAGTGTCAAGGGGTATTTTTATATTTTCTCAATGGTTTTTTGGCTATTATAATTGAAGCTAAGAGACACTTTGGTATTTGCATAAATATAAAAAAATAATAAATAATTAAAATGCATAGTGAAACTACAAAAATACCCATAAAATAAAATAAAAAAGCCTAAGATCAAAGGGCATTTTTAGCTTTTCACAATGGTTTTTTTTATAATTACAAAGTCCACTTAAAAGCAATTCTGTATTTCGCTAAATTAAAAAAAGGTGGGCACACATGCAACGTCTCCCAACATCCAAAAAGGTTCTTTTGCCATGTTGTTGGAAGCACATTCGTGTCCTTCTGTTGGTGCGACATGTGTCTCTATTGGTGATCCGGTTTGACACCAGGAGACCTTTCTTCTTTTTTTCCTTCTTCTCTCTCTCTCTCCTCTTTTATAGCTTGGCCCTATTGGTGGTTGACATTTTAACTTCAGTCCTTATTATTTTGATTTGTAATTTTTTTATCTTGGTTTTTTTTGTAGAAGTTTTTTTTGTTTTTAATTTCATCCTTCAATCCTTATTTACCAAATATTATACTCTCCAATGTGGTCCTCTTTCTTTGGATTTTTAATTTTTATCCTATACCTTTTTATAAAAGTTTTAGTAGTTTTAATTTCATTCTTCAATACAAATTGATGGTATTATGTTTTTCAATTTCATCCTCATTGTTTTGATTTATAATTTTTTTTTCCATCCATACAATTTGACCTTTTTGTAAAAGTTATTATCCTTTTCAATTATACACTTTTATAACAATATTGTTTTTATTTTTTATGTCAATTTTGATCCCCATTCTTTTTAAATTTTTTCATTTTACTAAATTAATTTGTCTTTTCAATTTCATCTGTTGCGATGTCGCGGTCGCACAAATTAATTACCCTAACTTCAAACACAACACATAAGATAGTATAGAGCAAGCAAGGGGTCGATCCCACAAGGAAGATTTAGTTCAAATTTTTATGCTATACATTATGCAATTGGGGGGGTTTTGATTTGTGATGATCTAAACTATGAAAGAAATTAAACTAGCAAACAAAATCAATTGAAACCGAAATTTATCAAGAAAACAAACCCTGGTCGCAAGCACACATCCATCAACGGAAATTAGAACCGATCCTTGAATTGAAACTTCAATTTATATTCTGAATTTTTATCTTTTTTTAACGTTGGTTAATTAACGGATCCGTCGTATAACTAACCCTAACCAACAAACAATCATAATGTCCGCATTAATGATTTAGTTCAATGGCAGCCCTAAGAACTAGATAAATTGATTGATCTCTTGACAACCAAGCTGTCTGCAGCTTGTGTTCCTTTGTTTAAGTGTTCTCCCTAAGTTTAATAACATAGTTCCGCCACAATTATCAAGTTTAGTTGCTTCACAAGTTTATATATCACAACTCCGGTTTTGATATCAAACTTAGCAATAGATTATTTACAATAATAACTTAGAGTCCGCTCTAGCAATTATCAACAACAATCATAGAAAATATGCATAGGAAAACAATCATACTCATTCATAATATAAACTGAAAATAAAAGGAAGAATAAATCTCACAGTTCTTGAAATCCGAAGGTTTGTTATGTCCCTGCAACCAAGAAAACGAGCTTAGCCTTACATATCTAAAGAACAACTACTCTTAAAGATAGAAGAAAGCATTATTTCTGGTTTGTATAGAGGAGAGTTTGTGTTTGTTCACTCCTGGTTGCTGCCCCCTTTCTGCCCTCTTTCCCTTCTCTCTTTCTTTTTATATGCTAAGAAACCCTAGTCCCTATTTTACAAAATAAGGCTCCCTTAAATTGACAGTTTACATTTAAGTACTTCAATAACTATTTTCCTAAAAAGGAGAAATAGTCTTGCATTAAATCTTCAAGCTTTGACTTAGAGGAGCAAAATTGCTGAAATAAAAACTTGGACGCCGGTTTAGATGCTTCGAAATATAATTCGAACATGTTCTTTCACGAAACCTGTTTGCTGGTAGAATTCAACTGTCATCTTTGAAAAATCATATCTCCCTCATATGACATCCATTTTGGCTGACATTTTAAGTGTTTTTAGGAATGTTATTCAGGAATCCAACAAAATTGAGTTTGCATTAATTGGACTTTTGTAGCTCTAGATATTCAAGTCGTAATGGACGAAGGTCAACACTGGTAGATTGCGAGATTTGACTTTGAAAGCTATGATTTCCATGATCTTCCTTATTTTATTTTCTTGCTTTAAATATCCAGAAAGGTATGGATGTTAGGTTTCTAGTGACACTGGAATCACTTCATTTCGACCTCTAGAACTCATACTCTACACAAAACATCGACTAAATATCAAATCTGCCAGTTACCTTCAATTTACTCCTTTTTGCATCTTTCATCCAAAAGTACCTTCAAAATATAAAACAAAGAATTTCAAGGTATTTTATAGATATAACATAGGCAAAAAATTAGTTAAATATGGGGGAAACTATCGAATAATATGGTTGCATTATCATCCTTCAATAAATTATAAGATTTATTTTGTATTTTAATTTTGATTCTCATTATTTTAATAGCTATTTTTAAAATATTTTTTTAAAAAATCAATTTCTTCTTTCAATGATTGATTGATTGAGAATTGGACTTCATGGTTTTTTTAAATTAAGTGTTTAGGTCTAATGACTCGAGTCAAAGGTTTTTTTTTAAAAAAAAAAAGATAGGCATTATAATCCTTTTTATTTTTTTATCAAGTTATTCAAATCTCATGATCTGGGTCGCCGGTTTGACAGAATATCTCAGGTTAGCTCGACTTGATTATTAAGGTTATAGATTTGTCATGACCGATTTTCTATGTCATATTTTACCGTATTTTGGCACCTAATAAGCATTTTTTGAAAAACATAACTCAGCCTCGCGGCGAAGCGTAGGCACCAAGGCTAGTCTTATAACTAAAAAGTTCTATTTTTAATAATATTAGAGTTTGTAAAAATAAAAAAAAATACTTTCTCCAATTTATAGGACTTCAAGATAATATAAGACAAATACTAAGGATCCCTAGTGAGAATTTTGTATTTATTTGACCCCAGAATTATCTCTTCATACCAAAATTTAATTTTGAAAAATTAACATTTTTAACCTATTTGTGTTTTTTGGTACGGTAAATTTAAGGGAAAAATATACATAACATCCTATAGTTTGATCGAAATTGTACTTGCCTACTGATTTTTGAGAAATTAAAATTTACATCTTTGGGAAACAAAAAATTTTAAATCTAATGAAATGACTAAATTACTCTATTGAAAATCCCAACAAACTATAAATCAAATTTCTCTCTTCGACCAACATCTTCTCTTATGCTGACATTTCTCCCATTTTCAAAACACTAAATTGAACCCAAAAGGGTTGAATTTTATTTTTTGGATTTTAAGGTTAAAAAGTGTTGGGTTTTAATGAGAGCTTAGATTGAGTTTTTGGATTATTTAAGTAGCTGATCTACGGTGGTTAGTAATTGGTCAAAAAATCAGGATTGGGAGATGGGGAGAAGGGCAGTGGGTCTGTGTTGGCAATACAATGGCTAGCAGAGACAAGGCTTAAAGAGGTTGGAATCTATGTGGGTAGTTCGATTCCAACCAGGGATGGACCATATCAGTTTGGGTTTGTAAGAGTCTGTCAGTGCTGGATGCTTAGGTGGAAAAAGGGATGTTATGTGGTAGGCTGTTGTAAAAGAAAGATCTTTCATTTTGATTTTCATTAAAAGATCCTGAACAAATAAAAAGAATGGCATATAAAGAAGATGGAGAGCGAAAGAATCTACTTCTACTTGCAGTATGGTTGAAGAATTAAAGTGCTTTCAAAAGGTTTTCATCACCAAGTTTACACCTTTCCAACACTTCATTGATCAAATAATTAGAGAGAGAAAAATCCATTTGATTTCAAGGATTATTTAAGATCTTAAGGAGATTTTGAGTCAACAATGAAGCGATAAACAAGTTAACGACATCACTTTGGAAGGTGCAAAACAACCCTTTACCTAAATCTTTGAAACCAGTGCTTAAAATCCTTAATTTGCTTTAATTATTAGGTGGTAACTCTAATTTCCATATATTTCACCTATTTTAGAGAGTCCTATTTATATCCAGGTGCAAAACATAGCATGATAAAACAATTGATCTCTCCATATGGAATCCTCATGTGAGTTAGTTTAGTGTACATGTCATCTAATAAGTATTTACATATTAGTTCTAAGTATCCATCATACCTCAACTTATAAAAACAACTACTTCATTTCATAAAAAAAAAATATAATATGTATCAATCTTAATAGTTCTAATAAATATCAAGTCTAAATAGAGTATCGACTATGAACATTTATAAACAATACTTTGATACAATATGAATCTTATAATTATAATAATTTTATAATTTTTTTTACAAAATATTTTTGTTCCAATAATTTTATTTTTACTTTAGAATCATTAATAAAATATAAATAACTATTAAAAATAAAGAATACCTTTATTAATAAAAAAATATTTTCATGAAAAAAGTTGATGTTATTTGTAACCAACTGATTGATTACATTGCAAACACACTAATACTACCCACATTTCTTTTAAGTGCTAGAGATAAAACAATCACCTCCTTTTCATGTAGGACTATCTCACTATAAGTCCTCCTAAAAGTTTGAATTTTACAGAACTTATGCAATATTCTTTTAAATCTACTCTTCAATGAGCCATACAAGAAATGACATTTCTATATGGAATCCATGTTAGTGTTCGTTTACCACATGAGCAATGTCTCTTCTCTAAATTAATTGAAAGTCTAGTTTGTCTCTTGAACACTTGATACTCATCAACACTTGTAAGAATCATTCTTAAATTTCTTTACTTTTCAAACGTATCATGAAATCTAGACATCATCTCCAACCTAATCTTCTCAAGTAACATCACAATTGGCATACTTTTATGCTTTCCAACTTAATGGTTGAATGATTCGACCATATAATTTGTTATATATTCAACTTTAACTTTATGGTCGAAAAAATACCTAGTCCAAGACTCATGAGGGATATTCTTTAACCAATTAACAACATCATTATCAATATCACCAATGTCTTTCATATGGCTATAGTGGTTGGGGTATGTAAAATGATTTTGACGTACCCCAAAACCTAATTTTAAGCTTTAACTCATGAAATCTCATATTGTTTTAGTTGGCATAAGTATGCATTATATAATGTCTATATGTTGCTTTAAGAAAAATCTTTACACCACTTTTAGGTAGACTTAGTAAAAAAAAATTAACAAATGCATAAACACACAAGCATATAAGCAAATACTAAGTTACATAAAATATAAAGCTCATCATACATTTGTCTTTTAGACATTATGCAAAATGATTTGTGGATGATTCTAGTTTTGATGAAGCCATACAAAACATAGATAAATCATCTTAAGAGTCATTATTTTTAGCCTCTACAATAGTATATGTAACTAGAAATAATCCATTATTTATATCTAGACCAACTGTTGCCAAGAACACTTCTTCATAGGGACCCTTCCAATAGTAACCATCAATTCCCATTAAAGATGCACGATCATTTATAAATCCATCATTTATGTCTTTCAAAGGAAAATAGACTCTTTAGAACTTTTAAGGTGAATTGATATCAATATTAAAATTAGGATCAAACCCTAAATAAACATCAAAACTAGGATCAAATTATTTTAATAACCAAACATATCAATGAAACTTTTTATGAGACTCATTATGACTTCCTTTTACAAATTCCCTAGCTTTTTTTAGCCCTTCATTATTATATTGGATGCAATTTTATTCTAAATTTATCATTTAAAATGGTTTTAAAAGCTTTATTAGATATGTTAGGCTCATCATTAATTAGGGGTAGCAATTTTTTAGCTATCCATATAGAGGTAGCTACCTTGATGGTGGATGAGTTAATACAAATATGTTTACTTTTCAATGACTTAATCATAAAAGTTTTGCTACCATATAATAAAGATACATAAATCCTCCATATGCAATCACTATTTAAACAATATACACCTACCTTTTTCTTTTGATTAATAGTTTTTTTTAGTTGATAACCAAGCTTAGTTTTATATTCCCTTAACATATCCCTAAAGTGAAGCACATTATTGAATATTTAACACTCTTAAAATTCCATGGACCTATCAATCAAAACCTAAAATCTTCTACTTTTGAATTTAGAGGTTAGATATATATTCTTTTTTTACCCCTATTATTTTCATCCTCATTATTGTTATATTTATCTCTTTAATAGGCATTATCATTCTCACTACTCAAAATTTCCATTCATTATCAGAATTAGAGCCATCATCTAATTTATTCCTCAAGTCATTAGAACTATTAATGATGTCAATCCATCCATCCTTATCTTCATTTTCAATTTCAAAACCCTTCTTATTTGATTGAACATAATCATCATCCAAACCCACACTTCATGCCAACATTATTATCATTTTCAACCCCATACTTCATACCAACATTGTCATCTTTTACAACCTCAAACCCCAAACAATCATCATTATCACCACCACCACCACCACCAACATCACCAACATATTTATATACTAAAAGCACTACCTTATTGCTCATATGAACATCATCATCATAATCATGAAGATACTTAGTTCCAAGAGGCCTGGATCAATATACAAATGAATGTCTCCTTCATCATCATGCAATGTGGAAACATCATAAAAAACTATATTCCTCTGTCATCTTGATCATGAACATTATGTTTATGTACATCATATAATCAGTGTCATAAGTTTTTTCGATGTAAGTTTCACTCCTATAGTTCATAATGAAATTTAAAATTTTTTAAATTCCAAAAATTTACAAAAGATTAGATAAAAGTTAAAAAAAAAGTTAATTAAAGATTAAAAGAATTAGAGTTTAAATCTATCATGTGAATAGTAACTCATAAATACAAAATTTTAGTTTTTTTTAGGGTTTTGAAAACAAAACAATAATTTTTTTTATAAATTGAAAAGGATGTTGGGGATTATAAATGATTACAATTTAACAAAAGAAATTAGGCAACAACAATGTTTTTTAGGGTTATTTCATCTGGAAATAAAAGTTTCGTGTAAAAAAAGGGTTTGTTTTAGGAAAATCTGATAGGGGTTTTGTTTGGTATTCAAAACTATCAATATTAAACAAAAAAAACTAGTAAATATAAATGTTAACATCTCAATTTGTATAAACATTTATTTAAGGTTGAGGTTTCTCGTACTTGACTTTTACTAACTACAAGAGAAGAAGAGGAGATTTCAAGACATAAAATATACTAAAGAAGATTTCTTCAATTGCTAGGTAACTCGATTTCTTTTGATTTGTGTTCGATGTTATTCAATGTAGTTGTTTTGTAGGAGAAGGAAGAAAACTTGATGTAAACTAAAGTTAGAGATGTTTTCCCGAGTTAGTAAAATACAAATAAAAATTAATCCAAAAATAAAATGGATTAAATTAAGTTAAAGGAATTTAATTAGACTAAAAAAGTGAAATTGAATGAAATGAAAAGATAATGTAGCATTAATTTGTTAGAAAGGAAAAACTAATAGGGATAAAATGAAATTTATGAGACAAAGTGGGGTCAATGTGTAAATAACAAAAAATTAAACTATAAACGCTCCCTCCCACCTTTATGGCTGACGACTTTGCAAGAAAAAAAAAAAGGGTTAGGGTTCTTTGATTTTTTTTTCTCAATTCTTGATGAAACCACTTAGAATAGACAAAATTGGAGTGATCAAAAGTGTTATTAAATGATCAAAAAGAAAAATTTGGGTGGGTTACAAAGTTTTAAAACTTGAAAGTTAAGGTTTTAGAGGGATTGAAGGAATGAAAAGTGAAGAGAACTTGAGTTATTCTTGCATTATTTACTTGGCAAGGAACTCATCTAAAGAGATTAGTTTGGATGATTATAGGATATATGAAATAATGAATGCATTAGTGTTATGTAAAAAATGAGTTATAAAAATTGGTTGTTTGAAATGTTGTTTTTATGATTTTATGATGTTGTTTTAACATGAAAATAGAATGAGTATTACGTGAATTGAAACAATTGAAAGAAAAAAAAAATTGAACTGATATTTGATATATTGTACAAATTAGTCAACTATTTAAGATTACCAAATGATCGGTCGACCGTTTGATAGAAGGAATAGTAAAATTGGCAACTGTCTAATTCGATCAATCAAACTGAATGACTGTTTGTTCCACCGTTAAGAATACCAATGAAATTTAGTAGTATCCGATCAACTAACTGCTTATGCTAATATGAAACGATCGTCTGTTCTAACTAATAGTGAACTATTACTATTTCAAAAAAGAGACTTATGATTTTCTAAATTTAGGAACGAAGTTGTGCATTACATGATTAAAAAAAATAGGGATGTTACAATTTGAAAAGAGGTTCCAATAATAAATAGATAAAGTGTAATATTTAAAAATTTATGTTGATATAAGAGAGGTTACCAAAATGGTACAACCACAAGATAGTGCATTTAGAGTTCATATATCAGGCAGGCGCTTGACACCTTGACACTTTTATTGAACAATGTATTTAGTCAAGTAACTTTAATTTCTTTAAATATGGTTTGTTGCTATTTTAATTGTAATACATGTAGAATTAGTTACCCACTAATGAGTAATCAAAATAGTTACCTGGTAATGGAGCTAGTGTCCGGAAATGGGCAAACAGAACTAGTTACTCAATAATGGGATTAGTATCCGGTAATCGATGATAGAGCTAGTTACTCGATAATAGGACTAGTGTTCGGTAATGGGTTGATGGCATCAATTTGTTTGATGACCATAAAATATGAATTGACAAGATGGTTTAATAGGATTATAGAATTGCTTGAGAGGATCAATTAAGATCATGACATATTATTAAAGTTGGCTTATTATTTTGTATGTTTTATTATTTGGTTTTATTTACATCATGTGTTAAATCAATTTCAGGTATTTTGCAACCTCACGTAGAGTAATTGATATTTTAATTGTTTTTTGTTTAGGTAATGAAAATGTAATTTTAAATTAAAATTCTTTTGCAATGTAATTTTGGTAGGTAATTAATGCTTAAATTTCAGATATTTATAATATTGTAAATAAAATACCGTATTGGGCTTTTATAACAATACGAATTACTTTAACATATTAAAATTCAAAATGCATGTGTTTGTTTTATAATGTTTCTATATGAATTTGTGTATTTATTTTATTATTATTCATGAAAATTATTTTCTAAGATATAAAGTGAAATTGTGATTGGATGTGTTTTAATCTAGTGATATGAAGAAATGGTTAAGTTTAGAATAATTTGATTTTTTTTAAAAAAATAATTTTTAAAAAATGTTTTTTTGTATAAAGAAATGATATGAAGAAACGTGTTCTACGAGGATTTTGGTAAATTTTTAAAAAAATTATATTAACATCTTACTCAAATTAATATGTTAATTACACTAAAAATTTGAATATTGAATAATATCATTACACTTGAAAAGTTAAGAAGAGAATATAATATATTATTTTGTGGTGATATTATAATATTTTTATCTTTTCATTAAAAAAAATTAAAACTTGAATATAGCCATATAAAGTGTAATTTTTTTTTTTATATAAAAACAAAAATAAAGTGTTATCACAATTAAATGTTGGGAGGACCAGGTAATTTTCTCTAATAAAATCTCCCATCAAAGCTAGCTGCCCTGCAACAAATTAAAAAATACAAAGCACTAATAGGGGAACACGTGGACACACCGAAGGTTTACAAAGATACGGAGCCTCACATCTAATCCAACGGTCAAGACCAGTTCTCTGGCTTCCTGGTTATAATAACCCTCCTTTATAAACCCATCTAATCCAACGGTCAAGACCAGTTCTCTGGCTTCCTAGTTATAATAACCCTCCTTTATAAACCCATCTAATCCAACGGTCAAGACCAGTTCTCTTGCTTCCTAGTTATAATAAGCTAGGGTTTAGGTCGCTTTCTTCAGAAGAGGGGGAGAGAGTGAAGCAAAACGTAAAAAGGTAAACCCTAGTTTTCTTGGATCCTCGACTATTTTATTTATTTCTTTCATTTCTTTTACTTTGGTTTCTTCTTGGATGGGCTTTGATTCTGACTGATTTGATTTGTGTTTAGTGTTTTAGGGTTTATGAAAATGAAAAAAAATATTGTGACTTTTTGGGTTATGTTTTGATGTATCCAGAACGAAATATTTTAATGGATCTTCTTTTGCTCTGCGGTCTTGATCAGGAAGAGAGAGATTCACTGAGTTTGTTGTTTATTTCAGACAAAGACAGGGTCATATGCTTATTTAGATAGATGTTATAGATGTTAGTGTCCTACGTTTCTCTCCATCTAAACCATCGCTAATCTTCTCTCCTTTTTTTAAAAAAATAAAATCCCTTGTTGCTTTTTTCTAGGTATAGCTTTTTATGGGTTATGATTTATTGATTATTTGTTTTAAATTCAATTTTTCAATTTAAAAAAAGAGAGCAAAATGATGTTACAGTTAGATGTCCTCGTTACTTTTATGGGGTTAGTTTAGTTTTAGTTATTAACCAAGCCTTTGTTTTACTTAGGTTGCTATAATGGCGTTTCTTACCAAAATGGGAAATATGCTCCGGCAGACGGCTAGCAGGCAGATGGCTTCTGAGATTTCTGCATCTAGACCATCCATCTATCAAGCAATGAGATGCATGTCATCTTCAAAACTTTTTGTTGGAGGTGCATATCTTATTTTATTATGTTTTTCTTGTATTTTAATGCTGTTGCTGGTTGATATCTATCAAATTTCATTGCAGGTATTTCTTTCCAGACAGATGACAACAGTCTGAAAGAGGCTTTTGATAAATATGGCAATGTTGTCGAAGGTACATGAATGGATTAGCCAAAATATGTGGTATTTGCCTGTGGTTGTGTGTACCTGTGTCTCTGCGCAGTTGTTGCTAGTGTGCTTATTTCATGGTTTCCTTTCTTAGATGTGTTCTGGCGTTTCAGTCTGGGTTTAATGCTATTTAGTCTTATTTTGTTGCAGCAAGAATCATTATGGATCGTGAAACTGGTAGATCCAGAGGGTTTGGATTTGTTACTTACACTTCCAGTGAGGAGGCCTCTAGTGCCATCCAGGCCCTGGATGGACAGGTAATTTGCTACTTCATTGTTTGTCTTTTGCCTGTGGCTGGAAGTGGAGACAAGAGAAGTGCAGAATTGTATTGGCATTTTCTCTTTAGTTTGATATTCAATTGAGGAGAGAAACAGGGACAAAAGAAAGGGAATTGCATAATTTCTAATTTTCTTTGAACGTCACTCTCTCATTGCCTCGAGTCTGTCATTTAACTTAGTTGATAGAAATTACATTCATCTCTTGTATCACCTGCTTTTTCATTCCTTGTCATTTGTGCTTACATCATTTTGTTTCAAATTTTCGTTCTCACAGGATCTTCATGGTCGCCGTGTTAGGGTGAATTATGCAACCGAACGGCCACAGCGTACCTTTAACAATAATTATGGCAGCTATGGTGGTGGAAATTATGGTGGAGGATATGGCACTGGTGGAGGATATGGATATGGTACTGGTGGAGGATATGGCACAAATGATGGTGGTAACCATGGTGGAAGAAATGCAACCTATGGTGGTAATGATGGTAATTATGCTGGTCAAAACACTTTTGATGGAGGTGCTGGGAATTATGGCATTGCTGGTGGAGTTGGAGGCAGTGATAGTTATGCAAGCACCAATGCTGATGGTGGATATGATGGAAATGCTGGGTTGGGGTATGGCAGCGGCAATCAGTTTGGTGCCAATGACAGGAGTGGTGGTGGTTTAAACCCAGATGATGCATTGGATGCAAATTACAAGGACGAAGATGATGCTGGCGACTTTGCCAAAAGGGCATGATAGGATTCTGTTTCAGTAGGAGGCTGTTGAACTTGCATGCTAAAGTAAATCATTTTGTTTTTCTTCTCTCCCATGCTCTTTGAACTTTTTCATGCTACCTGTGTTGGATTTGGTTCTGTGAAGAACAACTTATGAGTGTTTTTCTTTGTAAGAAACAGAGCTGATTAGAAAATAATTTCAGTTTCTCTCTTCAGCTGTCAATTATTTGGTATCTGAGGGAAGCAACATTGGTGAGTGGTGACTGTCTGGTATGGTCCCGGTCAAGGGCTTCACACAATTGAAGTAAGACTAGAATTCTCTTAGGGTGAGAACGTACCACAAGGTATTGTTTGGATAAAAGTCTGAATATCCCTGTATTCCTCCTGATAAATATAAATATAGCTAAACCATAACAACTTTCAGCAATTATAGATGAAATCCAAGGTTACACTTCAAATGCAAATAATGTAGAAGTGGTTGCTTTATTTTCTCCCTTTGAATCGGAATCAGACTTGCATTCTTGACACTTGCTTGACTCCATCGGACTTGCATGGCTCCCCTTATTCAAGGTACTTCAAATTCTTCGTTGTAGCGCGTTGGGTTCTTCGTGACAGCAGCTCACCAAGCTGCGTATCACTGTCTCACTTCCAAGTTGGTTCTTCAGTTCTGGTTATAATGCTAAAGTAATTTTAGGTGTTTTGTTTGCTGGAAAATAAATTTTTTTGTTTGCTGGAAAATAATTTTTTTTTAAAAGTGAATTTTTTTTTGCTGGAAAATAGTTTTTTTTAGAAAGAGAATTCCAGAAAAGTGAATTATTTTTTGATGTTTGGTAGTATAATGAAAAATAAGTTAGAAAACATTTTCTAATGTTTGGTTATATCATGGAAAATGAGCTAGAAAATAACTTATTAATATTTTATTTTTCTCAAGTTTATTAAAATAACGAGGAACATATCTTATAAATTAAAAAGTTGAATGAAAATGAAATTGAAAAAAATATATAATTTCATAAATTATCTAAAATAAAATAAATAATAATCAAAATAATAGAGATCAAATCTAAAAAATAAAAAAAACTGAGAGATGCAGAAATTAAAATAATAATAATTAATATTTCATAAATTATTTCAAAAAAAATAAGTAACAATCAAAAGAATGAGGTTCAAATTTGATAGATAAAAAATTTCAATAAAAAAATGATAAGGGAAAAGCAAATAACAATTATAAAAATAAAGACCAAAGTTAATATAAAAATTAAATTTTAAGAGATGAAATTGAAAAATAAATATTCAAAACAAAATATATATAGTAATTAAAAGTTGGAGGATCAAATTTGNTATAATCAGTAAATAATATGATATNTTTAAATTTTTCACAACTTTCAGAAAGTATTTTCAGTCTAAAGTTTTCGGAAAACACTTTTCCGAAAATCAAGCTAAATTTTTTTTAACTGGAAAGTATTTTCTGTTAATCAACTTTTCTAATATTAAAAAAAATAAAAAAATTTGAAAAGTAAATTTTAAAAAATAAATTTCAAAAAACAAACATACATAATATTAGTAGGTTTAAAATTAGAAGAGGTGAGAGCATAGAACGCCTCTTAGATTCTTAACCCATCTCCTTGCATAGCCTAATTTGGTTTTAGGATCCATGCAAGTAGCACTAAAATACTTGCCAGCTTGATTACCGATACTTGTGCTATAGCACACAAGCTATAGTTATGGCGTTTTTTTTTTTTTTTTTCCTCATTTGAGATTTTCTGAATTGTTATTTCAACTCTTGGAATATTTGATTTGATGGGACTATCCATCCTGTTAACTCCCTTACTTTTACGAGTTAAATAATACTTTATTTGTTAATTCATAAAAAAAAAAAAAAACCCTGAAAGGTTGGGCATTGGATTTCTTGATGTTGATTAAGATAAAATCAAAATGGATATATTAAAATATGATGAAACTGGCGGATGGAGGGGGTATCGATGGAAAGATGAAAAAGAAACCCTGTAATGGAGGAGATGCACTTTCTAGCGGGGAAAAGATGAAAACCTGTTTGTTTATTAGAAAGTAGTTTTTTTTACAAAGTAAATTCTGAAAAAGTAAATTATTTTTTGATATTTAGTAGTGTAATGAAAAATAAGTTGGAAAACACTTTCCAGTGTTTGGTTATGTCATGGAAAATGAGTTAGAAAATAACTTATTAATATTTTATTTTTCTCAAGTTTATTAAAATAATAAGGAACAAATCTTACAAATTAAAAAGTTGAATGAGAATGAAATTAAAAAAATATATAATTTCATAAATTATCTCAAATAAAATAAATAATAATCAAAATAATAGAGATCAAATCTAAAAAATAAAAAAAACGAGAGATGCAGAAATTAAAATAATAATAATTAATATTTCATAAATTATTTCAAATAAAATAAGTAACAATAAAAAGAATAAAAATCAAATTTGATAAATAAAAAATTTAAATAAAAAAATGATAAGGGAAAAGCAAATAACAATTATAAAAATGATAACCAAAGTTAATATAAAAATTAAATTTTAAGAAATTAAAAAATAAATATTCAAAACAAAATATATATAGCAATCAAAAGTTTGAGGATCAAATTTAATATAATCAGCAAATAATATAACATTTCTAAATTTTTCACAATTTTCAGAAAGTGTTTTCCGTCTAAATTTTTCAGAAAAATTTTTTTCTAAAACCCAAACTTAATTTTTCTTTAACTAAAAATATTTTTTATTAATTAATTTTTTTAATAATAAACAAACACAAAAAAAATTACATGAACTCAATTTCCGGCAGAGAAGAACGACGGCTAAAAAAGTGAGAAGGATGGCGGAGAAACTCCAAGCTTTCAATTTATCTAATTGCCATAAATGTAATTTTTCCAAACTTTAAGGACATTATTAAATTTCGAGGTTGGGGAGAGCATTATCATAGCCACCCTGGAACCCAACTTTGTGCTCTTAAGATTTACTTAAACTCGAACTATTCATGAAATTCCTTATCCATTTGGGTCGATATCCTTCAATTTCACGAAGCAGCAATTCTGAAGTGCAGAACCACAGGCCATGGTGGTGATGAATTTGTTCTTTTCTTGATGGAGGTGGAGGCTTTTAAATGAAAGAGAGAGAGCATGCTGTGATTGCCAATCTAAATCCTTATGTAGGGAAAAAACTTCATATTAATTGTATGTTTGTTCATTTTCATCTACCGAAAACAATACCTTTTGTGCAGTTTTTTTTTTTTTTGGTACAGTGAAAATAACAAACAAACTAAGAAGCCCTAGAAAAAAGACACCCCATCAAGTTCGAACTATAGTTATCTATTAAGCTGTAGATGTTCCTAAGGAGCCATTCATCGCCATCGTAAACTTTCCCAAATGAGATAATGTTTCTCTGATGCGATCCACCAAAAAGTACACAGGAACAAATGAACATCCGGGAAAGAAGAAAAAACCATAACCCAATCTGTTGGATTATTGCACCAAAACCCAGACATGTTATTCAAACTTAATTACTTTGCTCCAAATACTCATTGTTGCACCACAATCCCGCAAGCAATGGAGCACTGTCTCATCAGCCGCTTGGCAGCGCATGCAACTAGCTGAAGTAGATAACTAACAAGAATGAAGGTGATTAGTAGGTAGGCTTCCATGAAAAACAAGCCAGATCAGCGTCCTAATCTTCTCTAGACAATTAAGGTGAATCAGCCATCCCCGTTTAACATCAGACCTTGTCTTTCTATAGCGATGTAACAACCAAGTATAAGCAGCCTTGGGTTTATATACACCTGCAGAAGAACTCCAAGCTACACAATCTTTTAAGTTTGTGTTAGATGGAATTGGAATAGATAACAATCGGTCCCTTATCTGCATAGGAAGAATAATAACTATTTTGTCAAAATTCCAGGAGCCATTGAACCAAGCATCCTTAATTTACCCTCAAATCAATGTCCGATATATGTACTACTAGGATTAATTCAGCTAAAAAACCTTCCTCAACCACCTATCATACCGTAAAAAAACATCTCCAGAACCCAATCTATAAACAAATCCATCACGAAGATAAGAGAAGGTTTTCATAGTACACTTCCAGGTAAAAGAAGTCAAGCCTGTAGACAAGGATTGATGGTAAAACCCTAGAAAATGAATGCATGATATTAAGTGAATAAAGAATTCCCATTAGTAAAATTTCAAAGCTTTAGCGTAAAGTATTGAAACACACATAAATGGGTAAGGAGAAATTTAAGACCTAGTGGGGAAAGACAAAAGAATGAGAGGACTAAATTGAAAATGTATAAACAAATGAGAGACAAAAACAAAAAAGGAAAAAACCTGTCAACATTAAGAAGAAGAAGAAGAAGAAGAAGAGGGTTGGCGGTGGAATAGAGAAGGACACGAAAAGAAAGAGGCATTATTCTATTCAACCGATAGCAGGCCATGGAGCCAAGTGATGAGCTGGAGCCAAGTGATCTAGAGCCAAAAAGATCGCACAGAGTTCCTAAAAAGAATCGCAGGTTCATAGAGCTATGAAGAGCCAGTCAAGGGAAGAACGAGTCAATGGGATCCAGTCACTGCAGTGTCCTCAGTGCACGGGAGGAAGAAGTCAAGTCTTATTTATCAAATTAAATAAATGCCAACTATGTAGCAGGAGTTAGTTGCTAAGAATCCTGATTGTATGTGGTCGTGCCAGTATTTTAGGAAAGTTTGTTATTTCATTCCTGTATTTAAACTGTGGTATGAGACAGAGAAAGGATTCATTCAAAATTCAATAATATCAACTTGTGGCTTATTCTCGCCCAAAGCAGAATACAATTGTGATTTATCTTTGTCTTTTATTACTAGCTGTGACAGGGACCTATCAATTAGTATCAGAGCTTGGTTAACAATGACAACAAACAAGGAGCGGATAGAAAATTTGGAAGTGGGTCTGGGAGGACTTCAGGATGGAATGAGTCAAATGAAGATTACCCTTGTTGACAGAATGTATCAGATGGAAGCCAACATCAATAAATTGACAGAGGCGTTACTGTCCAACAAAGAAAGATCCAGCAGCCAATCCATTGAGCGCAACGGACAACCTCGCCATCAGCGTGAAGAATTCACGAAACCAACGAATAGGAACATACAGATGTTCTCTTCCAAAATGGCGAAGCTTGAGTTTCCAATATACTCAGGAAACGACCCCACTGAATGGTTCAACATAGTTGATCAATTCTTTGAGTATCAAGGCACTGCCGAAACACAAAAGGTGTCGTTAGCATCTTTTCATCTTCAAAGGGAGGCGAACTAGTGGTGGCAATGGCTGAGACGTGCTTACAAAGACGAAGATAGAGAGGTGACATGGCCAATTTTTGAGGAGGAATTGTGGGCAAGGTTTGAACCACCAGAATGTGAGGATTTTGATGAAGCATTGTCAAGGGTGAGACAAGGGGGCTCATTACGGGAGTACCAAAGAGAATTCGAGAGGCTGGGTAATCGTGTGCAAGGTCGGACTCAAAAGGCACTAATAACGACTTTTATGGGAGGCTTGAAACCAGACATAGCAGAAGGGATTAGGATGTTTAAACCCAAATCATTGAAAGAAGCAATAAGCCTAGCCAGAATGCAAGATGAACAATTAACTCGCCAACGACGTAACAGTAAGCCATTTTCCATCAATCATAATCCAATTGCTTCCTTTTCTCCAACAAAGTCACCAGCCATGCCCATGAAACGCCTTGCTTGGGACGAGATACGTAAGAGACGATCTCAAGGTCTCTGCTTTAATTGTGATGAAAAATTCACTCCTGGCCATAAGTGTCAAAAGCCCCGTCTGTTGCTACTGGAAGGGGATGATGAGACGAGCTTGCAAGATGACGAGGAATTTAAAGGTGATGAACCTCAAATATCATTACATGCTCTTACTGGTTGGTTAACTGCTAGAACAATGCGAATTATGGCAAGAATTGAGAATCAAGATTTGACTGTCCTCATTGATAGTGGCTCCACGCACAATTTCATTAGCGAACGGATTGCTAATTGGCTACACCTGCCAGTGATACCTACACAGCCCTTCAACGTGAAGGTGGCAAATGGGAATCCATTGAAATGTCAGGGCAGATTTGAAAACATACACGTCCGACTTCAAGGTATTCCATTTATTCTGACTTTATATGCCCTACCATTATGTGGATTGGATTTGGTTTTGGGAGTGCAGTGGCTAAAGCAATTGAGAACAGTGGCCTGTGATTGGAAGAAAATGACCATGGAATTTATATGGAAGAATCAAATGCAGAAACTACAGGGAATTGATGCCCAACACATTCAACCCGTATCTCTAAAAGATGTTTCGAAGGAGCTGCGCCAAAGCAAAACAATGTTTGCTATCTGTTTGCAAATCGAAGCCGAGATACTCGCCGACAGAAAGTGGAGTCCAAAATGCAGCAGATGTTGGAGGAATTTGGAGATATTTTTCAAACTCCAGCTCAATTGCCACCGGTCCGGGAGATTGATGACACGATCAAAGAGTTGATGTCTTATTCCAAGTGCAGGAGTGTCATAGTAATAAATAACCCAGCAAGACCGGGTCGAACCACGAGAGGGTTAATTGTATAAATTATAATTAATAAAACAACAACAACAACAACAACAATGATAACAACAATAATAGTAACATAATAATAATATTAATAGTAATAGTAATAATAATAATACTCAGTACGTGGCGTTATTATACCTGAGAATGATCTCAAAAATTGGGTCACAGGTTTCCAGCCTATATACTGAGTTTATGAAAAGATCAAAGAGATATATTATATAATATAAATAGATTTCTGATGCGAATGAACAAGGCAAGACCAACAATGTCAGGATCCTTGATCAAACACAGAGCATACTTAAAGTGCATAAAATATAACAAGAATAATAATAATAATAATAATAACAACAACAATAACAACAACAACAACAACAACAATAATAATAGCAATATTATTATTAGTAGTAGTAGTAGTAGTACTAATAATAATGAAGAAGAAAAGGAAGAAATTAATGAGAACTTTGAGATGGAAGATTAATGTAAAGATTAAACAATGATAAAAACAAATGTCAAGGTTAGAGGATCCACTAATAGTATTAGAGATAAGTAAAGTATAAACTCTTTATAAATTATCAACATAATCATATTAATCATCTTATTTACGTAACACCATACTTATAAATTTTATCAGGTATTCATGATGTTAACTTATGTTGACAACAAATCAAGTTCCTCTCATAATAACGATGTCGGCCGAAAACTATGAAGGATCAAGTATTTGATGTACCAAGTGTTATACAACACAAATCTAGATTAACCATTTAACAAGCAAGGTATTAAGGATTGATAAGATAAAAAAAGATAAGACATGTTAACAGCAAATTGTTTAGGATTTAAGCATTGAAGTCCATATTGAGTTCATATTATACTTATTCTAACACCATTAGTGAAACCTTGTCACCTTGACATAATTAACTTAGCTAGACATTATAAAGAAGAAAAACATAAATAAACAATATAAGAACATAAACATGATATAAGTTAACTAAGTATAGTAAAGGAAATGAAAAGCATGAACAAGAGATTAATGAAAATAAAACTTAAGCATTACAACAATAAAGAGAGAGCAAGAACATGATCTTGATCTTAGAACCAAGCTTCTTAAATGAATGGTAAATGCCTCCTTTTATAGGCTAAAATTCAGAACTATTCATTTGATAATTGATTATTGATGTAGTGGCCAACTATTGATTTAGTGGACTTGGTGGACAGCAGCACTCAAGCACTTTGGCTGGATGAAATGACATTGCTCCATTCAGAATTTGGCAAAGTGTTCCCCATGAAAGTTGTTGGAAATCATCTTATCTTGTCACCCATAAACTTTCAGAGCATTTGGATCACTAGAGCTCGAGATATGGCTAAAATACTGAGTAGTGCTGTTGGTGGACGTGGTGGATAGACCTCAAGCTCTTGTCTGGACGAAATGTCATTGTTACCATCCGAATTGGAGAAAATCTTCTTCATGAAAGTTGTTTGAAATTGTCTTTTCCTTCCACCCACCAAATTTCACGTCATTTGGCCTTCTAGAACTCCAGATATGGGTAAAAGTCTAAGCAGTGTTTGGGCTCGATTACGGGACAGATTCTGACTTCTCTTTTGTGGCCAAACTTTAAATTTGAAAACGGCAGATTTGGGTCTTACACTATCCATGAACATTGTAGGCCTATTTCTTAGCTTTCCATCCATATAAATTAAGCTGAAATCCAAGATCTATAGCTCCGGATATGACCCAATAACCGAACAAGTGTTCCAATTTGAATTGAATCGGATCTCCTTTCTAATCTTAGCCGTTTCATTGTCCTTTCACTTTCAATAGTTAATCAAATCAATCAATCCTTTGAATTGTGAGATATGCCTGCATTTAAAATGAACATTTACCATAAATTAAACCTATCTTATATTATCAGATCTATTATTATAAAACATGCTCTAGTTAAGGAGTTATTAATACTTCAAGTGCAAAATGATGATATAAAACCTTGATAAAAATGCACTTTTAAGTACTAATCACACCCCCCAACCAGCTTATTACTAGTCCCTAGTAATCAAAGCATTAAAATAGAAAAATAATTTGCAAGTTCCACAAAGCAAGGCATTCATCATTTAACTTCCATTAATCTATCCAAGTAAACAAACTCTCATTAAATTTATATATCTGCTCAATACCTTTTAAACAAAATATTAATAAACCTTCCTTTTTATGTGCTCAATATATGAAAACATAGATGATGGGGCTTTTATTGGAAGAAAACAAGATTTTTGTTCTAATGTTTCAGGTTAACTTCCTTGGGTTGGGATTATTATCTTCTTTGTTTTTTCTTTTTTTTTCTTTTTTTTTTTGTATTTATACACATATAACTTAAAACAGAATGCTGCTTTAACCCATGTAACGAGCTTTCGGCTAATGACTCCCAGACCAGTTGGTCTTAGGGCATTAGGTGTTGAGACACCCCTTCGAGCTTAATAACTCGGGTTGCAAATACTGATACGTAGATAGTGCAATGTTTGATTCCCTTAAGTTTTTCTCCTTAACCCATGTAACAATCTTTGGGCCAATAGCTCCGAAGTTAGTTGACTTTAGGGTAGTAAGTATTAAAACACCCCTTCGGGCTTAATTGCTTAGATTAGGAAGGCTACGAAACCAAACTTATCTACGTTTTTTTTATTATATATACTTTTTTTTTGTTTTTTTTATACTATCCCTTTTCCTTAGTTGTTACCTTTAACAAAAGAACATAAATAATGTAATAATCCAATATGCAACCCACAATCATATGTTAAAGTGTGTGTGTGAAAATAAAGGTTTACTAATACTTGTTAAATAAGTACATAAGCAAAGTCAAGTGATAACAATGCGAGAGTTTGTAAACCTGAATATTTCAAGAAGTGTAATAATAGACCTTGTTATGAATATTTACTAAGATGCGTCTCAAAAGTCAATACTCATTACTCTGCCATCTTAATAACAGTTTTGCAAATAGTTTATGAAAAAGAAAACACATTAGGTTTTTTTTTTTTAATATCAACTACTACCCTTTCCCCCCAACCAAAATGAGACATTGTCCTCAATGTTCTAAGGTAGAAAGATAGAGTATAGAAGACATCACCTGAAACAACGAATACTAACAAACCTGAAACACACTTAAACAAATATAAGAAATAACAAAACAAAATAATAAGATATTAATAAAACCAAAAGACACAAGGTTTCACAAATGAAGGCTCAAATCCAATCTAAGCTTTTTACGGCTTTTCTCAGTTGACCAATGTATGCGACTCATAGAGGGATCAATGATAGGGATGAAAGATTGTAGTTGGTCAATCAATTGTTCAGCAGTAGCAGAGATTATGATTCGTCGTGCCGAAGATGTTAGAAATTCCTGTTCCACAGCTTGATTAAGAAAAGACAACAATTTATCGTAAAAACCATTAACATTTAACAAACCTATAGGTTTATGGTAAATGTGCAGTTGGGCCCAAGAGGAAATATGAAAGATCTCTTCCAATGTACCCAGACCACCTGGTAAGGCAATGAAGGCATCAGCATGTTTAAACATTGTATTCAATTGTTCAGACATTGTGGAGACCTGTAGTTCCTCTCCAATTGTTTTTCCCAGGAGGTCCTCTTTTGCTAAAGCTTTGGGGATGACCCCCAAAACTTGACTGCCTCCTAAAAATGCAGCTATTGACACACCTCCCATTAACCCAAGGCTGCCTCCGCCATACACTAAATGAATCTTTCTCTCAACTAATACCCACCAAGATGATTTGCTGATTCTAAAAACTCTATTTCTTTCCCAAGACTAGATCCACCTAAAAACACAAATATTTTTTATTTGATGACTCGAGAAACCGCCATTTCTACACACTTCGATATCTCGTTGAATGTGTGGGTTGAGTAGAAATAAAGGGAAGGAAGAGAAGAATTTATAGATGAGAAATTGAAAATGCAATCATAACACCTATATGTAGGCCAGCTGGAGCCTCTCTCTCTTTATTATTATTTTTTATTTTTTTATTTTTTTATTTTAAAAATATATATGTACAAGTGATTGTGATTGTGGCTCACATCTTCCCTTGGTTTTACGTCCAAGAACGGCTTAAACGCCCTCTATGGGTCGGGGATATGCTTCCCATCCAGTTTTCTTAAAAACTGACAAACAGGGTCTTTTTTAGTCAGATTCCCAAGACTATGTCGAGCATGTTCTTTATGGAATTGTGGCCATAAATCATGAATTGCACGATGCACATCTCCACTAGGGTGCGTCTCAAGAGTCAATAGAAGATTATCTAAAGACTCCTTACTCAGGCCATCCTTAATGAACTGTATTTTATCTTCACGATTTACAGATACCATTCCTAAGGAACGACATTTTGCATTACAAGTCCATCTGGCACATCTGTGACAGACTTGCAGTCGTTTTGCACAATGTTTCTTTGCAAAAGTGCTTTTACCTGTTCCAGGCATGTATGAAATGAAAGAATTGGAGGACTCACCTGATAATCGGACCTTTGCTTCAATTAGCCAGCGAATATCTTCAGGAATTTCATGGTTCATTAACAATCGCAATCTTGCACATCTAGCACGGTAAATTTTTGTAATCGCATTCTGAGGTAGAGTAGGAAAATACTTTTTCAATTTTTCAAGAGTGGTGTCCATTTTTTTTTAGATGAGAAATGGTAAAGAGATGCAAAGAAAGGAGAAACAGCAAAGAATTGCACAAATATATACACAGATATCAGTTATCATGGGAAACTCGAAAGAACCGGACTTTAAGAGTCACGGAGTACCGTTATCCGCCATTTGACCGGGGTGAGAGAAACTAGCAAAACAAAAGTCACACAAAAAGAAACACAAAAACAATGTGAGAAAAAGAATAAATCTTTATATACAGGAGTACTCAATTCAATAGAGTCATTTTCAACTGAAAAATTGTCAAAGTAAACTTTCAAACGATGTCCATTTACCTTGAAAACATTACCATTCTTTGGATTCTCGATATCACAGGCCCCATATGGATACACATGTTTCACAATAAAAGGACCAATCCATCTTGATCTTAGTTTCCAGGAAATAAATGGAGTCGAGAATTATAAAGCAAGACTTTTTGACCAACATTGAATGTTTTTCTAAGTATTTTCTTGTCATGAAACTCTTTGATTCTTGCTTTATGAATTCTTGAATTTTCGTATGCATCATTTCTTATTTCCTCAAGCTCATTTATTTGTAATTTTCGCAGCTAACTATTATCATCAAGATTTGAATTGAAAGCTTTAATAGCCCAATAAGCTTTATGTTCAAGTTCCACAGGCAAGTGACAAGGTTTTCCATAGACTAGTCTATAAGGTGACATACCTAATGATGTTTTATAAACAGTTCGATAAGCCCAAAGTGCATCATTAAGTCTTAAAGACCAATCTTTCCTATTAGGGTTCACTGTTTTCTCCAAGATCTGTTTGATCTCCATATTAGCAAGTTCTACTTGTCCACTTGTCCGAGGGTGATAAGGGGTGGCAACTTTGTGTGTGATTCTATATTTCTTCATTAAAGACTCAAATGACTTGTTGCGAAATGTGTTCCACCATCACTTATCATGGCTCGAGGAATTCCAAATCGACTCAAGATATTTTCTTTCAAAAACTTGATCACTGTTTTGTGATCATTATTTCGACTTGGACTTCCCCCTATCCATTTTGAAACATGATCTCTCACGACCAATATGTACATAAAACCAAATGAAGGAGGAAATGGACCCATGGAATCTATACCCCAACAATCAAATATTTCAATGACAAGGATAGGATTTAAAGGCATCATGTGACGTTTTGAAATAGACCCCAACTTTTGATAATTTTCACAAATCTTGCGAGAATGCATGCGTGTCCTTGAACATGGTGGGCCAAGAAAATCCACTTTATAAGATTTTTGCAGTTGTCTTCTTCGATGAGAAATGACCCCCACATGCCTCAGAATGACAAAACTTAATGACACTACTTACCTCATTATCAGGAATGCATCTTCGAAATATTTGATCAGGACAATATTTGAATAAATAAGGGTCATCCCAATAAAAGTTCTTCACTCGTTCAAGAACTTTCTTTTGTCTTAGGTGCTCAATGAGATGGCAAATATCCTGAAACAAGAAAATTAACAATATTAGCAAACCAAGGCATTGTAGAGACAGAAAATAAAGATTCGTCAGGAAAGTAGTCATCAATTGGTGTGATGTCGGATCTCGAATCTGTTGTTAATCTTGACAAATGATCCGCGACAACATTTTCGGTGCCTTTCTTGTCTTTGATTGTGATATCAAATTCTTGAAGTAACAAAATTCATCGTACTAATCTAGCCTTTGAATCCTTTTTTTGAAAGAAGATATTTCAAAGTCGCATGTTCACTAAAAACAACAACAGTGAGCCAACAAGATAAGATCCGAACTTGTCACATGCAAATACTCACCGCAAGTAATTCCTTTTGGTGGTAGTGTAATTCATTTGAGCACTATTTAAAGTTTTACTTGCATAGTAAATCACATAGGGTTTCTTATCTTTTCTTTGTCCTAAGACAAAGACACCCTCGGCATAATCACTAGCATCACACATTATTTCAAAAGGTAATGACCAATCGGGAGGTTGAATGATAGGAGCGAAGTAAGCAAGTTTTTAAGTTTAACAAAGGCTTTTTCACATTGTTCACCCATTCAAAAACATTCTCCTTTGTTAGAAGGTTACACAACGGCTTAGATATGACACTAAAATCTTTGATGAACCTTCTATAAAAACCAGATGTCCTAAGAATGATCTAACATCTTTAATGATTTTGGTGTTGGTAAGTTGGCAATTAACTCAATTTTAGATTTGTCAACCTCGATTCCTTTTGATGAAACAATGTGACCAAGTACAATGCCGTTTGTTACCATAAAATGACATTTTTCCCAATTGAACACAAGATTCTTCTCTTCACACTGCTCAAAACCTTTTCTAAGTTAGTCAAACAATCATCAAATGAATCGCCAAAAACAGAAAAATCATCCATAAAAATTTCAAGAAAATGTTCAACCATATCAACGAATATGCTAAGCATGCATCTTTGAAACGTGGCTGGTGCATTACATAAACCAAAAAGGCATCCTTCGATATGCAAAAGTACCAAATGGACATGTAAAAGTAGTCTTCTCTTGATCTTCCAATGCAATTTCAATTTGATTATAACCTGAATAGCCATCTAGGAAACAATAAAATTCATGACCTGCAACTCTTTCTACGATTTGATCCATGAAAGGTAAAGGGAAATGATCTTTTCTAGTCATTGAATTAAGTTTTCTGTAGTCAATGCACATCCGCCAACCAAGAATGGTTCTAGTTGGAATTAACTCATTTTTCTCATTTGTTATCACAGTGACTCCAGACTTCTTAGGTACAACTTGGGTAGGACTTACCCATTTGCTGTCAGAAATAGGATAAATGATTCCATTATCAAGAAGCTTAATGACTTCATTTCTCACTACTTCTTTCATATTAGGATTAAGCCTTCGTTGCATTTCTCTAGAGGGTTTAGCATTTTCCTTTAAATAAATCATGTGTGTCAAATCAAAGGACTAATTCCTTTTATGTCGACTATGGTCCATCCTAATGCATTTTTGTGCATTTTCAGAGTTTGTAATAACTTACCTTCTTGATGTGCATTAAGTTTGGAAGAAATTATTACCAGAAAAGTGTCATTTTCTCCCAAAAATAAGTATTTGAGATTGAATGGTAACGGCTTCGATCGAGTTTTGGTGGTTGAACACCTTGGAAGGTATGGACTCAATTGATTGTGATGGCAATTCCTCAATTTATGGTCTCCAATTACTTACCTTTGATTCTTCCTGAAAATAAATCATTTGCAAATTCTCAGATTCATTAAACTCAATTTCATTGGAAATAGTTTCAAATTGATCATGAACTAATTTTTCAATAAAGTCCACTTCACGTAAATCATTATTATCTCCAGTTGCTTGCAAATGTTGAAAATATTCATCTCCAATGTCATGTTTCCAAATGATAACTTCATCAGTCCATTCCTACAATTAATCAATGCATTAGAAGTTGTAAGAAACGGACGTCCTAAAATAACAGGAATTGAATTACATGCTTCAACAGGTTGTGTATCTAAGACAATAAAATCCACAGGATAAATGAATTTATCAACTTGAACTAACACATCTTCAACTATTCCTCTAGGCACTTTTACAAATCTATCGGCAAGTAAAAGAGTTACAGAAGTTGGTTTTAACTCACCTAGATTGAGACTCGAAAGACTGGATATGGAAGTAAATTCACACTAGCTCCAAGATCAAGTAAAGCTCTTTCAATTTTATGTTCTCCAATAAAGCAAGAAATTGTAGGACAACCAGGGTCTTTATACTTCAAAGCATTATTGTTTTGAAGAATGGCACTTACTTGTTCAGCTAAAAAGGCTTTCTTTTTCACATTGGCTTTCTCTTCACGATTAGGTGGATCTTTTAAAAATTTAGCATAAGAAGGTACCTGTTTAATAGCATCTAACAAAGGAATATTGATCCTTACCTGTTTGAAAGTTTCAAAGATTTCAGAGTTGTGATTGACTTTCCTTTGTTTGGTCATGGCATGAGGAAATGGAAGTGCTGGTGGGAAATCAGTCTTTTCTTTGCAATGTTCAGATTCAACCCCTTCCTTACCCTCGGAGATTAACTCATCGTTCTCACAAGGTTCAAGAGTGGGTTTTTCAATAACCTTACCACTGGGAAGAGTGATGACTGATTTGACTTGATTCATGTGTTGGCTTCCAGAACTACTTGCGTTTGTATTGTATTGCCCCTTGGGATTTTGCTGTGGTTGAGATGGAAACTTACCTTTTTCTTGAAAACTGAGAGCAAATGTGACTTTTGCAAGAGCATCTTTTAGATCTGCCATGGTTTGAGCATTTTGAGTGTTGATTGTCTCCTGCTTTTCAATGAATGCATGCAATGTTTCCTCAAGATTTCTTCTAGGAGGTGGAGCATAAGGAGGTGCATATCCATGAGAATTTTGGAAATTATAGGGTGCTTGAAACGGTGGCTGTGAAGTTTGTGCATTATTGTTACCACTCTTCCAACTGAAATTTGGGTGATTTCTCCAACCAGGGTTGTATGTTTGTGAATATGGGTTATGACTGGACCTTTGGAAACTGTTTAAAACATGGGCTTGTTCATGGAGGCATTCCTTGAAAGAAGGCAAAGTTGGACAGTCATTGGTTGCATGTTCATTTGTTTCACAGATTTGACACACAATGTCTTGAACATATTTTAATTGACCATTCTTTTTAAATTCAAGTGCCTCAACTTTTCTAGCTAAAGATGCAAATTTAGCTTGGAGGTCATGATCTTCCCTAAGGTTGTACATACCTCCACTAGATGTATGAGGTTGAGTTTTACCTGGTGCCTCATAAGTGCCTGTAGTGTCCCAATTTTGAGCATTTTCGGCTAGCAAGTCTAGGTACTCCATTGCTTCATCAGGGTCTTTATTTTCAAAAGTTCCGTTACACATCAATTCCACCATTTGCCTATCTTTAGGTGTTAATTCTTCATAAAAATGTGAAACCAATCTCCATGTTTCAAAACCATGATGAGGGCAAGTATTAAGCAAATCTCGATACCTATCCCAACATTGATAAAATGTTTCTCCTGGTTTTTGAGTGAAAGTGGTAATTTGTCTTTTCAAAGAGTTTGTTTTGTGAGATGGAAAAAACTTCTTTAAAAATTGTTGTTGCATTTCATCCCAAGCACGAATGGATCCCACCTAAGATTCCGGAGCCATGTTTTAGCTTTATCTTTTAATGAAAAAGGAAAAAGCTTTAATCGATGGTGTTCATGCTACAATTTAGGTCATTATAGGTATTCTGGACTTCTTCAAATTCTCGCAAATGCAAGTATGGATTTTCTAGATCTAAGCCATAAAAAAGAAGGTAAAAGTTGAATAATGCCTAGCTTAAAATTAAAATGAGATGCATCGGGAGGAAAAACTATACATGAGGGTGCACTTGTTCTTGTTGGATTCATGTGGTCTCTTAGTGTTCTAACTCGATTATTCTCATTATTCTCATTATGAAGTGATTGGTTATCTTCTTGACCATATTTTCAAAAATAATGAGGATACCCTACAAAGTCTACCATTTAATGTACGTGACCAAACTCTCATGCACGTGTAGAAAGAGAATAGAAGGAAGAAGAAAACAAGAGAAAAAGAACAAAATAAAAAGAAACAAAAAGTTAGATACAAGAGCGAGTGAAAAATAAAAAATAAAATAAATATTATAATTTATACAAGAATTTACCTCCCCAAGAACGACGCCAAAAACTTGACACGATCAAAGAGTTGATGTCTTATCCCAAGTGCGGGAGTGTCACATAATAAATAACCCTACGAAGACCGGGTCGAACCACGAGAGGTTAATTGTATAAATTATAATTAATAAAACAAACAACAACAACAATAATAACAACAATAATAGTAACAATAATAATAATAGTAATAATAATAATACTCGATGCGTGGCGTTGTTATACACGAGAATGATCTCAAAGATCGGGTCACAGGTTTTCCAGACCTATATCCCGAGTTTATGAAAAAGATCAAAGAGTTATATTATATAATATAAACAGATTTACGATGTGAATGAACAAGGCAAGACCAACAATGTCGGATCCTTGATCAAACACAAAGCATACTTAAAGTGCATCAAATATAACAAGAATAATAATAATAATAATAATAATAATAATAATAATAATAATAATAATAATAGTAATATTAGTAGTAGTAGTAGTAGTAGTAGTAGTAGTAATAAAGAAGAAGAGGAAGAAATTAATAAGAACTTTGAGATGGAAGATTAATGTAAAGATTATACAATGATAAAAACAAGTGTCAAGGTTAGAGGGTTCACTAATAGTATTAGAGATAAGTAAAATATAAACTCTTTATAAATTATCAACATGATCATATTAATCATCTTATTTACATAATACCATACTTACAAATTTTATCGGGTATTCATGATGCTAACTTATGTTGACAACAAATCAAGTTCCTCTCATAATAACGATGTCGGCCAAGACTATGAAGGATCAAGTATTTGATGTACCAAGTGTTATACAACACAAATCTAGATTAACCATTTAACAAGCAAGGTATTAAGGATTAATAAGATAAAAATGATAAGACATGTTAACAGCAAATTGTTTAGGATTTAAGCATTGAAGTCCATGTTGAGTTCATATTATACTTATTCTAACACCATTAGTGAAACCTTGTCACCTTGACATAATTAACTTAGCTAGACATTATAAAGAAGAAAAACATAAATAAACAATATAAGAACATAAACATGATATAAGTTAACTAGTATAGTAAAGGAAATGAAAAGCATGAACAAGAGATTAATGAAAATAAAACTTAAGCATTACAACAATAAAGAGAGAGCAAGAACATGATCTTGATCTTAGAACCAAGCTTCTTAAATGAATGGCAAATGCCTCCTTTTATAGGCTAAAATTCAGAACTATTTATTTGGTAATTGATTATTGATGTAGTGGCCAACTATTGATTTAGTGGACTTGGTGGACAGTAGCACTCAAGCACTTTGGCTGGATGAAATGACATTGCTCCATTCAGAATTTGGCAAAGTGTTCCCCATGAAAGTTGTTGGAAATCATCTTATCTTGTCACCCATAAACTTTCGGAGCATTTGGATCACTAGAGCTCGAGATATGGCTAAAATACTGAGTAGTGCTGTTGGTGGACGTGGTGGATAGACCTCAAGCTCTTGTCTGGATGAAATGTCATTGTTACCATCCGAATTGGAGAAAATCTTCTTCATGAAAGTTGTTTGAAATTGTCTTTTCCTTCCACCCACCAAATTGCACGTCATTTGGCCTTCTAGAACTCCAGATATGGGTAAAATTCTAAGCAGAATTTGGGCTGGATTACGGGACGATTCGACTTCTCTTTGTGGCCAAACTTTGAATTTGAAAATGGTAGATTTGGGTCTTACACTATTCATGAACATTGTAGGCCTATTTCTTAGCTTTCCATCCATATAAATTAAGCTGAAATCCAAGATCTACAGCTCCGTGATATGACCCAATAACTGAACAAGGTTCCAATTTGAATTGAATCGGTATCTCCTTTCTAATCTTAGCCGTTTCTTTGTCCTTTCACTTTCAATAGTTAATCACATCAATCAATCCTTTGAATTGTGAGATATGCCTGCATTTAAAATGAACATTTACCATAAATTAAAGCTATCTTATATTATCAGATTTATTATTATAAAACATGCTCTAGTTATGGAGTTAGTAATACTTCAAGTGCAAAATGATGATATAAAACCTTGATAAAAATGCACTTTTAAGTACTAATTAATTGACCACGCCATCAACGTCCAAAAGAAGGAACCGAGCCTATCAATGTCAAACCATACAGTTATGCCTATTTTCAAAAAGCTAAAATTGAAAAACAAGTTCAAGACATGTTAAAATTGGGATTTATAAGATCAAGCACTAGCCCTTTTTCATCTCCTGTTTTGTTAGTTAAAAAGAAAGATGGCACATGGCGTTTTTGCACTGATTATAGAGCCCTTAATGTAGTAATGCAGTTAAAGACCGATTTCCTATTCCTCACTGTAGATGACATGTTAGACGAACTACATGGGGCCTTTATTTTACCAAACTAGATTTGACATTGGTTACCACCCAGTGTTAGGGTATCCCTAAATGATATTCATAAAAACGCTTTCCGTGACCCATAATGGTCATTACGAATACTTAGTCATGCCATTTGGTCTTTGTAATGCTCCCTCTACTTTTCAAGCCCTTATGAATGCCATATTTCGACCCTACCTTCAGAATTTGTGTTAGTCTTTTTTTTGACGATATCTTGATCTATAGTCCCAATTGGACCATGCATCTTGAACATGTTCGTAAGGCTTTTGAAATTCTAAGGCAATACAAATTTTTTTGCAAAATTGAAGAAATGTGCATTTGGCCAACAGAATTGGAGTATTGGGGCATATTATTACTCTAATGGGGGTTAAGGTTTGT